>MEHQ01003323.1:60206-108621 GCA_008828725.1 Saccharina japonica
GCGCTGATCGCGGAGGGGGAGACGGCCGCAGAGGTGCTGTCGGTGCTGGAGCACGAGCGGGGGAGGGCGCGCGTGAGGGAGAGGCTGGGACGCGGGGCAGTCGGATCTATGGAAGATGCTGTCACCAAGGTGGGTTTTTGTTTATGCTTTGACGACGGGGGAAAGGAGGGAAGGAGAGGGGCACTTGGAGAGAAGGGGAGTTTGAGGGAGGGTCGCGTTTTTGTTGTTGTTGTTTTCACAGGGAGGAGGTCGGTGGCCTTCGTGTGTTTTTGTTGTGGAAGAAATTCAGAAATTCGTCGCCAACGTTGGTTTCCACAGCGGGGTAAGGGGCACGGAGGGGGGGCGGAGGGAGTGTTGTATCTTGATTCGTTCAATTCACGGCATGAAAGGTCGACCTTCATGTTTTTTAGTGGAACACGTCGTCGCCGACGGCGGTACTGGCGGCAGGGATGGGCCGGGGGGGGTTTACTCGATATGCATGGCGTTTTGTGTTTTTTTTTTCAGTTTTATTCACGGAGAGAAGGTCGGCTTTCGAGATTTTCCCTCGCCTGACCTCGCTAGTGCAATGCTGATATTTGTGCCGACGGTTGTCCACGCACCCTCCCACTCCACCCACCTTGACTTGCCGAGGTCATTGTTCGGACGCGCAACCAAGACCTTCTGTCTCCGCTTGTATAATACCATAGTATCCCCCTTGCGACTGCTTGGCTTTCTCTTTGTATGTCCGATTCAAGAATTCCGTCGCCGCAACGTGCATGGTGCCTTTGTGAAGTGGGTGAAACCCATAGTACCGGTACTGGTCACGAATGTACCCACGCTTTTTTATACAAACTATCAACACGAGGACTTGATTGTTGATTGATTGTTTGCTTTGCTTGATTGTGTACTGATTGCTGGTTGTTGATTGTTGATTGTTGATTTATTGAAGTGAGATGTTTGACCTGTTGAAAATGGACGCAAGAGTCAGAAAGTAGTTCCAGTACCACCACTATATGGGCTATAAAGCTTGGAAACTAAAACGGTGCTATTGGCTCGGCGACTGCGGCCGCTGCCACTGCAACCGCTGCTGCAACCGCGCGTTGCCGCGCCCTGCAGGGGATACGGGCGGTCAACCTTCTGGTCGTACAACGTCCGGCGGCGACAAGCCCCCACGCTACGACTGCCGGCAGCTCGGAGGCGTTGCTGCTCAAGAGGTTCCTCGGGACGATGTGCCTCGGCTGGCAAGCCGTCGTGCAGCCAGACGGTGAGACGAATGAGGCGAAAGCGAAGCCCGTGTGTGTCGACACCCGCCATTCAGCGTGCCTATCTGTCGGTCGGTCGGTCTGTCTGTCGGTCCATATTTTCGTCGGCCTGTAGGTTGTTGCGCCTGCCCGGTGTTTTGGTTTTTTGGTGTGCGTTCGTGGTCGGGGTGGGCGGTTGGGTGAGTGTAGTGTGCGCCAGTTTTTTTCCCCCAGCAGCTAGCAGCCGATGGGAGATGGCGGTGGAGGGATTGCGGGCGAGGGAGGGGGGGGTATGATAGCACTCGAACAGGACCGGACTTTTTTCCCGTGTAGCTTATGTATTCGTTTTATGCGAACGGTCGGTGGAGCGCCACAGCCTTGCAGTCAATTGAACGCAACAGGTGTTGCAGCGAGAGCTCTACCACACACAGGCAACCTCCTCACCGTATTTAATACGCGGCTCGTGCACTCGTTTTTTCCTGCTTGGGTCCGGCGACACTTTAACGCCAGCCTTGCAAATCGCCTCGGTTTTTAGCAGAAACCCGCTCCGCTTTCATTGTGTCGCTCTTTCATCGCCCGCCCTCTCACCCCCCCCTCCCCACCCCCCGCAACCCCCACCTCTATTCCCGCTCCCACCTCTACTCACCGCCACCGCCACCGACCTTTCGCCTCCACCGCCATCCCTTCCCCCGCCCTCACCGCCACCCTCATTGCCTCCGCCACCCAAACCGATCTCCCCCCAGAGCGCGCCCTCACCGGAAGCGCGGCCGGGGTTTTCGAGCATGGGGCGCACACCTTCCCCCTCCTCAACCGGCGCCTTCGTAGGCTCTTGTGCGACACAACTGGCGCGGATGCCATAAGCGGCGGCGGTAGCGGGGGGGGAGGGGGCCACGCTGCCGGCGACGGTCAGAATACTAGCGTTTCGGCACCAGCAGCAACGACGGCAACAGCGGCGGCAGCGGCGACGGCGGCGGCGGTGGTAGCGGCGGCGGCCGCTTTCGGAGCGCGTGCGTGGGAGGAAGAGGCGCCGCAGACGCAGCTGAACGGGGGTAGCGACCCGGTCGTCGTGACTGCCTCCCACGTCGTTTATCGCGGCGGTGGTGCCGGCGGCGGCGGCTGCAATACACAGGCCTGGGACGAGTGGGCAAGCGGTTCCGCGGGAGGCCGGGAGCATCCGTCGACAGCCGGCGGTGGTGGCGGTGGCGGCGGTGGCGGGGATGCCGCCGCCGTGGGCTACCCTCGGGCGGGTGGGAGGGAGACGAGCGAGGGCGCGCGGCTTCGGATCAAAGTCTTCAATGCCACGAACGCCAGGCTGCACGGGTTTTCCATCCGGCTGGGGTTCGGACAGGGTGGGGAGGCGGCGGGGATGTCGCGCGGCGGGAGGGTGGAGTTTTTTGTTGACGAGGTATAGACGGTGTAAGGCGGGTTGTGTTTATAGGTGCCGTGGCTTGGCTACTGTGTTGTGCCGGTTGGTCCAGGAGGGGGATCGAGTCGGGCGTGCTTGTTCTTGTGTTACTTTGTCTTTCGTATTTTTGTGTTGTGGAGTCTGTGGCGACCGTGCTTTGTTAGATGTTCTGTTCGTGCGGCGCACCGGCGGTGGAAACGTGAACTTTTCGCCGCTCGTGATTCCAAGGCTGCCTGTCTGTAATGTGGTGCTGTTGGTGACGCCTGTGTGCTGATTCCGCGAATTGCGAAGCTCGGTCTACGTCGACTTTTTCGCACCGAGAAACAGACCAATGGTAGCCGAGGAGTACCTCGCCGTGACCCAAAGACCCCCCCCCCCCCCAGGAAATATGATTGAAAGTGGATTAGTCTGTATTTTCTATCTCCTAATTACCCCCCATCCTCATCCTGCGCCGCACGATGCAGGTATTGATGCCGTCCGCAGCGCATACCTTGGAGGTGCCTGTCACGCCGACGGACGGCCTGAGGGATGTCGTTGTGTTCGTCACGGTGGTGTTTCCGGATGCCGAGGTGAGACGTTTGTTGTTTCCTGGTGGACAGTCTCCGCTAGAAACCTCGTCTTGTCTGTATCGATGCCCCCTCCCCCCTCCCCTTGGGCCCTTCCGCACCGTCCCCCCTAGAAAACCCACGGACCCTCTCCGGACTCCCTGAATCGTGACCGCGGGGAACAGGCGTAGGTACTTCAGCATACACCGCGAGCCCGTCCGTGTGCAATGTATGCCGTGGAAACTACTCGACAGGGACACGGCGTCGAAAAAATGAAGGGAAAAAACGGCCTGCGCGTAGTCATGGTAGGTTTCATATCTGCCCATTTACTACTTGCCTTGGCGTGCGAGAGGTGTGCGTCTGGAGGGCCGCTTTCGCCCGGCGAGGCACGGGCCTACTGTTGGTAGTTACGTCCCGAGAAGCTCCGAGCCCGCAGCACCTCATAACCGCCGCCCACTACCACCGCCACCGCCGTCTCCGTCCCCATCTCACCATATCCTGTTCGCTTGTCTCGACCTCCTCCTCCGCCCCCTCCTCCTTGCGTGCCTGTAGCCCGAACCAGAGTTCGAGTCGGAAGGAACCGCTGAGCTCCTAGGAATCGAACCCGTAGCTGCGGGAAAAGGGACCGGCGGCGGCGGCGGCGGCGGCGATTCCCGCCTGAGGCAGAATGACCAAAACTTCGGCGGCAACGCCGACGGTGGAGGCGGCGGGGGCGTCGGCGGCGCCTCGGTGGTACCGGTAACCCTCCTGGCCGGCAGCTACCGCGTGCCGGCGGAGGCCTTCTTGGGTCCTCCAGAGCGGGTCATGGCGACGTGGGCAGGGTTCCAGACGGTGTGGAGCGGGCTGCCTTACGTGCACGCGTTCCCGGTTGAGACCGACCGCTCGCGCGTGGGGGCGGCGACCGAAGAGGCGGCGTTGCTGTTGCGCACTGTGAGCGGTGTCCGGCTCGCGATGTCGGCGTCTGGCTGTGGCGGTGTCGGCGGTAGCGGTGGCTATGGCGGCTACGGTGGTTACGGCGGCGGCGGCAGCGGCGGCGGTAGCGGTGGCGGTGGTGATGCCCGGATTGCCGCGGCTGTGGCGTGCCCCGGCGGAAACACAGACTACGCGGTGTCGGCGGCGTGGGCGTTCGAGGCCTGGGACGGCACTCCCATCCTGTGCGCTCTCACGGCGATGAAGGCCCCCTTCTCCTTCGTGCCTCCGACCGTCGGTAGGAGAGACGCAAGTCGTGGTGGGGGGGGCGGCGGAGGCGGGAGCGCGAGCGGTGCGGGCCGCCCAGCCGCCGCAGGGGGGGGGTACACCTCCTGGCACGGCCGACTGGAGGTCCGCTGCGGCTCCCGCGCCTGCGCGGATTTCGCCCAGTCCTGCTCCGCAAGGCTCGCGCGTTTCGTAACCTTTGGGGTGTTCACGCCTCCGCAATCTGCCACCAGCCGACAGTACCAGCAGCACCAGTACGATCCCTTTGGAGGGTCGTTCTCCGCGGCAGCGGTGGCCAGCGGAGTGCTGAACGGCCAGCACCCCGACTGGTTTTCCCGCACGGACACTTCTGCTCCCGGCTCCGGAGGACTGGGGTCCAGCGGACGGTCATCTCCTAGCGGCAGCAGCGGCGGCGGCGGTGGCGGGGGCGCGGCCGCCGCCGCGGGTCTTGGCAAGGTGCTGCCGCTTGTCCGCGCGGTTTGGGAACGGCGGTACGTGAACACGACTCGACGAGCACCGTAAGCAGGGGGGGGGCATGGTCGATGTATCGGGTTGGCAGGCGGGGGTGGGCCGGGGGGAGGGGTCGGAGGGCAGCTTCCAGTCGTTATTTGTTTTTGTATTTATATTTACGAAGTACATAATTATTTTTAGGCGATTGGTCACCCCTGAAAAGCGGATTAGATGGGAAGATGGGCAGAGGGGGGGCGTACGGGTGGCAGCCGGTGAACGCGCGTTCTCGGCGCTGCTAGTAAAATCGTACGTGATGTTTTGGTGGGTGGGCTTTTCGTTGCCCGTCGCTGTACAAGAAGCTCCGGAGGGATTTGGCGTTTTAAGCTGGCCTCCGTTGCCCTCGTATTTTTATTTGTGGGGTTCGAGGATCGGTTCTTTTTTTATAGCGCGATAGGTAGAGTCTATTTCCATTCGGTTTTGTATTGCTCTTTTCTCTAGTGGGTGATACGAGTTGATGTTGGGGTTTCAGTTCCAGCGCCGTGTATGTGGACCTTTTCTGTGTTTGTTTTTGTCCAGGGCCCAGACCAAACCCTCTTGAGGGTGTGAATGGTGGCGCGCGTGTACGATAGTACCACCCTATTTATAGTAGCATGCACGTGGTGAAGGGGTATCTACGTCCTGCTGTAGTGCACACAAGTAACAGCAGCGACGTGCGTGTATAGTGCGTTAAACGTTGCACTCTACGTAGCGTAATAAAACAATGTAGTAAGTGCTGCTTGTCCCCTCTTGCGTGGCGGTAAGTCGAGCTACTAATATGTTCAGGCTGCTGCTGTGTTGTAGACTAGAACTATACTATTAATATTGATATTTTACGAGTATTATAAGTGCAACACCCCACGCCAACCCTTTTGCTTTTTGTTGCTGTTATGTGCGTCGCGAGTCTTGAACCATAGCTCGATCCACTCTCTTGAGCTGTAATTTTTAGTTTCAAGAGGCGAATCGGACTTGATCCTTGAAGTTCCCGGGGATCTGCTCGCTATGCCGGGATCTGGTGGTGGTGTTATTTTTTTGTTGTGAGCGAGCGGCGGAAAAACGTTAAGTTAGGCTGACTGCACGTTGACAGTGAATAATGTCGTGTTTATTTTATAGCAGGCCTCCCTACAGTATGTAGGCGCGCAAAATAAGAAAGGCCGTAGTATTATCCGGTGCTGATAGTTGTACCAGATGCAAGTATGCAGCATTTATCTGGACCCACCTTCTGCTAACGACGCCGACAGCTCGGAATGCTGATGACTTTTTTGTTTGACTGCCACCTTATAAGTCCGTACAGTACCAGATAAACCAAAGTTCTCCTTGTATGCCTTTTGTCACCTTGGACTTTACCGCGGCGTCTTATTTGGTATGGTGTGTACACGGCACGTCGAAGCTATCGCAACCTGCGCGATTCGACTGTAATATTATGTTTTGATTTCAAATTTCGAATTCAAGTACCCATGAGACTTGCGACGACTCAGTCATTTCAGCTCCTCCTGGTATACGATTTGGGCAACTGGCGACTTACCTCAGTCCAACTTTGTATTAAATGGCAACACTTAGGGAACAGCAGGGCAACGATTGCCCTGCTCTACAATAAGTACGTACAGTACAAGATAAACCTTTCGTACCTCGTATATTTTATGTACGAAAATAGAGAGGTCGAAGAGAACGATCAACTGGGTATGCGTGCATTGTGTGTATCATACCGGTACCCCACATCTGATCAGTTTTACAGGGGACCCCTTCCGCTTTTTGTCGTACTCGCTACTCTCAATTCACCACAAACCACAACTTCCCGCACAGATCATCGGCAGACGCCTCTATGAGCAAATTGATATGACCTTACTTCGCGTAATGTCTCAATAAATACCCGCCAATGTACCTGTCGTTGTATCTCTCATGAGAAGTTTAATGCATCGACGACAAATTAATCTGGTCGGACACATCATCTTCACACCTCTTTTTTCGTCGACCGCCACACAAAAAAAAAAGAAGGAAAATTATAATGGACAATGGCGACTGATCAAATCGGCGTGCGATTCAAGCAATCATTGTCTATACAGAAGTCTATATACACGAGCACGTAGTAGGTACATGTAAAGGTAGGTGCTCCAGTGGGAGCGGGGAACAGCAGTAGTGAGAGATGTTCATTGCTGGTAATCACACTCTTCTTGCACTCTTCTCTTGGGTGGTGGAGTTTTCTTCACAAATACCACAGAATACATTACCCCCTATCGGTGACTCCTGCCAGAAGCGTTTTAGTTCTGGAAAATACAGTACTACGAGTACGTATTTATACGAGTACACAATAACCTTATTTCCCTATCTATCAACGCAAAGATGTCAGGAGACGGCACTTTTACCCTTGACGGACGGGGTCAAGGCGAATGCCTTGACGGACGTACCTTGACGGCAAAACCCGGGGACACCAAGTAAAAATCCCCGTTTTTTGGAAAACGCCTGGCCATCTTTTTGAAAACCTGTATTTTCTTGTTGGGATTTTTTCCACCGTTTTTTTCTGCCATATTTGTTTTTTTCCTTGTCCGGAGTTCAGATGTACGCAGTGTACTGGTATATCACGAGCAACGAGCACAGCAATATCCTCGTATATTATTGCTCCTTCATGATGTGCTGGAGAAAGCAGCACAACAAAACAAAAAATAGGGGTTTCCACATATATAACGAGACGTTTTTCTAGCGGGGATAGGGGACAATCCGTCTAGACGGATGGAAATGCCTTGACGGACGCCCTTGACTGACTGACTGCTTGACGGTTGCCCGTCTCCTGACCTATTTGCTATCTATAGCCACTGTACGTATACTACGTGTATTGTGCATATGACACTCCGTAACATCAGCCCACCCTGAATAATCGCAAATAAAGCAGATAACACGACGGTCGATAAACATTGATGGCAACTACAATTAGTATAACTTCTAAACATTGGAAAAGGAATCGAAGACGCGGCTGATTCGAAAAAAACAAGTGAGAATATAGATCTACCCAACACCTTGTATATATCGAAGCTATAGGATGCCTCTTGTAAGATTTCAACCCTATACGGTGGTACTCGTATGAGGGGGTGGGTGTGTGCCCGCAACACGCCAACGATAATAATCGGAATACGAAAAAAAATCGAAGGCTAGGGCATGAGAGACAAAGTAGCAGACTGTACACTGCGAATCGTAGAAGTATCAAGGTAGGGTCCGTATTGCGGGGGCTGACAGACTAACGTGGGGATGCTGGTCGATTCATTCGCAAAGATGATAATGGACGGAGGCCAAACAAATCGTATGGCGCAGCGAAGCGCCGGCAACGGCGGCCTACGCAATATTTCGCAAGCAGACAGAGCAAAGCCCAGTGAGATAGATAGAGACTCCGGGCAAAGCCCGGTCAGAGAGACCCTGCTGGAAAGGGAGACAGACAACCGAAAGATGTGGGTGATGATCTACAGAACCAAGTAGCAGCAATCGTTATACCCTAAGATCCATATCCATCTAATATAGCAGACCCGGGGATGTAGCCCGAATGTTCCGGGCCGACCACAGCTCGCTTTTGGCGGGAGTAGAGGCGGGAGCGGCGCGGCAAAAAAAAGGCGGTAAAAGGCGGCAAAGCGGCTAGGCAGCAGGGCGTACGTGAGCGCGGTCGCGTAGGCGTGCCCGTTCGTCGTGTGCGAGGTTACGGGAAGAGGCGGGTCCGGGTGTGACAGGTCGGTGAGGCGGTGTCTGGGCAGCGCCGGTTCGTCGCACAAACACTAACTATTGCCTCGTCTGGCGTCGGAAAACAACAAAAACGCACCGAAAAACAAAACGTGATATCATGGAGTCGCTGAGCGGATTGCTGGTATATGCCCGTTTCGTTTTCTGCGGGGATGGACGGGTCTCCCGAAACATTTTCAAGCCGCGGGTGTCGTGCGCGCTTTTGCGGGAGGCAACGGAGGGAGCGGCGCCTCTTCTTTGTCCATCGCTTACATGAATATGGATGCTTCAAGACTGACTCCGTCAAGGAACGCGCGCCGGCATACGGCAGGTGGTAGGTATTCATAGCTGCCAACACGATCACAGCACCACAGCGCCCTGTAACACCACCGACGCTCTGAGAGTTCGTTCAAAATCACGCAATGTGGGGGGAAACGTTTGCGTATCACTAGCCAAGACGTTTCGAATACTTCAGCGGCATTTCCGTCTCGAGTTGGGCGTGATCCTCAGATCCCCAAGTAGTGATGTTTCGTCTGGTCGATCGTTAGAAGCGAAAAATTACCCCCGGAGTTCACAACCTGAGACATGGAGAACGTGAAGGAGCTTTTCACTTCTCGGGCCCGTTTCACGCAATCTGAACCCGTGAAACGTACACTCGTCTCTCAGTCATTAATTAGTAGAGCTATTACCGTCATAGAGCCAGGTTCCAACGCAGGTTGTATATATATGTATCAATTTTACCGGTATGTAATAGGCGATGTGGCGCTCATGTGGCAGGAATAGAAGGTGGCTTTCCCCCCCTCTAGCCTCCGGTCCTGGGACTGGGTAACTCAGCCTCTAGCGTTTACTCGCGAGGAATAGAAAATTGGCGCCGCGGGTAGTCACGCGGCTTGTTGGGGATATTGCTTTCGAATCATACAAGCACAGCAGTGCCAAAGTTCCATGTGCAAAGTTCGACCGCTGCAGCATTCACCAGTGTTTCCGATTTTCGGCGACGTTTGAGGCGGGTGGTGTTGTCTTGAAGGTGCGAAAGCTACCGCTGTATTTAGTATTCGATTGCCGTTGGTGTCTTTGCAACGTAGTGTCTCCTTGGGGGCTGCTATTAGTTACTCATATATAGCTGCTTTGCATGCGGTAGGGACGTCTCACGTCACAGGCGTTCGGGCGGCGGGAGTACTTACTGTGATGAAACAACAACGGTTTTCGAGTAACCGCCACAGCTATCGTCCGTTTCACGACGCAGCTCCTACTTTTTCTTTCTCGCTTCCACGACAGTATGGACGACCTTTGCGCTTCGGGTACGGGGTAGTACACGTGCTAAAAGCTGATATATACCGGGCGTTGCGCGTCGTGTGTTTTTGAACATTGCGTTGTGCGTTGTGCGTCGTGCGTCGTGCGTTGGTGCAAGCCTGCAACGTGAAACTTGAGCAAACTTGGAACTTGAACGTTGCTTGAAAAAACACGAAACACGAAACCGTCGTACGTGCGGCGTAATTTAGACAATTCGCCTATTTTCATTGGCCGGCGGAATGTGTCATCCGCAAAACGCCTCCTCGACCAAACCCGACTCACGCCATTTTTTTCGTGCGTGTGCCCAAGTGCGCCGAACACGCGCCGACTGCAGCAGTAGCAGAGTATATAAACTAAACCCGACCACCACGCTGCCCCGCACAATCTCAGCGTGACGCACCGGCAGCCTAGAGCACCCTATCGACGCAACACCTGGCAGCAGACCGAAACACAATGAGGGCTTCTTCGGGACGAGAATCAACGTACTTTCTATTCGCAGCAGCACTGCTCTCTCTCGGAGCGCAGGGCTTCCTCGGCCCGCTACCCATACCACACGCGACCCCGGGCCAGCGAGGACATTCCTCTGCAAGTCGAAGTCGCGCGCCACGACTGGCCGCGATGCCGCCGTCAAAGTCAGGTGGGGGGGGGGGATCGGCTGCTGCTCGGGGAAAGGAGGGCGGGGCGGGAGATGTCAGCAAGAGGATGTCACGAGCACCTTTGCGAATAACCCCAAACTTCCAGCCGCAGGAGGAGCGCAGACCAAAGACGAGCGCTGACCAGGACAACACGTACGGTGCATTCCTGACCGAGGAGAGCTTCGACATTGCTGGTGAGACTGGCTTGACTGTTGTTGTTTGCCTTGCTCCGAAGCCACGAGGCAACGAGGCAGGCAGGCATCGAGGCATGGTTTGATCGATTGTTGTGGCAGTCTTATCTTGTCGGAGGAACCTTTGTCTGCAAGTTCTTTTTTTTTCGCAGTCACTTGAGTCCCACTCATGGTACCATACAGCAGGGTCAGCAGTCAGCAGACACCCCCTTGCAGCTCCCTGCCTGGATTCTCTGGCTTGAGTGGCAGCCGCAAAGCTGCTCAGAACCTACCCTCCATTCCAGTGGTACAGCTCCTCGGTGTTTGCTCGTACCGTCGCCCGGCCACCGATCGATCGATCGATCGAGGTGCTTGGCTCATCGAACCTCAAAATCTCAAAATCTCAAAATCTCGCGAGTACGTACTTGGATAGTTGGTCGTTGCTGAAACGGCATCGCCAGACCAATGAGAGACGTGTCGCGTGACGTGTTTTACCTGAAAGTGGAACTGACGTTTCTTTTTCTTTTTTTCCCTTTTTACGTGCTCCTGGCTCCTGGCTTCTTGCTTCTTACTTCTTCCATACATTGTGGCAACTTACACAGACAACCCTGACTCTGCTCTCAGAAGTAGTGAGCGAAACCTAGTAGGCTTGAGCACAATAAGCAACGCGTGAAGACATGTTTTCTTTGTCGTTACCTCTGTATTGATGCTTGTCCTGTTTTCCTGTTTGGTGGGGTTTGGGTTCCTAGCTTGCGCGCCAAGCACTGCTTGTAGTGCGTGCGTACGTACTTCGCTTGAGTCCCGACGGCTGACCCAGTCAGTGGCCACGTGTAACTACTGTATCTCTTGCTCACGATATTGTGATGTATGCAGTATCCCGTCGGCATGAATACGAGTACAGCAGTTAGCAGCGTCGTGTGTCTCTTGCCCCGGGTATTCTGTTTTGTACACTATGCCCTCGTCGTGAACCCGAGTAGCTTCCCTCCTTTTTTCGAAGAACGTCCCCCGCCCCCCCGTCGTCGCCGTCGCGCCCTATACCATACCCCATACCCCCACCGCCGCTTCCGATAACAGAACAGCACCGTTTCAACCTCCATATTATGGCGTCCATCACAATCAAGTTTTTTTTTTTTTTTTCCCGCTCACGGCGGTCTGTCTCTACTATTAATATTAATAGTACCAGTACCTTTTTTTTGTTGGTGAACACCACTGACATACGGGACGTTGCTGTACTCTGTACGCACCTCGTGTTGATACCTCTCGTATAAATACGTCGTACGCACTCGTACCCTTTTGGCTTGTTGATGCTTTGAGTATGCACGACCCCTCTTCTTTACGTATCAACGTTACGAGTACGAGTACGTAGTGTTTGCGTTTCCGCGATCCCGGCCTCGCAACAGCAGCAGACCGCTACGAGCACAAACTAAATAAGTTACTCGTATCGTGCGAACGTTGTCTGGCAAAAGTATCCTGACACTGATGATTCGTTGCCGCCCTGGCTTTCTTGCGCTCGTTCGTCCACGCGGCACTACGTAACTCGTACGATTGCCGCTGTGTTGAAAATTCAAGCGGCGAACAGCGCATACTGCAGCTTCGTATTCGTAATTGTCGACTGATGGTTTTTACTGCTGCGCACGGAACAGGGAATTTCCAAGGAGCAGGAAAAGCGAGGACTCGTACTACTGCTGTCCTACACCCTTTCCAATATGAATAGTAGCAGTACCGAACATGGTGGTCGGATATGATACCGTACGACGTATACGGTATACGTTCTAGAAAGCCGTGCGGTAACATCTTTGCTCCCCCCCGACCCCCGCCCCCCCGCGACCTGTCGGGCGATATTTTTTTCTGTTCAGCGATGGCGTGGGCGGAGTTTTCGGACTGGCTGCGGCGCACGGTCGGGCGCAATGTGGAGGGGGTGCAGTTCGAATTCGACACCCGGCAGTGGTCCAGCAGCATCCGGAAATGGTCCACGAGGGCCGTCGAGATGGATGTGCAGGCGAAAGCGGTGAGTGGCTCGCGATGAGCGACGAGAAATGAGCGATTAACGACGAGAACGGTTGAGGCTATTGGTTCAAACCAAGGCCTTAGGGTCACCAGCCAAGCCCTGTCATGGGCTACCCGAGTACCTTCGTAGGTCGGGCAGGATGGCATGGAGTACCTTTCTTTGGGTTAGAAGCAATGACCTACGTTTGTATGCTACGCGCTCGGTGAGTGTCTCGCGCTGAGCGACAGGTGATTGATGGTTTCAACGACGAGAACGGTTGTGGTTGTCGGTAACACCAAGGCCTGAGGCTGCCGGCAAAGCCCTTTCACACGTCGTAGGGCACACGAGTAACCGTCGTAGATCGGGCAGAACACCGCGGCGTTGGCTGCCCTTTTGTTGGCATAGAAGGGATATATAGCCAGCTACGCTATTCAGCTGGCGCTGACTGAGTAGCATAGTTGGTTATCCCACCGACTGAGTAGCACAGCAGTAGGGTATCCCCCTTCTCACTCGATTCGCTCGCATCCAAGAAAGCTGCGTACGCACACGCTCAGAGGCGACGCTTGGCCGCCATAAATTAACGGCGCAACTATAAAATGTTAATAATACTAAGCCGACGCGACTCGATTCGCTCGCATCCAAGAAAGCTGTGTACGCACACGTTCAGAGGCGACGCTTGGCCGCCATAAATTAACGGCGCAACTATAAAATGTTAATAATACTAAGCCGACGCCTTCCTATCCCCTGTTCCGTGCTCCTGCCTGCCTGCCTGCCTGCCTGCCTGCCTGCCTGGACTTGCGTTTTCGCGTACAGGACTTGTTTCGCTTGTACGAGAGGGGAATCCAGGAGCGGGAGGCGTGGGGGAACCAGGCCGTCAAGGTGGACGACCGTGTAGAGGACGAATGGGACAGCATTTACGTCGATTGCCAGGACTGCTTCGAGGGCAACAGCGATAGCGGCAACGTCTTCGAGTCGCGCGCGACCGGCGGTGGTGGGGACGTGGCGGCGGCGGCGGCGGGGGTACGATCTCCGCTGTATCCGGCGATGCGGAGAGAGGGGCCTTGGAGCGCTACCTCCTCGGAGTTGTCGGCTTTCGACGTATATATGACGGGGGAAGAGGAAGAGTTGGAGGAGGATGACAGGGATGAGGAGGACGAGGAAGTGGCGGGAGACAGCGAGGGGTTCGAGGACGAAGAGATCATCGACTGTGCGATAAGAGGTCGCTGGACCTTCAAGAACAACGATGATCCGGTGAGGGGCGGTGGCGCGGTCAGGAGGTGGCGTGCGAGCGTTTCCCCGCAGACCGTTCGAATTGCGTCTCATTGTTGTTTTGTTTTGTTTTTTACGAGGCGATGAGGCGGGTTTGCTCGTGGCTTTCGCCCTGGGGTGCACGGCTATCGGGGGTTTCAAGTTTGGAGGCATTCTTGCAATCGTTGAGCTGATTCACGCCTTCGAGAGCGTATGTACCGTGGTAACATTGGTGCCTTTTTTCGCCCACCACGGTGTGAAGGTATTGAGGCCGAAAGCAGTAGTTCGTGAGGAACGCGCCCATGTTCTCCCTTGCAAAAATATCGCGGCCGAAGGCGCTTCACTCGATCCACCTTCGGCCGTTGTCTTAAATACGCTTATACTATTAATACTTGTGTGTGTTTCCCATCCCATTTATTATCTTAACCCTTTTTTTTTTTGCCCCCTCTTCAGTCGTAACTCAGTTGCGGGATCACTAAGTAGGTTCTTCTCCTCCTCTCTCCCCGGTACGATACGTGCCTTGCATTTTTGTCGCGAGAATATGTCAGCACTTGTTTTCCCGCGTCGACTCGCGTCGAATAAACCGAATGGTTTCTAACCTATTTCCCGTTTGTTTTTTTTCTTCGTCTTTTTCCGCTTTTGCTCTTTTCCCGGCCCCCTTTCTTTTCTTTTCTGTTTTTTTTTTCTTCGTCGCCCTCAGCCACACTTTTCTCCGCAATAGGCAGGCGTTGGCATCACGCTACGAGGACGTCATAAATGGCTCATGCGGAGAGAGCAGCGCGTGTGTAAGAAGCGGGTCACGCCTTCACGCATCCGAAAAGAGACGCCCTCTTCATACTGTACCTTGAGGGGTTTCTAGGAGTGTGGGCTTGCCTTTTTAAAGGGGTGTATTGGGCAAGACGCAGTAAACATGCAGCTGGGAGTGGTGTCGGCATCTGAGGAATTTCCGTGAAAATTCTCTGGTCTGGCGGGGGGGGCTGTTTGAACTCATTATCCGCTTCGGAGGAACGCGAACAATGAGACGGCGAAGCACATTAGAAGTAGTAAGTGCGTTGTGTTTTGCCCGTTGCACCCCTGCTGTACTCGCATGCTGAAGGTGCTGCGAAACATTTTATTTTGATAGTACTTGGAGCTGAAGCGGAGGCGGGGGGGCTCACCGTGTTGCTGGACAACTGGCCATTCGTGTTATTCCCGTTTTCGAACGGACGCTTTCACGATGGCGATGCTGCCGCCGCCGCCGACAATGTGACTAGCCTGTGTGGTGTCGGTGGGCGGTGGAACGGCGGTGCGGTCGTTGGGATCCCTTATGGGCTGTAACAGCAAAAAAAAACTTTTTTCTGTCATGTTTTTTTTCTGTGATAGCGCATGAATGGGTGGGTGGGTGGGGGGTCTATGGGGCTGCATGCCTCTTGTTAATAGTAGCTTTGTGCCATATATATGCGGCTGGTTGCCTGTAGCCGCAGTCCAGCATTTATCGTCGCATATCCGACCGACAGGAGGATACGTTACATCGATGGATCTGGCGAAGGAGGTTGGTCCGGGTTCAGGAGCGTGAAATGGGGGAGGCTATATAATACGTAGCCGTATCTTGCGCCGTTGAAGGACTTACTACCTGCTGATTCCGGAAATGTGAGGACCGTTTATGTGTGCATGTTATTTTACCCAAATGCTCCTTACATTTCCGGACGGGTCGTAGTGAGTACGTGCTGTGTCGTGTTTTGAAGGCGTTGAAAGTGTGGTATTATTCGTGAAGCGTGGGAAAGTCCGCTCGGTAAATACGGTCGGGTTCATTTGATTTGGTTCGGTTTAATTTTGTAGAATGCGTCATGTGCACGCAGCGCGTATTTTATTTCTACCGTAGAAGCATTAGGTGACAAGATGAACGAGGGCGGGGGGGGCGTTCTCATTTGTTGCTTGCCTCAATCCAGGGGGTGAGCTGTGAGCTGAAGCAATATGTGGTCTGATTGGTTGCCGAAGGCGACGGAAAGCGTCATGTGGATGAGTGGCAGGCGTTTTTCATGTTGACCAATCGGGGGGAAAGCGTTCAGGCGACGCAAAGTGGGTCCGGCTCCCTGAATTGGGACGGAGTTCACCGCTGTGTGGAGGCTTCAACGCGCCGCTAACGCGGACATATCAGTCGTAGTGCCATCGTGCGTTCCACTGATGGAGGTCGGATCTGGCCAAATGTAACACCGACATAGGTTGTGTACAACAATATAGATTGGAGGACTCTCAAAAATGGAAATTGAACGTTTATTTGTCTGTCATCTACGTTGTTGGTGGGGCCGACACTACAACGACGACTGCTGGCCGTCGGCGGCTGACCTTGATGCTTGTTTTTTTGTGGGCAAGCGCGCGCCACGCGGCAGGTCGAATCTTGGCGCGGAGTTCGTCAAATAAAAGGATTGGTTAACACGTACCAGGTATGAATATGATAGCATGATAGCCTCTAGTAGCCTCCTTCCTTTACGTAGAGGTGGGCTGCCACCCTGACTACTACGTATGTAAATACATACATACGCTGTTTGCAGTTCCGTTGGTTTACCCCAACGTTCAGTGTAGAACCAAGGTTTTTACCATCACTGAGGAGCCTTGCGTATGGCGTGAAAGAGTGCAATAATATAGCAAATTCAAAGCTCACATCCCACCCAGTCCCACCACTTTGTATTTTACGACGTATCATAGAGTGAAAATCGATCGGACAAGAAAATCTCTTCCAAATTTAAACTTCAAATTAGGCACCCTGACATTTGGTTGGTAGTAACTTAAGCCACTGGGGAAATTACTAAGCAGCAGCAGCAGTGAGTGGAGCTTGGAGGGGGGGGCGCGGGATCCGAGCGGTATGTACTATTAATACGAAAACACTACGTACACAGTGTGTAGTATGTGGTCTGGCCATGTGGTCTCACCACAACTCTTACTCCAAGGCGTAGGTACACAGCAGCAGCAACAGTTTTGGATCCATATCCCGACATATACTCGTTGTACCTCCTCTGCTGCTGCAACAATAGATAGTTCATTACGGGAGGTGATTGCCTTCTGTGCCCCTGTCGACAACTTAGCACGGTATGCGCCTTGAAGGCCGCTGTGCAGTCAGCAGTCAACAGCGACGATCTTCCAGTTCCATGGGGGATCTGTAGACGTTTCTCCGAACCAGTACCGCCTGCCAAGTCATAACAACTCCCTCCAGTCCCAACTCAACAGGAGGGTAGCAGGTAGTCAACAAGAGCGTGTAAAGGGCGGCCACGAGGGTATCCGAGCGCTAGACGAGGGAGCGTTTACCATGTCGGAGGTACAGCTGAATCAGGTTTCCAGTGGCAGGGATAAGGGCGAGATGGAAGAGCTCAAGGTGAGATACACCAGCTCGGTCTTCGAGGTTCCCTCTTTGCCCCGTTCTTATCCTTCACCTGGACCTGAAAGCCCCCCTCTTACTGCCCCGTTCTGTAGAGAGGAACGGGGCACCATGTGGTCTTCTTGCCTTGCACCCCTCTGGCTAGGTCCATTGCATCACGCTGCACATAATCGCGTTTGATAATACTCGCGTTTTTTCAACCTGCCGAGTCGGTATGCCGTCGCCACGTTCCTTGGGCAAGATGTGCGCCGAGAGAGACTCTAGATTGCCCGGGGTGCTGCACACAGCAGTTAGTACACCAGGTGCACAACACGCTCTACCAGGCACCTGCACCTGGTACCAAGGTATTGGACAACTGCCCGTACTGCTGTACAAGTTTAACTTGGAGCAGGAGTAGATGATGAGTAGACCCGACCCAGCCAAGAGGGGCGCTTGGGCCTTCGACCGTGCGTACGGCACCCTTCAGTTTTTTCCTTCGTACATCGTCCCTGGTTGGGGATCAACACTCGGCGCTCTGATATGTACGTTGTGACAGCAGCAGCAGTGCACGTAACCCGGTTTGACATGATGGTATCCTACAGCAGCAATGAAGGCGAGTTGTACTGCTGACCTCTGTACTGCTGTGCGTCCCCTCGACCATAGCAGCAACACTACTGCCGTACGTACTACACCTGTATCGGCTGTGATACGTGGCGAGAGTGAGAAACAAGAGAAGCTATTAATAGTGCAGAAACTGTCGGTACCACGGCGGACGGTTTACGCCCACCGTCCGCACGCCTCGAAGTTAACGCCTCTTCCTCTGGGAGTTGTTCCACATGCGAGAATCGCTCACGTTTTGTCGCTGCTAACTGCTGCTGTTGTTTTCGAAGTGGGCAGGCCAAACCCCCATATCAGTTCCAACCGCTTGCATGCTTGCTGGCTTTCCGTCCGCCGTTCCTTGCGTACCCTTGCATTTAGTTTCCTCCCTGCGTATATACTACGCTCCATCGTCTTCATCCTCGAGGCTCACGAGGGGTGTGCCAAGCAATTTCATCCTTTCTTGGATCACAATTATCTTACGTATTAAACCGGAATGGGTATTACATACCAGGTAGCTTTTAGTATGGCCGTGGCAAGCCATTTTTTTACCTCTCTTAAAATCGTGGTTCTCTTAACCCGTGACCCCGCCACTACGTATCTGTACAAGGTTTTGGGGACAACCGTACAAGCAGTGGAGTTACATACGCAAGTTAACTCGTAGGCAAACCTGGAAGGGTTCACGTGTCGTGTGTGTCCCATGCAATCCCTAACACCCCCCGCCGGCCGCCGCCGCCACCACCCCCGCCCCCCCGGTCCCCAAACGCCTGTTGCAAACAGAAACTCATCTTGAGTGAAAAGGCCCGCACGAAGAGCCACGGAGACGGCGGAGGAGGCGGTGGCGGGGCGGGGGGGGTACGCGACAGACGCGTGGACGGCGGTGATGTTTCCGACGACGACGAGGGAGAGGGGGACACGAGGGACAGGGGCGGGGAGAGAGGGGGGCGACCTGGCGTCGTGAAGGAGAAGAAGCCGAAGGGAACGTGAGCCATAACATAAAAACAAAAATGCGGTCGAGTTTTTTTTTTTTTTGTAGTTTTTTGTGCAGTTTTTTGTGCTGTTTTTTGTGCCTTTTTCTTTCAAATCGTTGCGCTTGCTCGGGGGAGAGCGCTAGCGGAGGGAGTTCGTAGGGGCGACGGCGGCGGCGGTGGTGTGGCGGCAGAAGCAGCGGCGGTAGTGGACTATTATGCAAGTTCGCGCTGTGTGTTGATCGCGAAGTTCTCGGCTCGTCGTGCACGCTCTTGCCCGCGCCCCTCCTGTTCGCCCCTACAGTAGAGGCGCTGCGCCTGGAGGCCCTCCCGGGGCTGCTAGAACTTAGAGACGCGCAGGTGGCAGCGAGGCTGGCCGATCGTGCAGACAAACCCCTGTGTCGCTGACGTTCACGTCCGAACCAATCCACGCGTCGTTTCCGTAGCATAACGAAGCCCCCGCTCCCCTCAGAATCCGCCTTTTTTTGTTGAGGAAACCCCTCTCCATCCTCATATTTTTACCAACCTGTAAATACGTCGATACTGCCGTGAACACCAGCCCCCCCCCGCCCTCCCGCAATCTCCGTATTTTTTAAGAGAACCCTCTCGGCCCCTATTGTATCAACCTGTAAAATTAGTAAAAACAATACCGTACACACCAGGTGGCTGCGAGGGAAAGCTGATATCCGCCTCCCCCCCCTTTCCACAATCGCTAATTTGTCTGAGGAAACCCCTCTCCATGCTCATGTTACCAACCTTTACATACGTGAACACTCTTTTTTAACACCAGGTGGCGGCGGGGAAAGCTGATTATCGCGAACGATGATGGCGACCCGAACAAGTACCGCGACCGCGCGGAGGAGCGGCGGAAGGGGCACAACCCGGACTACGCGGACAAGCTGAACCAGATGGCCACCATGGACGCCGAGACGACTAAGTACCTCGGCGGTGACGTGGAGCACACTCACTTGGTGAAGGGGCTGGACTACGCCCTGCTGGTGAAGATCAGGGAAGAGGACGAGAAGCAGCAGCACCTGGAGGTGCGGTGTGGGTGCAAACAAAAAAAAAAAAACATTGCTTGCTCGCTTGCTCGCTGGTTTTGGTTTTGTTTTGTTTTGGCTGGTGTCACAGGAGGAGTTTTTTTTTCGGTATAGCTCTGCGCCTGTTTTTTTGTGTTTTTAGCGGTCAAATAAAATTACACAAACCTCCCCGAAAACCCCGCCTCACGAGCGCTTCTTAAGACGACGCAGCTCACCCTTCATGCGACTCGCCCAACACCTCAAGGCGCTTCGTGCTTGATGCAAAGCGAAGCGATGTCTGCCTGGTCGGTGAAAACCCGACGTGCTCCGTCCCGGCATTGTATATATATACAGGGATGCGAGGGCCTATGGTCATATAATATGACTACGGGCATTAATTACATGAGCACACCCTCCCCCCTCTCCCCCCTGTGCCACCGCCTCCGACCGCCTCGTATATTGCGAATATTTAGAGGTACAACGACCTTGGCGACGACCGGAACGGAGACCGTAGAGGACCCCGGGCGGAGGTGCAAGCCCGGACCCTGATGGGCAAGACGGTTCTCGCGGTCCTGAGGAAGCTGAACCTGGGGCAGGTGAGCGGCGGGCAAAACATCAGCAGTCCCGTAGGTACAGCAGTACATACAGGCCCACGAAATAAGAAATACCCGCAATAAGAACTTGAGGCTGCACTTGTTGGAAGCCGCTAAGAAAAGTGGATTAAGAAATCGCACTAAGCGGGGAGCTCTACACTAAAACCTATATAAGTAGCCCATGCTCAAGGTTGTTTAGGGAATGGTGTTGCTAGTGAGGTTTTTAAGCCTTGCTCACATTAGGGAGTTCTATTATCGTTGGCGGTCCCATACTATACAGGCCCACTAAAGGCGCTTTAGCTGTCGCGAGGAATTCGCGCAGCAGCCAGCAGCAGCAGCAACAGCAGCAGGATTTTTGTAACTGTCGTCAACTTTATTGTGTTGGGTGGAAGACGGACGGTGGCGCATTTTAGTCACGAGAAAGGTATACAAAACATGTTTTTGATGAAAATTGCCGACAAAATCCATTGTTTTCATAAAAAAAGTAAAGAGAAACAAAAATGTCTTCGGCCGTCGTCTCAAAAGGGGCCCCTTTTATTTTTTTGGCACCATCCAAGATTAACAAACTCGCATTTTCTCTGGTCGTAGCAATACGTAGACCAATAAGAACACCACTAATAAGAACACCGCTAATAAGAACACCACTAATAAGAACACCGCTAATAAGAACACCACTAATAAGAACACCGCTAATAAGAACACCACTAATAAGAACACCGCTAGTAAGAACACCAGGCTCACTTTGTCGGGAAGGGAGGGCGCCACGAAATTTGGATTAAGAAATCGTGCTTAGCGCCTATGCTTACTACCGTAAAATAGTAGCCCATGCTCATCGAGGTTGCTTAAGGTTGGTGTGACAATATGGGTTTTAAGACTTGGCTCAGATTAAGTGATTCTTGTTGACAGACCCGTACTGCTGTATATACCTGGTATATATATAACATGGTTTTTTTTGTTGCTGTCAAGCACCGGAGGCTTGCGAGTGAGGGCTTCTGCATCCATAGGTTTTTGGGTCGTCGGGGCGCCCTCAATGTAAAATGACCTACCTGCAGTAGGCTAGACCTACACCCCCTTTGGAACCTCGCCTCCGTTTTTTCGGTGGAAAACCGCTTGAAATTGGAGTGGGATAACTTAACCCGCACCTATCAATTCATTCGACGCTGCCATCCATTAGCAAGAATGTCCGCCTCACAAGCGATTCTTAGCCAGATGCAGCTCACCCTTCATGCGGCTCGCCGAACACATCCGCCTAAGAAAAGTCCGGGAAAATTCTCGGAACGAAGATATATTGAGGCGTTTTTAATAGTGTTAACTACCAACCTTTTGTTTTAGCACTTTTTTCTTAAATGCATTTTGCCACGGTGCCCCCCCCCCCCCCCCTTGGCCTCGCCTTCCAGGGTGCAGGAGGGCCTGATTTCAGGCGCGTCGGGTACGAGTTTGATCTCGACCCCGAAAGCGTGCAGGAGATTCCGACGGCGGTGGCGCACAGCTTGGCGGAGGACGAGGAGGACGAGGAGGAAGAGGAGGACCGGGAGCGGCACACGAACTACTTGATGGAGGTGTGAGAGGAGTTTCCTTGCCGTTGTGACGGAAGAGGCGCTGTTGAGTAGCTGGCTGGTTGGCTGATTTGTTAGTCGGTAAGTTGGTTGGTTGGATGATTAGTTGGTTGGTTGGTGGGTTAGTTATTTTGGTTGGGTATTTTGGTTGGTTATTTTGGTTGGGTATTTTGGTTGGGTATTTTGGTTGGGTATTTTGGTTGGGTATTTTGGTTGGTTATGTTGGTTTGGTATTTTGGTTGGTTATTTTGGTTGGTTGTTTTGGTTGGTGGGCTCGTTGGATAGTTATTCATAATAGTTCCCATGCGCTGGTCAACAAACAATTACCCCCCCCCCCCGCCCCTCCTTTGGGGTCTGCGCTGGTGTTTGATGGAAGTATAACCAATACGTTGTGGTGGCACCATGGCGTTGAGTGATTGATTGTTCATACGCAAGGGGCATCAAGAAAATGCCCGCGCTGTGTCTGCTCGACGCTGATTTCGACGCCGATGAGACGCGGCTTTTCCCCCCCTTGTTTTGGTGGCTTGGCAGGATTCTCGCTTCGCGAAACCCGAAGACCAGCCGCCACCGCCCCCCCCCCCCGTAAACTCCTCTATAACTTGACCTTCGTTTTTGCAGCATGCCAGGTTAAGTAAAAGGACTTGTGTTTTTTACAACAACGAATATTGAACACACATGTTCAAGCCAAGATGCCGTATATACTTCACAGCGTGTCAATGAAGAGAGAAGCCGCGAACGCAACAACGCAGGCGTTCCTCCCTCGTGGGGCCCCGCCTGGTCGACCCCGCTCCACTACGCCCCATCCCCTGTGACTTAAGTCATAAGAGGCGCACCGTGAATCACTTGTCTCTCAACGCACCTCAAAAGCCCATAGCATCGAGGTTTTGGAGGGGAACACACTGACCATCCCACTCCACCCCAACCCTGTATAGCATACCGGTACTTGACAGTGTTTTCTGAGGTTGCAACCTTTATGGCCGGGACCGCCGCCGCTCTGAGCGCATGTGCGTACTTAGCTTCGGGGAGGGGGGTCGTTTTATCGTGGAAACCTCGTATCTTTTTCTCTTTCTCTCTCTTATCAATGTTGGGAGGCGTTTTTCTGCGGGAACCTCGTCCCCCCCTCTCTCTATCTCTCTCTCTTCCTCTTTTGTCAAATATGGGTGGTGGTTTATTCACGGTAACCTCGTCTCTCTCTCTTTCTCCCTCTCTTGTCAAATATGGGTGGCGGTTTATTCACGGTAACCTCGTCTCTCTCTGTCTCCCTCTCTTGTCAAATATGGGTGGCGGTTTATTCACGGTAATCTCGTCTCTCTCTGTCTCCCTCTCTTGTCAAATATGGGTGGCGGTTTATTCACGGTAACCTCGTCTTTCTCTCTCTCTGTCTCCCTCCCTTGTCGATTTTCACCGCGCCCTCGGTTTTTTTGTGGCGCCTAAAGGAGGACCTGCTGGAACGAGTGGAGTCGGCGTTCGTTCTGTTCCGGCAGCACGGGGGCAAGGGGCGGCGCCAGCGCAAGCGTGCCCGCGACAGGGCCGGGGAGAATGAGGAGGACGCGATCGTCGCGGCGCTCGCCAAGACGGGCGGTCGCCGCGGAAGCGTGGACGACGCGGACAGGGAGGGGGGCCGGAGGGAGGGCGACGCGGACCTTCCGCAGCCCCGGCGAGCTAAGGTCTCCATCAATATATTCGAGGACGTGGACGACCGGTGAGTGGCGATGAAAAGATGCCCAGCGCTCTTTTTCTTTGGATTTGCCTACTCGTAAAACCCTTTTTTTTTTTTTTTCTTAAATGTAATATATATATGTGAAACCGTTGTGTGTTCTCTGTGTGTGTTCTGTGTGTGTGTGTGTGTGTGTTTTTTTCTTTTATGAAAGCGCGCAACAGTTTTTTTTGTTGGATCTCACAGTCAGTGTGTGCGAGCCCCAGCGTTACTTCCTGAGTGAGTAATGGCGCGGGGTTTTTACGACACGCACACCCTTCGTGTTGCACGAAGAAACTGACTGATGCCACCGCCCTGCCCACCAGCGGGCCCGTTCGTTCCTCGCTCGCGGTCATGACTACCGTCATCGCCATCGCCGCTGCCTACTCCCCCTCCCTCAACGGTGCTCTGTCTCGGAAGCGATGCATGGTCAATGGCCAAATGGCTATTACGGCCGTAGACTATTACGGTAGAGCAAGAAACAAATGAGTACGCCCCCCCCCCCCCCCCCCCCCCCCGCTTTTCTCTGTCCAAGCATTGTAGAGATACGACGGTCGGCGGTCATGTGACTACGGCCATGCATGATATGAGTACCCCCCCTCACCCCCCCCGCTCCGTCTCGAATGGGGTGCGTGGTCGATGGTCCAATGGCTAAGGCAAGCAACAAATTCGTTACTCTCCCCCTTCCCCCCCCCCCCCCCCCCCCCCCCCCTCCCCTCCTCCGCCCTCTCCCGAAGATACATCCCACCCGGGCCTGGCGGGTCCGGCTCCTCCTCCAACGTGCCAGCGGCAGCAGCGCCGGGCTACTTCTCCGGGCTGCGCGCCGGGGCGAAGGGTGGGGATGCCGACAAGGACGCGGCGGCTAGCATGCCCACGAGGGCGGAGATGAGCGCCACGGTCAAAGCGGCGGCTCGCGCCGCCGCCGCGAGGCTGGCGGGTGACAAGAGCTCGGGCGGCGGCAAGGGCGCCGCGACGGGAGGGTCTAGCAGGTCTGCGTCGTCGTTGTCTGCGGGCGGCGGCGGCGGCGGGTCGGGTTCGGCGGGGGGGAAGAGGATCGAGCGAGATATTTTCGCGGCGAGGCCCAGCCGCGGGCAGGCGCTGGGCGTCTCCGCCGGCGGTTACGATGTGTTTCCGGAGACGGGGGATTTCGAGACGTACGACAGCGACGAGGTAAGTGGGTGGTTGGGTGGGGAGGTGGGGAGGTTGTCTTTCCTCGATACCAAGCTTAAGCTTGGGTGGGTTGTGCTTCCTCGAGACCAACCGTGGGTGGGTTGCCTTCCATCGAGACCAACCGGATGGAATCGCACAAGGGTTTTTCGTCAATGAGGCGTTGTTGTGGGCGTTCGAGAGCGGTATTTTTGGAAGGGGTTTTCCGTCAAGAGGCGTTGGGCGTTGTAGGAGGGTTTCAGTAGGTTCCGTTGGTGGCGTGCGGCCTCAGGGGTACGGGGGGGGTCGTTTTCAGCGGAGGTGTCTTGGGGCCTGACGCGGGAGTGGCTCTGCTTTTACCGTAGCGAATGCCCCCGCGGGGGGGAAACGCACCCGGCATGCAACTTGAGTGGACCTTGTCTCTTTTTTTTTGGCAGTTACGAGATAAGGGCGTGACAAACATCCTGTGGTGGGACGTAGGGACAGGGATATGTTGTAGGAGTTGGTCGCGCGAGCGCAGGTCATATATACACATATACACGAATGCGTTCGGAGACGGTTTCAACGAACGTGGCAGAAAACCCGTGGAAAACAAGCGCTGTAGCGAGAGAGGGCGGGTCAGCCTACGGTTGTGTTATCCGCTGCCAGTTAGACATGCGCTTCTGCTGTGCTGCTTATCTGACGGAGCGGTGGTCGACTACTACTGTACCATCATGACCGGGAATAGATATTGCCCGTCATCAGAGTGCAAACGTGTATTATACCACCGGCTTCGAGAGTGGTAGCTTTATCGACCCCAAGAAGACAGAGTAGTAGCGTTTCATCTCTCCATCAAATGCGATCACTCGTATCAACAGGTTGCATGTTTTTTTTGTTCTTGTATTTCAATCTGCTGCAGCAATCACTCCCCATCTGCCGGCAGCGGGACTCCGTGGGAGTCCAAACGAGCGTGTGTAAATAGCATGGTAGTGGTGGTTGATGTCATGACGGTGGCGGTTGGTGGCTTACTTCGGCTACCAACTTCGTACAACCCGAGTGTGCACGTAAAGAGTTCCACGCGTGTACTGCTGCGTTCCTACGCCTCTCGAAGTATATGATTATGGTTGATGAAAACCTTCCACAGCCCACAGCAAGCAGCGTTAACAGCAGATAACACCGCACAAACCTGCTTTTGCAGGATGCCACAAACAAGAAGGACGCGAAGCCAGGGCCGGAAGGAGGCGCGGGGGGTGGCGGCGGCGGTGGCGGCGGCAGTGGTGGGGGTGGTGGTAGCAGCGGCGGCGGCGGCGGCGGCGGCGGCAGTAGTGGAAGGCGCAGGGATGAAGACCCCGACAACCACCCGGCCTTCGACAAGCCAAAGGCGTCCTTCCCGTTCGGCGTGAAGAGGTCGGAGATGAGCGGGCGCAAGGGGGGAGGGGGCAAGAGCAGCGGCAGCAAGCACCGCGTCGACAACGAGCTGAACATCATAAAGAAGTACATGAAAGGGACGAAGTAAGGATTGTGGGTTTTTATTAGAAGGAAGCCTACGTGCGCGTAGTCGAGACTGGAAGTAGGGGTTGTTGGTTAGAATGTATAGCCTACATAACTTACACCGTATATCACACGGGTGGTGAGATAGCACACCCCCTGAGACGATTTTCAGAGCCGATTTTCTCTAAAACGACGGGGGGGGGGGCGCACCCAACGAAAACGACGGCTTTTGGGGAGATGTTGTCGAGATCTTTTGAAAAAAAAAAGCGTCGCTCGGCGTTTCCACTCTTCTCGCTGTTGTTAACCCTTTAAGAACTGGTCCCACGTATTTGGGGACAAACTACTTGGAATTAGTGTGGGATAATTTTCGGTTTTGAATGGGTTAAGAGAAAATCAGCTTTAAAATAGCACATTCGTCCGAAGGGGTGTGTTATCTTATCACCCCGTGTGTTATCTTATCACCCAGTGTGTTATATTATGTTGTCACCCAGTGTGTTATCTTATCACCCAGTGTGTTATCGTATACCCCGGGTGATACGGTAGTCACGTGACTATGTGGGCTAGTGGGTAGTTCCATGAAACGGACGAGGATGGTGCCTCTAACAACGTTGGTTGGTGCGGGGAGGCGTGTTCCTGCTAGCTGGATCGGGTCGTTTTACGTACATGGGACGAAGCTCGAGATGGGGCAGCGGGGGGGGCAGGGGCCGCCGTGCGTGTGGGGCTGTGTGTTGTCTCTCTCTCCCTGGAGGTGGTGGACAATGTATGTCGTGGTTGTGGTCCCGACACGCAGCGTTTGAGTTCGACCTCTGTTCGTTGTTGTTTGCGTTTCTGTCCGGACCGCTTCGGAGGTAGGTAAACGCTATATACCTATCGCCGTCGCCTGCTACGGGCGTGGTATTTGGTGCAGTGCCGTTCTGTGCTGTAGGGGATTTAAGCACAGAGGACTCGTCCTTGCTCCTCGCTTTTATGTGGCGGGTGTCTCGCCCCGTTGTAGGCAAGTTAGCTGGCTTCGGTCCCGATGGGTCAAGATCGTTTGCTAATTTTTTCCCACTGTTGGTAACTTGCAGCGCAGAGGCAAGGATTGAGTTCGTCGACGTCCACCTTTTGGAACCGGATCCATTCGTTTGTGCCTGCCGCACTGACTGTGTACGTATGACACATGTGTCCAATGATATAAAATATGTGTACGAGCGACTTCGTCGCCATTTTTTCTTTCGAGCATTGTTTCATGAGCCATCCATGTAGCAGCAGCCAAGGCAGAGGCAGTTTTTATTTTTGGTCGTCTGGTCGTGGGCACTAAAACAAGCTTGATTTAATTTGGCTGTTTTCTGTGGATAGATGCTGTCTTTGCGCCGGTGCTGCTGTTATGTCACGTCCCGTAGACGGCTGCGGCAGTCATCATGTTGTTCGCATTTGTGCACCGCGTGATGAAGTGGGGCCTTGAGCTTTTTTTCTTAAGCTGCCTTCTACGTGCAGGATCGCAGTCGCCGCATGGATGATGACATACGAAGTACATACCTATGCTTATGCCTAAAATGAGTACGGATTGTATTGGTTTCTCGTTGGCTTATTATGTGTATGTCTATACGGTACTGATTGATTGCGTTGTCAGCGCTCGATTCGTCTCATGTGAGAACCGTGAGAGTTTCTCGTGGGATATATATGTATGCTTCCCTCCACCTCTCGCACTTATTTTTTTGGCTCTCCGTGGATCAAACGTTATATATACAACATTATTAGATGTACCTCGTATGTTTGTTATGCTTTATGAATGAATCTGGAATCATTGATTAAATGTTAGACCTTTGCTCTGTGCACCCAACCTAACTTCTACTGTTTACTGTATGAATGTAACCTGTACACTCTCTACATATTCAATCCTTATGTTCCTCCCCAACTACGTACAGGCTGTCACCTCAAGTTACCCCTCGTAGGTGTAAGGTAATCAACTGCAACGACGATAGCGCATGGTTCCAGGATTTACAGGATTGCTCTAAAAAAGCTGATTCTGAGATCGTTTTCGGTGCCCCCCGAGTCCCAGAGTCACGTATTATTAACACATCAGAGTGCCCAAGACCTCATGGCCCACATCCCAGGGATATTATTTTGGACAGGTTCCTAGTGCTTTCCTTCTCCGGTCGGCCCTGAGAGATGGGTGATCGGTACTATCATACAGTAGTAGCAGTACAAGTCTACTGGTACGACCGTATGACGATACACATTGCGACACAGACAAGTATTGGAATATACTCGTAGGTGAAACGTGCCGGCAGGAAAAAGGCAGGGCGGCCGCGGCCAAAAACCTTTCTCTTCTGAAAATACTTCTTACGTACGATTTGCAATTGGCAGAGATCGGCAGTCATCAACAAGTGAAAATGTGAACATGAGCATGTGGTATCAGGTACCAGGTACCGTATACGGTACGTACGCGGCGTGACTGCGACAAGTAGCGGAATCATTTTTCATTTTTCTCCTGACCCGTGACCTGTGAGCCTGTGAGTCACCTGTGACCTGTGACCCTCGCTACGACTGCTGTGAGGTTGCCTGTTTTGCCTGTGAGTATTTTTTAGTGTTAGTGCGATGTACATCTCCGTGCACCACCCGAAATTGACAGCAGAACTGCTGTACATAGTAAAGCACGCGGCACACATCTGTTCTTCGTAGAGCGTGCCTACAGCAATAGTACCAGCACTGACAAACTATCGTATACACGTGCTTGACGCTTGACGGGAATACTGGCAGACGGATCGCCAAAAAATGCGGCCCAATAAGTGTCGTTTCATTTCATTCCTTCATTCGCCGTTCCCCTTTCATCCTCGACCCTCGACCCTCGACCCGCGGCCTGGCGACCTGGCCACTGGCCTACACCCAGTGCGCACCCACACCGCGTCATCGAAGCAGCCAGTATCATCGAATGTATTCTACAACAGCTGGGCGCGAGGCATCACGGAGTGGCGCAGAAAAGAACATAATCGAGAGACAAATAGAACTGTGGTGGAGACCCAAGCAGAGCGGAGGAACCAACGGAAGAAGCGAGCATGTCTTACGGCGAGCGAGGTGACCGCGTGTCGGCGTCGCGGCGACGTCTAGACGAGGCGAGGCATCGGGACGGTTTCTTCTCGCCACCATCGGTGAGACAATCGAAGCCACGATTGCTGTCTGTGGATGTGTAGTCTTGGCACACCTCTATATATACTCACCGGGTGCCATCCCGATCACATGCCATTGGTGCGTCGTCACTCGCGAATAGGAACGGGGGTCAACTAACAGGTCCATCACGCAACCCCTGATACTGTCTGTACTCGTATACATCCATTCTTCACAATAGCTGCATATAGTACCGTGAAGATGTACTGTAGTGTACTGCGTGCTTCCGACTGTCTCGCCTGTGATCTTGTCCCTCTACCTACGGCTGGCTGTAGACAAACTAAATACAAATACAGTGCAGGACACCTAATAAGAAACAGGCTAATAAGAAACCCAGGCTGATATTTAGTGGGAAAATAATAAATTCGAGTGTCGTTATCTTGAAATTAGTGTAGAAAGCACCCTCTTTAAAATAAGAAACCCAGCCTGGACCAGATTCCCTGTTTCTTATTAGGTGTCCTGTACTGTATGCTGTCTACAAGCAGCACATTCAGAGCATCTACAAGAAGTGCGACAACGCTTCTCATCTCGAGGGTGCTGAGAGACAACGGCTTGACCCTTGACTGACCGCTTCCCTGCACTAAAAATGGCGTATTAAGACCAGCAGAGGTCTTGACGCACCCAAAGAGACCGGTTTCCTTTGGTATATAGGCAGTACGAAAAATATCTGTGCTTTGTGCCCGCAGTTTTCCGTTGTCTCATCCATCATCTACGTGTGTACGTACGTACGTACGGAAATCCAGTAAATCTGTTGTATTTACGAGCACTGCTACAGCAGTAGCTGTACAACCTACAGCATTATCGTACCTGCGTGGTAGCTTCTATAATAGTGGTGTCGCACAACTTCGACGTCAAGGCAAACTATAAGCCTACTATTTAATAATACGGGGGACCATAGTAAATAGGACAACATATTGTTTCGTAGTAAAAATAGGAACATACTGGTATAAAGGTTTTTGTCTATACCGTACGTCCTATTTACTATGGTCCCCCGTAATACGTACTGCTGTTGTATATACTTGTCCACGCATGTTCTGCCTCGTGAAAACTGCAAGCAGAACGGGTGCACCCACAGGGAGAGGTGCGATCGCCAGAGCTGCAGCGAGGATAACAGCAGCGGCAAGGAGGTGGAAGGGGTCCACCAAGGTCTTGTCGCGTCAGCCCCATGCGACCCGGCGGACGAATTTTCGGATGGTACGCGTCCTTTCGTGAGAAGGCCCCGGCCACCAGATGATGATGGTGGTGGGCGAGGGGAGGATGGGCGGGCTATAAATCCTGCTTTGTATTGCGCAAGTAAGCGACAGAGCGCCCCCGATAGAAGAAACGTTTCAAGTGGAAACAGTAGTAGTGGTGTCGGCAACCGAGACGAGAGCGGTAGTAGCCGTTGCTTGCTAGAGGAGGTAGGTAAAAGGGGGCCGACGAGCACCTCGGGGAGCGGTGATGGCGTGGAAACTCATGTTGCTCTTGATGGTGGAGATTCGGAGGAAAAGTCCCTGCGATTACGAGTGGCGGGGGATTTTGTGGGCAATGTCTTCAGGGAGTGCTCGTCAGGGGTTGCTTGGTCAACGTCAAGGCCCTTGAAGTAGACTAATATGATACTTCGTACGCACGTGGTTTCATTTCTGCGGCTGTCTGTTGTTGCGTAATTAATGACAATATGCCCACAACGAAAAATACAGCCACAACCATATATTTACTTTTCGTTGACATAACCAAGAAACCCATAATAAGCGCCACGTATTTGTTGGGTGGGGTTATTCGCTGGCATAACTTTGGCAGTCTGCCCTGGTTGGTAACCTATTTCGGCGCTTGCTGTGTCGACGCGCACCGGAATGGGCGACAAACTGACAATCCTACTCTTTATTTTACTGAACGCACTACAATACATGTACGCCGGGTTTTCGTCACATCCTAATGATCACGCGACGGCGCTTCCTGTGTCGAATCGCACCGGAAATGAACAACAAATTGACATGTATCTTATTTTACTACGTACAGCACATCATGGCACAGCAACACTGCACACATTGTTGATGCCGCGTTTCTCGTCACACCGACAATTGTGCACGCGACCGCGTATTATTGGAGACCAGGAGTAATGAAAGTAGGTATCGACACGCTACCACCCCCGTCGTTGTCCTACGCGTACCGCACCGCAATCCGTTTTGATTGAGCAGCCACTTCCATGTCGCAGCAGTGCACCAACGATTTTATTGCCATCGTACTGCTTATTCGCAGGAAGTTACCTTCCAATGCACCTTTTTTATCTATACTAGTACATGCAGTTCCGTTTTCCAATCCTGCTGTCCCTTTTGCAGAAGAAGGGGTTCAACTCCGAGTCTTGTGCAGAAACGTTGCCTCACTCTGATTGCAGTTCAGGTTCAGAAGCAGAAGCGATCCAACTCGTACTACAATACGCATAAAAAAACGGTCAATTTCTGATTCCGATGGGGAACTAAACGATTCAAATCTGATTCCAACGGAGAAAATATCCAACTCAGGCCCCAATGCAGACAATATCAAACTCTGATCCCAAATTAGAAACGGTCTAACTCTGAGTCAAACTCTGATTTCAATGTAGAAAAAATCCAACCCTGATTCCAGTGCTGAAACGTTACAACTCTGATTCGAGCGCTACGACCCGGCGCTGAGTCAAACGCAGCAAAGGTCCGACTTTGCCCTCAATGCAGATGAGGTTCAACTGTGTTCCCCAAGCAGAAAATGTCTTGTCTCTGATTATTTCCACGTGTGCGTGTAGAAACGACCCAACTCTGGCTCTAATTCTGAAAATATCCAACGCTGAGCCCAATACAGAAATGGTGCAACTCTGGTTCCAATGCAAAAACGATCTAGCGCTGAGTCACACGCAGAAACGGTGCAACTTTGTTTCCAAGTGTAGAAATGCTCCAACTCAATAACTCCCACGTAGATATGGTCCAACTCTGATTCCAAGCGCAGTTTGTCTCGAAAACGTCGGTGCAAGGGGTGAAGGGATCAATGCCAACTTGGCTCTACCAAACCTACTCTTTGTAGGTCTCGCTGTTTTTCCTCCCCTCGCCTGCTGGGCTCGCATCTGTCTCTGGAAAAGACGTTCCATTGGGTAGTCGTTTTTTTCATGCTGTTTAATAGTATTGATTGCTCTAATAGCCAGCCTGCCGAGACAGGACATACTTTGCGGAGACAGGGTAGAATCAATACTTGCTACCAGGTATACACCTGGCACCTGGTACATCGAAAAAGCATACCAGGGAACCTGATACCTAAGCGGCTAAATACTAAAAACAAATGGTTCAACTTTGCAAAAAATATTTGATCAAAGTAGTGATCTTGAGACAACAACCGCCTGATTATGAGTAAAGTACGCTCTCTCTGGTACCAAAATCACTTGGCTACAGTATAGCCTTTTTGAACCGGACACATTTGGACGTTCCGTTGTAGAGATCCCACGAGAAGGTTCGCACCTACATAATTGTAACAGAGGACTGAATGAAATGCGACACACGACACAGGGCAGAGTTGCAGCAACGTCGTCTTCGCCATCACGCCAACGACACACCACGGCGCAGCACAATCAGGCTCACGCGAGGACGGCACGACACACACACGGCAGGCCAAAAGACGCCATATGGACCACCACCACCACCACTGCTGCTGCTGTAGTAGGCAGCACCTCTCACAAGTACCAGGTACCGTTTAGCCCCGTTCCTGCGGTGGTGTCATTCCGGGTAATCATATCCCGAACGCACCAAGCACGGAATATCACGCCGGGTGGAGGCCTGCGCCGCGCAATTTTCCCACGCGGAAGGGTCAACGAGGCTGAAAAAGTAGCGCAGTTGGTGCTCACCTCGGCGACCGCCTACCAAACCACATGTCAATATAAATGTTTATTACGTTCGTGTCTCGATACCACGGGACCACGGAACCCCGTTGGCGAACAGCGTCCAAGATCATGAAACACCACACAAGTACCGTACTCGGAGCCACTCACGCAACCACACAGCCGGCACTGAAACAAGACCAATATTAATAGCAAAATCTACCAAGCAAACCCAGTGCTCTGGGGAACCCCTGGAGCAAGGGCACCGTGAGTACGGCGGCCCTTTTGAGCTGTCCTTCACCGCCTCCCGCCACCTCATCACGAGATTAAAAAAAAAAAAACGAAAAAAAAACAACAAAACGTTCCTGCCGGTGTTGGAGGGCCTAACGAGGTCTACTGCACACTGCGCACTATCCCGGCAAAGATGTAAAAAAATCACGCACAAAATACCACCACCTCACCTCCCAAGTTACGCCACTACTGAAGGCTGCTCTCGCGGCGAACTAACATTCTAATGTGGCGAACCAACATTCTACAAGCGAAGCGACGAACGATCGATTACCCGCAAGCTTCGTCAAAAAACAAAATGGCAAAAAAAATAATCAGTTTGCACCAAAAGAGACAAATTTATGTCCGTCCCTGCTCCTCGATGTGTGCTACGTATAACATTCTCCTATCCTACCCTCGAGCTTCCCAGCGCGATCCGCCGCAACGTGGAGCGATGCTACTATGGTACGGCCGTACGAACTAAACACACCGCCTTGTGTCGAGGCAAGAGTTCCACAGGCGATGCCTTTTGCACTATTATTCTCGTCGCGCCCCGCCGGCAGCGATCAACTCTTCCAGAAATATCTATACACCCCATGGGATATATACCAGTCTCAATCGTAAATACAAAAGACATTGGCCTTTGGCATACGCCGCAAAACATCCCAATATCCCTTGAATTTACGGTCAAGACAGGTGATCAATCGGTACAATCCTGGCTCGGATGGGAAACGAAAAAAAAAGAAAGAAATGAAAGACACGCACATATGTATATATATCATATAAAATAGAATAAAATAAATCTATACCCACCCCGTTAGAGCCGCACCACGTTCTTTTGGGAACAAACACTTGGAAATAGAGTGGGATAAATCTGCCCTGGGCGGAAGGGATATCACTCAACTCGCGGTCATGGAGGGCCTCTCCACTAAAGGAACGCCTCACCAGCCTGAACACCCGAGAAAAATAAGCCACCAACAAGCAGAGGCCACTTTCGTGTCCGCATGCTAAGCGAAAACATGGAACTAAGCAACCAAAAATGCTCCCCAACCCGCCGGCCGCTCCGCCGCTCGCGGGCGTGCTATTGCTACTTGAACAATCGCTTCTTGCTGGACAGATCGCGCCTCGAAAGGGGCTGCGGGACGATCGACCCTATGGCCACGCGCATGATAAGCAGCAGCCCTCCGAAGACGTAGCACACGATGCCAATCCCGGTCAGCCAGCGCCCCTCCCTCACGTCCAGGTCCTCTATCTTCTTATTTTGGACGTAGCGCATAATCTCTGACACCTTCTTTCGCGGGACCTGTAGAATAACAAAGAGCGATGGATACACCACAGGGGAACGGAAAAGGGGTTGAGAATCTCGCTCCACCCGGTGCATGTACCTACGATATGTATGTATTAATAGTGTATGTATATTTTTATTGTTCTCGTACTCATCGCCAGAATCTAGTCGGTGGGCAACAAGGTAGGTTCCAATAACTCTGGAGAGGAAGCATACAGCAGTAGTAGTACCACAGGAAGAAATGTGTGTCTACGTACATGAAAAAAATGCGTGCGGTGTCTATCATTATATGCATGGGGATTTTCCGGACCGAAACGAAAAAAACAGTTTTCCAGAAGCAGTATTTATTCACTACATCTGGCCTGCGCTCTTCCGCAGGAAAAGGAAGTGGTGTCCTTAGCCTCCACTCGAGTCGTAGTTTTGTGACCACAGAACTGGTACCTCTCTAGGATGAAGCATCGGCACGGACACTGGGTGTGCTGGATGTCGACGGGTAGAAAGGAAGGTTTAATGTGAAGAACACACACTCGAGTCCGATACATTTTACAGTCAATTGAGTCTCTCGACTGCCAATTGCTGTTGCCGGTGTTGTGTGTGTTTTCGCACATGAATTCATCGCCATAACCTACTCCGTGGCCACAAGACATGCGCCAACAGCAGTGCCGTATGGTAACGGTGCAGCGACTTGGCCATTCCAAACGATGCGACCTAGAGCTACACTTTACACTCAGATCACCTCGCGAACGAGACACGACGAGATCGAAAGGTGGTGTCAGGTAGGGGCGCGCTCTCACTACGTACCTTTCACCACCCAGCTACCCAGTCCAATCGTATTGGCTCTAGCCCCACAGATCCGTCTATATAGTTGGGGGGGGGGGGAAGAAAAGTTGTGAGATCGTTTTTTTTGCCTCAAAACTCATATATGAATGGTACTACGAGTACAGTAGTAGAGGAAAGTACAAAGGTTCTACTATTAACTAAACTGTTACGTACTAGGCCTTGAGGCAAGCAAGCTTCAAGAGATTATCGGCGAATTAAAAGCCGTGGCATCCGTTGTAACCTTCGCTATTTTGCTGTACGGCTGGGCCACATACCCCGTGAAACGAAAGTGCCCGACGCACGCCCGACGGATGCAATGATATCGACAACGATAAAATCGAACGCTCACCCCACACCCCACACGTCCGCTTGTGTTACTTTTCACTTGTCAGGCAACAAATTTGGCGTGTGCACCTTTAGCATTCCGAACACAAAACATCCACAAAACACTATCCTGTGTGTGTGCGTCGGTTGAACACCTGTACGGCCTACCAGGTTCTTGTGCACAAGAAGGCAATACACCGAGGTACGAGTACGTACATACCAGGGCATTAATTAGTGGTTCGGCGCAACAGGCGGCTCAATGAGTGTTGCGCGCAGCGCAACACGCCGGTGGCGCGTGTTGCGCGCCGCAGGCGCGCAAGCCCCCCGCAGGGGCCCCCGGAGGGCCCCCCGGGAGGGCCCCCGGAGGGCCCCCGGAGGCCCCCCGGAGGGCCCCCGGAGGCCCCCCGGAGGGCCGCCGGAGGCGAAAAAATTGCGATCCATGTGCGAATATACGCCTCAAAACTAAGTAAAAAGCCATTTAATTTACTTTTGGCTACGGCGAATAGCAAAAGATGCCTAATTTTTGTTTTCGACTATGGCGAATAGGACAAGGGCCTAAAAGATGTTCAATTACGACTAATTATCAAGAAAAAAAGACCCCCAAAAAAATTTCTCGCCTCCGGCGAGAAAAAAACGCGCAACAATTTTTTTCGCCTGCGGCGAAAAACGTTGCGCGCCCAAAAACGCGTGTTGAGCTGCGCGCAACCAGCCTCGCGGCGACTGTTGCGCAAAAAGGTTATTTTAACCAAATGTTGCGCCAGCGCAACAGCGCAACACCTAATTAATGCCCTGGTACATACTACTCGTCGCGAAAAGCGCAGGAAACCCCACGAACCATTAAAACTCTTTTGGGACTTCATTATGTCTTACTATACAGAAAAAAGGGAAGAACAAAACGACGAATACCGAATACTGTATACCGAATATATACCGAATACAGCATCGGAAACGCAAATGTGCTGGTGCGGTAGAGAAATAATGGTGGTTTTGATCGTCCGAACTACCATGCAAGGGGAATACGAAATACGACACGCGTGCAGCATGTGGGGCATATAGCAGGTATTATACTCTGCGTGCTCACACTATTTTGTTGATATTATAGACGGATGATTAGACCGCACTGCTCCTATTAAATAGTTGTAATCGCTGTACCTGTGGGACTTGGGACCCAGGTAAGCGACCTAAAAAGCGATGAGTGCGGTCAACTTCAGGTAATGGGACCCAGGTACGATCGTATACTCGTAGCGACCTAAACAGCGGTGAGTGCGGTCTACTCCACTTGAGGTACTGCTGTATTGGGACCAAGGTTATTAAGCGACCTACTACGTAAAAAGCGACAAGTAAGTGCGGTGTGCGCAATCTCAACTTTCTCAAAATAGGAGGAGCGTAAGAGCGCGCAACAGCAGTTCAGCATTCAGCAGCACAATACTTTTTCGTGCTGTCTGTCGTGCGTGCGCATGTCGAAAGTCTCCTTCCCGTTGCACTTCAGGCTTCAGGCATTCTCAGGCACATCTCCTATGGAGCCCTAACAGCCCGGGCTGCTTGGCTTTCGTGAGGACGATGCTGTAATATGCTGTAATTTCGTTATGATATTTCGGCATTTTTCCCTCTGATCTGATTTCCAAAAAACAAGCAAACAGCTTCTCGGCAAAGCGATGGCCATAAAGCGCCCTCTAATCGGAGTCAGTGTCGACAGCAGGTAGCAGCCAGCAGTCACTCTCCATCTCTCCATTCGGTCATCAATCGGTAGTCGGGCCATTGCGCTCGCGGTACGTAAGCGTCGCAGATTTTTCGGAGCCGTTAAAAGTTAAAAGTTCTACGTATAATACGTCGTAATGAGATACATCGCCTGTCCTTAATACTTAATACGAGCATGATACGTATCATACGGCACAAGATCAGTTAATTAAACACCAACGGTCGCACGGAGGGGGCTGCAATGCTGCGACTCTGCGATACTTCAACACCTGAAATGCCATTTCGTGCGGCCAATCGCAAGCTATGATAAGAGCTAAGCTTGCATGTCATGTGTGTTAGACAGCAGCAGCAGTAGTAGTATTCGTACTATACCCGGGTATGATAGTTTTGGCTGGCAACATCTATATGTACATAAACATACCCTGCGCCCGAGGCCGTATTGGGTGATGGGAAGCGTGGTGACGGCTTGGGTCTCGGCGTCCTTCCAACTAATGAGATAAGTCTGCGCCATTCCCCTCTTCTGCGTGCGGCTGGCGCGCTTTCCGAGGACGAGTTCCCCCTTTTTGTCGAGATGCGCGACCTCGGCCTTCAGGAGACTTTCTCGCAAAAACTGGTACTCCAAGCCGCTTCGTGCATACCATAGATCAGAGGCACCACGAATAGCAGAAGAGCGACGAAAAACAGGACGCACGCAGGGACAGACAGGCGTGTGTTGACAGACAGGTTAGGAGATACCCTCTCTATTAATAGTGCTCGTATATAAAACCTGGTATAAAATTCGCACGCAGTGGTCGTGTGATGGAGGGCCCGCGATCACGTACGCCGTAGCAGAGTATAATAGGAGTTGAGTTCCTACGCAATGATGTATTGATGATATGGTCGAGCGGAACATACGAGCATTAGCGACATAAGTATGGAGGAAGTGGTGCGTGTGCAATGCGAGCTATATAGGCGAAGGAACATGCCTGTACTGCTGTATGCCATGACTACTCTGCTGCACTACATACCAGAACATGCACCCTTGGGCTTGTGCTCGACCGCCACTGCTTGTGCTGCTGCCTGTGCAAGTATAGCTATGCGTACCATATGGTTGGCAGAATTTCAGCTCCAAGTGCCGGTAGCTCAAACGAGTAGCTCTCTGCTTCCTAAACATCCTCCTTCCCTCTCTCGCTAAATGCCCCACCTTCGGTTCCCCGGCGAATCTCTGGAGAAAGTGCACACGTCCTCGACGCAATACAAGCGAGACTGCTCCCTGTGGCCGTTGCAGTGGAGATAGCCAATGCCGATCAGCGCCAGGCTAGACAGAACCCAGGTCAGCGACAAAACGTTGGCCGGTGTCGCGTCAGGCATGTTCATCTGGCGGCGAGGAGGTGTGGGTGACCTGCCACCGCTTGCCATGGGGAGGTCAGCTCGCCTACGCATCATCTTAGGGAAGGGTCGGCCACACACGCAGCGCAGTGGTGGTGCCGCACAAGGAGGTTGAAAACGCTTGCTTTTACTCCCTGCCAACCGCCGGAGGACCTATCAGCAAGAAAAAGGAACTGCGGTGGGGTTTCATAAAAACCAGCACGAAATTCGCAGAGAAGAGGCAAGAGGAATGGAACACAATGTAACAAAGATCCTGGAACCACAACCCATATTTGGCGACACGCAGAGACATTTTCGTTGCTGTGCGACATCACACATCCCACCGCACTGCCTCTATCAAACACAACCCAACCGAGCTTCATCCAGCGACTGCTATAGCCTGAGCCCCTTGCTGCCTACGATCAAGAATGGAGACCGCCCCACAGATGCCGCCGGCACCCGCACCTCTTGCCCCGCAAATGCAAGCCAAATGTGAGTTCCGAGGCGCGCTACCGTTGATACGAGTAGTTGCAGTTTGAGAACCTCCCGTTCGTCCAATAGCATACCCTAGCACCTCACCCTGTCTGTAGTTTCTTTAGATACTACTCTTGTGCTGAAGCTGCCGGTATCACCCAGGCCCGTTCTCGGGCCTGGATGACACTAGCGCCCCAGGTTAACACACACAGGGGGTCCCACCTGTGAGACTACTCAGGGTCCATCCTCCCCGCCCACAGGAGCGTAGGACGGATCGCAAAACTTCGCGGCGTACACCTCACATTTGTCTGCTGTTTTACGTATTTTTTCGTCGTACTTGTTGTGCTCATCTCCCGGATTCTTCCACCCTATTTGCTTGTTGACCGTAAAATCTCCCACACACGACACACAGCTCGCTGGCTCCGGCCACACGTCAACGCGCACATCCAAGTCGGACCCGAGTTCCAAGCGGCCATCCCAGAGCTCGTACCGAAGGCGGTCTTGCGGCCACCGGCACGGGATCGAACCGCGGCGGCCTCACAATCGACGAACGGTCCGCAGTGACGATCGATGCTCGTTACATATGCCATGAGATATGTAGCCACCGGAACATTTCGACTTCCTGCGCGGAAAGCAGGACGGATTTGAGGCGGCTGCTGGGGAAGGAGCGGAGACGGCGGCGAGGCAACGCAGCTGGCTACCCGGTCCGTGAATGGGGGTGTTTCTTATTTTTTGTTAACGCTGGGCGGGACGGGAGTACGTGGTCGTTTGCGCCTTTGTTTTGTAGGAGATGGCAGCGGGCAATGCGATGACCCTGTTGTGTTTAGGGTTTTGGTTGATTTTACTGCATCACGCTTGTGCTTGCGAAACGCCACACGCCACACCCTTGACGTGAGACGAAATCTATTAGGAAAATATTGAATTTCCGTAGCAGCAGCAGCAGCAACAGCAACAGCAGCAGCAGTACTTGACCCACTGTCCTGTCGCTCGTAGCGCTGCTTTCTTCACGCCCCTGACTCCCAGCCCTGCTGGTTAGCTCATCGTTCGCGTGCGCTCGTGCCTTCACTGTTTCGCGCGCGCGCAGAATGGAGGTGGGGAGAAATTATAGCCCGAAAGCTTGTAGATATTTGATATTTTTTGTTGTGTTCGGGACACCGGCCAGCCGGCCAGAGGCAGGCACGTAGATTCGCCGTTTTTTTGCCGCCTTGTTATGAGTTCGATCAAGTCATCAGTCCATTCAATCGGCGGTTCAGGGTCTCTGATTTGCTGCTGGTGATTTCCGATTCCTGATGTCGTTGTCGTATGACGTACAGCGTACAGCAGTACCGTATGACACTCGTAGAGCGAGCGGACGATGATTGATAGAGGGGGGGGGGAGTGTGCGATCGCCGTCTTTGATTCGCCCTGGTGGTGTACGTGTGTTTGCTGCAGGATCGATCCATCATATTTCATGGCCGCACAGAAGGCGACTTCAATTGGTGGATCTGGTATACCACTCTGTCCGGAAACTTAAGGACTGTTTTGCTATTCATTCTAATAATGAAACGTTCCTTATATTTCCGGACATAGTTGTCATTTTTTTTATCGTTCTTTCTGCCGAGTCGGCTGCACAAGTCGTAGATTGGTCGTCGGATTCGTTGATTTTTTTTTTACATTATTTTGGGCTCTTTGCGATGCTCAACCACTGCTGCTCTGTCTGGCTTTGTCTGCTTCTGTACGAGTACGCACGGATTGGAGCAGCAACAAAGGGATATACTCTCTCCCCCTTCTTCTTTCTTTTTTCTTTTTCTTCCCCCATACATAGTGCTTTGTTTCTCACGAGAAATACCGGGCTGGCGGCTGATGGTGGTCGTGTGTTTATATATAGGATGGTCGGGTCACCGCCTCTGCTGCTGTACTCGTAGCTGCTGGTAGCGCGTAGAGGGGTAGCTGCTGGTAGCGCGGAGGGGGGTAGATGCGCTATGACACTGCTGCAGGGCCTTGCGCTTGAAGAGATGGCTCCAAGATACGTAAATCACTTTTCTTTTTTCTTTTTCTTCTGCATGCCAGGCGCCTTGGCCATTTATTGACCATTGGCGAGAGGCCGAGTGCCTTTATTTATGAGTCAGCATTCTCACTTTTGACTTTGGTACGCACCGTCTATCAATAGTGCGCATGTATTTTAGTGTGTGCATGCCAGGCGCCTTGACCCATTGATTGACAAATTGGCCAGGGGCCAGAATGGGAGCGCCTGTGTACGTATGAAACATGATTCGATGCGTACATACTGTTAATTAACAGCATATGATACGTCGAACGGAACGCACTGACTGCTTCAAGCAATATACAGCAGCAGCACATAAACGTGACGTGACAGACGGCAAGTTGAAATCTAACCAGCCCTATAACGCCCAGGCCACAAGCGTCAGGAGCTGAGCGTCAGAGATCATGGCTGTCCTCGTACACTCGTATTATACGGTGGAATAGGGCCCATACCGTTGCGTACCGATCCCGTACTGTCATTTTTCTAGAATATTTTGGTCAAGGATCCCGAGTGTGAAAAAAATGAATACTCCGTGCCAGCCTTTTTTGTCTCGAAAAGTCCCTGTTCTCTGTTCCCCGTTTCTCCACTCTCCACCCATTGCTCCTTTTCCATTTTCCGTTACACTGGGTGTGCTGGATGTCGACGGGTAGAAAGGAAGGTTTAATGTGAAGAACACACACACACACACACACACATGTCGTCCAGTCGTCGTTATTTTTTCGATGTTTCGATTGCTCGCAAAACGATCCACTGCGTACCATCTTAGCTACAGGTACTGCTGTGTACCGTGTGTACCTGTACCTGGTGTGCGCACGTCGCGCGTAACAACAGCAGTAGTTTTTGCTGTTTGCAGCTGTGGTTTGGAGTAGGTTGCAGTCCTGAATTCCTAACAGGCATATTCTTGTACCCGCGTGTACTTGCATTGTACATATTCGTACAGCAGTTTACAGGATTGAAACCAACCAGCAAATAATGCACCTGATCAGTTGATGGTCTTGTGTGCGAGTCCTTTTTTTTGTTTTTCTCGTTTTTTAGACGGCGGGAAATACTCTGCGGAAATGCGTATTTGCCGAGCTCCATTTACTTGCAAAAGCGGTCGTCCCATGGGTATCATACCGGTGTGTATTCATCATGTATGATTGCAGGTTTTTTGCCCGGTGCACCCATCACTGGCAAGAGACGCCTAAAGCGCCGAGGGTTGTGCAGGGGCTACGAATACTATCAATACTACTGCTGTAGGACAAGAGCTAACAAATCGAGGTCATTTGACCCATGATATGCACTTTCGCTACGTACATAATAAAGCCTAGATAAGATGCTTGTTCACGCCCACCCGTAGCTCTCTCAGGCAAATCTCTACAACCTCCCACTGCCTGACGGATGCATCTGGGGCGATGCCCCGGACCCCGGCAGCCCCCCTTCTCCCCCCGCCATGCTAAATAAAGAAGGAACCAACGCCGACTCCTGAGTAGCACCCCTCCCTGGCTAAATATGGGAGGGGTGTTAACCTGGAACACCAACGCCGACTCCTGGCTACTCCTGGTGGTGCACGTAGTGCTGTACTATACCGACTATCGACCGAAGATGGAACTCCTTTCACTACGTACACAACGGGACACCATCGGTATACAGCAGAGCTTAGGGACAAGAGCCCATGTGCACGCAAAATAATTTCAACCGACGAACAAAAAATCGAGTCGAAATCAATCGGACGACAGGGTGTGGGCGAGGGTATCCACAGCCTCGGTTCATGAAACCCTCGGCCCCCCTCCAGCCCCCCGTCCCGTCCCGTCCCTTGGCCAGCCTTTCAGTCCCCCTCCCGACCCCGTTCCGGTTCCGGTTCCGCTGTGCACTGCTTATTATCCGAAGAGATCACCGCGCAAACGGCGAAGCTCCCCTGCCGCCGCCAAAACCGCCGCCACCCCCCCCCTCCGCCCCCCGAGGGCCCGTACATCCCCGTTCCGCCGCCGCCACCGAACCCTCCCGAACCTCGCCCGCGCCCCCCCCCGTCACGCCCCCCGCCAAACGAAGGCCCTCCGAATCCTCGTCCTCCCCCTTCTGCGGCTGGTATCGTTTGGCAGCCGGGCGGGGGGAAGGGGGGTTGCGACAACGAGTGGGGATGACGTCAATTGCCAAGTTGGAACGTACAGCAGTAGATGTACGCGTATCGTAAACAGGTGTCACATAGATGCGTGGTATACCGCCGTCTCAGGTATAATATGATATGATGTGTGCTGCATTAATTACATTCAATTTTCGCGTCACAGTTGAGATTCAATTTCTATACTGTAACCCCTATTACATCCTAAGGGCAAAAGGAGCGACACGTGGGAAGCGGAGAGGCTTGACACGCCTTACCCCCTTTGGCACTGCAAACCATTTTTTGGGGAGAAATTACTTGAAACTAGTGTAAAAAAAATGCAGTACGAGCAAAAGGGTTTCGGAATCCGACACCAGGGTATCACTCAGCCGCGGTAGATCTGCCCACGAGGCACGACACTACTTACTTTTGTGCCCTCTAAATTGATGGTGTTTCAATGAAGTAGGATTTTGTCGCGCGACACTGCTGTGAAGGCATTTTTTCCCGCAACGGTGAGACTATTTTCGGATTCGGCTAACCGCGGCCACCACGTACAAGGATTGTGCCTGCGCGGGAAGAGATCTACGCGATGCCCAGATCACGGCATGTTTTTTATGGATTATATCCTACAATAAGCCCTTGTAACCGCCGTGCAGTTGCCCCTTTCCCGCTGACACCTCGTACTTGTCTACGCCACGCCAACACGACATCCCCGAAAACCAGGCCGACATGTACAGGAGAACAATGAACCCGGGAGTCGTTATACTGAGAAGTTATTCAAGAACGCGCCCACTTCTTGAATAACATATCCATCCTGGACCAGCTACCTTGTTTCTTGTTTCTTACTATTAATGGGTGTCCTGTACTGGATGTCGACGGGTAGAAAGAAAGAACACGCATGTACACACTGCTGTATCTCAAGAGTTATCATACGTCTAGTGATAGAATGTCACCCCTGGATGTCGACGGGTAAAAATAACGGTTTAATGTGAGGAACACGCGCACCCCTGCTGGCTGAAGTTCAAACCTCTCGGTGAAACCATCTTCTGCCGTCGCCGAAAGAGGAGAAAGGGCGGCGAGCAGGGGGCATGCTAAACCGTGTATGCCATGAAAACCAAGGCATGCACCGGGAGGGAGAAGGGTAGACACAAAGAAGGGTGCCTTTTGACCACGAAAGGGGGGTGTCGAGACACCCCTCTTTGCCCACGGCTTGTTCAGGAAGTCGCCGAGAGTACGTAAAGTTCTGCTATTATTATATGAATTAATAATATTAATAGTAGAATACGTAGTGGAGGTGGCAAGTGGAAAGTCAAAGCGTCGAGGAAAAAACGCGTTATTGTTCGAACATGCCGATGGCTTGCGGTTGTGGGCTTGTGGATTTAATACACCTGGTGACAGGTAATACATACATGTATAAATTGCATAGATAAATAATAAATACCAGGTACCTGGTATGATATAATAGTTACTTTGAGTGATAGACGCTTGTATCTCCAGGGCTGGCGTGTTTTTCGTACGTACGACTGCTGTAAAAAAGATTATCTGTGGTCAGAAAGGGACAAAAAGGCGACAGACGCGCACCATGTAAGACGATCCATCTATACCATGTGCATAAACCCCTGTACGCCACAGGTACATATATACCAGGTACATTATTTTATTTATTTCCCATCCCATTTAGTATCTTCGCCCTTCCTTTCTCTCTCCTTCCTATTAATAGTCGTAACTCAGATCCGGGGTCACAAAGTGGGCTCTTCTCCCTCCTCCCCCACTGCGGTTCTTGCCTTGCATTTTTATCGAGAGAAGATTAAGACTTCAGCACTTTCTTCCCTCGTCAACTCTCGTCGAATTGTGCTCACCCACGCTATAATATGCGCTCTCGACAGTTGGTGTCATTTGGTCAATTGAGAATAAAAATCTCCATACGGAGACTCGAACCCTCGACTTCCAACCTAACTGGCTTCGTGGCTACCTGTTAGACCACCGGGGCGACCTAGGCTCTACCTGCTATGATACCTGTTGCGATGAAAACGGCAGTACGGGGCGAGAGTACATCCGCAAGAGAGTATGGGATAGTACTCGTAGTGCCGTTACCATCAATGTAACATACCAATCTGTCCCAAAATATAAGGATAGTTCGGATTCAATGTATATCTATGAACGGTCCTTATATTTTGGGACAGAGTGTGGTACTTTTTCTCTTTTTTTTTTGTTGTTGTCCATCCAATTTATTATCTTCGCCCTTCTTTTCTCTCTCCCTCTTTACGTAGTCGTAACTCAGATCCGGGGGTCACTAAGTAGGTTCTTCTCCCCCCTCCCCACTACGTACGGTCGTGCCTTGCATTTTTATCGCGAGGATATTTCAGCACTCTCTCCCTCGTCGACTTGCGTCGGATGGTACTGCCTTGTATTGAATACCTGGTATACCTGGCTATTATTAATAGTACATGCGAAACAGAGTATACACCAGGTATATGAGTATGTACAGCAGAGTATACCAACACAACAACGAAACACAAATGGTTGGGGATTATCGATGCCCCGCATTCACTCATCTTGAAAACAGAAACATATATACCGCTGTACGTATGTAAGTAACAGGCAGATGGCGGGGTGCATGCAGCAGCCAGTACGAGTGTACGAGGAGCAGTGACTACCTGAGTCGCCGGAAAATAATCGGATTCTGTAAATATGGAAGTATGCTATCATAAATCGGGCGAGAAATTCCAACCCAATTCTTAAGACGTGAGAGTACAGCAGTACTTGAATCGCAAATATCAAATGCTCAAGACTTGAACATTAACTTTTAAAGTTTAAAACGTGGAACAGGGAACAGGCATAAAAACGTCCTGCGAACATACCCTCGCCGCTACTACTGTAGAAACAGTCATAATCATCAGACTTTCTGTGTCCCGTCGATATGTTTGCAACTATTAATACAATATCAACAGAGTAGAAGTATATATGAACTCGTACATACTGTTGGTTATATAGCATAGACCACTGGCCTACTCAGTCACGTGATATAATAATTCAAGTGACCCCTGGCAGGATACTCTGGGTCCGGGAAATAAGTAGAAGCTCCACGTGATGTATATATATTACCGTCGTACACAGAAGAAAGGGGGAGAAAAATGAAGAAACATAAAGTGAGCGATAGAAATCGCCCAAAACGTCAAGTGCTCCACAGAGGAACACGCATATTTCCTCTGTGGAACTCCCAAATACCGTTACATAAATATCCCTGCACCAAGTACGCTAGCACTCTGAACACATACTTCGTATTATATACTTACAGTACCTACACCGGTCGCCCCGATGGTGGTACCCTCGAACGCTACTAAAGGCGTGTCTTAACTTTAATTTGTCCGGTTTGACTGACTGGAACGGAACGAGGCTACTCGTGGTCGTTCGTTCCATTCCAACTTGTTTTTGGGGGTTTGTGTCCGGTTGGAATTCTGGGCAACCAACCCTGAACAGGCTGACATAAAAAAAGCCCAACTGGTTTTGACGGCGGGGCCGTGCTGGTGGACTCTAGGACAGGGGTACCGTCATGGGGGCAGCGAGTGCCATTGGCACAGAGATCGGCTTCGCACGCAAATACAAGGCATGCCTCACAGCTGGCAGTGCTAGACATCCAAGTGGCACTCTCGGGACATAACTAGAACTTATTATATCGCCATCGCTGCTCGACGAGGACTCCTGGTGTTTTCATGAAACATCAGTTCGGCATTTTGCTATTAATAGAAATATTGACTAACGCTAGAGGTTCGTTCGACACCCTGTTTTTTTCCATGGCAAGCGGCCTGGTCAGGCCATGGCCACAGCGCGTGGGTCCTGCCGCAGGCGACTCCTGTGGCGTCTACACGTGCTCCATCGAGCGGTCCCAAGTCCTCTAATGTATCCCCATTAGGGAGGTACATCAACTCATAATCACGTGTTGATTATGATTATTTTTGGTGATTAATTTTAATCACGTGATGTGATTAATTCTTGTTGATTGTTGATTATAAATCAACTAGTCATAATCATGATTAGTTGATTATTTTTGAATAAAAAAGGGGTGTTTTGTGATGTAACCGTAAAGAAATGTGCCTCCGGCGCACATTGCCACAAATTACCTAATCAATGATTAGTTGATTATTGAAATTAATCATGATTAGTTGATTATTTTCGAATAAAAAAGAGGCGTTTTGTGATGTAACCGTGAAAACCATCAATAATCAACCCGTAATCATGATTACCAATCACATCATCGTGTAGTTGATTGTGTTGATATTAATCAACTAATCATTATTAAATCAACACGATTTGGACAAATTAATCAACAATCAAATCAACCCCGAAAAAGAGTTGTACATCCCTAATCCCCATACCCCCGTGGGCCTCCCGGCAAGTAGTGCAGCACTCCCAGTACCAATCACTGCTGTAGCCTCGTTCTTTGTGCCCGTTCGGTCGGGCCGTTCGGTCGACCTGAACAAGGATTGTTACTGCTTTGACAGATAGGCTTCCTCTTTGTATAATATTACGGACAGGGTACGTAGTAATGCTCGGAATCTGTTCGCTTGCTTTTTCTCAATATCCAATCAGCACCAATTTATTCAGGCAAATCATATTGCATTCGTTCCGATCCAATGCCCGTGGAGTGATTTGAAGACACGCCCTAAGAGTTGCTTCTGGGGTTCGAATCCCACGTGGGTCGGACTTTTGAGTTTTCTTGCAAAAAATTAAAGGAAAGGAAACAACTGCTGAGAACGCCTAGCAGCGTGGGTAGGCGCAAGTCGATGCGAGTCGACGAGGGAATGAAGGGCTCAAGTATTTTCGCGATAAAAATGCAAGGCACGAACCGCAGTGGGGGAGGAGGGAGAAGAGCCTACTT
>MEHQ01003946.1:28362-39478 GCA_008828725.1 Saccharina japonica
ACCCTCCCACTCTTTACCATTGAATGAAACTACAGTAGTGGTATATATTAACAGGAGGAGGAGGGTCATAGCAGGCGAGTCTCATTCGAGTGTGTACTTACTCCATTGAGTAACACCGTAACACCCATCCATCTATCGATCTCTCCAGTCAGTAGTAGCATTATAGTACTACTTCCTCTCACCAGCATTTCACATCTTCATTACTGGTCCCACGTATTTATTCGGGGACAAAACTTCTTGGAATTAGTGTCGTTTTTTTTTAATTCTTAAGGGGTTAACACCTTAAGAACTGGTCCCACGAAATTGGGGACAAACTACTTGGAATTAGTGCGGGACGTTTTTTTCAGTTATGTATGGGTTAATCATGAATCATCGATATATATGACGATAGAGGTAGCACTCTTACTTTCTTTCTATATAACTGAAAACGTTTTATGAAATGAAAAGGGGGCTGGCTCCCTTAACCCTTCCAGAAACTGCAAAACTTATCCCACACTCATCCCAAGTAGTTTGTCCCCAAAATCGTGAGAACCGGTTCTTAACCCATTCAGAACTGCAAAATATGTCCCACACTAATTCCAAGTAGTTTGTCCTCAAATTCGTGGGACCACAGTTCTTAACCCTTATAGGACTGGAGTCCCGTTTTGGGGACACATTACTTAGAATTAGAGTGGTTTGTCCCCAAAACGGGACTGCAGTCCTAAGAACCGGTCCCGCGTTTTTGCGGACACACTACTTGGAAATAGTGTGGGACAATTTTTGCAGTTCCGAAAAGGCTTGCAGTTTTGCGCCCTTTAAACAAAACAAAACAAAAAAACACCAGAATTTACCTCATCATCATGCTCCCCCCCCTTCGTTTTCATCTTTTACCGTAGGGGGAGGAGAGGGTTTTGTGCATGATGAATACTTTGCCGAGAAACAAAAATGAAGAGTGAGATATGCCCTATAGGACACCTAATAAGAAACAGGCTAATAAGAAATCCAGGCTGAGATTTAGAGGAAAATAAGAAATTCGGGAGTCGTTATCTTGAAAATAATGTAGAAAGCACCCTCTCAAAGTAAAAAATCCAGCCTGGGCCAGATTTCCTGTTTCTTATTAGGTGTTCTGTACTGTATTGAAAAATTAAAAAAAAAAACACACTGTGAGATCGAGGATTTGTATCGAAACTCATATTTGCAAGCTGAGTGGGTCATATCTGCATCAAGCACACACCACAGCAGCTTTAGGCAGCAGGAGGAGGAGGAGGTGGTCCTTTTTTCAAGTTTTCTGTAAAAAAAAAAGACAAGGAAGGGTTACAGAGGGAATGACGATTGATTTCGTTCTTCTCCACGGCACGACCTAGTAGAAAACACTCGTCCACTCCACCCCCCGTTCCCCCCTTCCCCCACCCCCTCTCCCCTCTCCTCCTCTTCCCTCTCCTCCTCTTCCCTCTCCTCCTCTTCCCTCTCCTCCCCTCCCCCCTCCCTCCTCCCACGATATCCGGTAATACAAGAAGCGTTTGGGTATTCAACCGGATGTTACGCCAGGACCGTTTGATAACTATTACGGGGTGGGCTAATGTAGTAAACACTAGTAAATAGGACCTACGGTACACGTAAACACCTATATGTTAACCTACTTTTAGTGACAATATTTGGTACTATTTACTAGTGTTTACTATGGTCTCCCGTAATATTATACTATCCGGAAATGTAAGTTCCATTTGGGCTTAACCCTTTTAGGACTGCAGTCCCGTTTTGGGGACAAACCACTCTAATTATAAGTAATTTGTCCCCAAACGGGACTCCAGTCCTAGAAGGGTTAATACGAACGTCTACGCAAACGGCCCGTACGATTCTGGACAGAGACATACTGGTACGTTCGAACATTTGTTGCATATCGAGGGAAAGACATACCAGGTGGTATATACGATATGTAGGGAAGGAGTGCATCATGTGATGCCTGGTATAAAATGTACGTAAACATAATACTATTAATAGTAGTGCTGTTGTGCATAAGTATACATACCAGGTTTGTATGTACGAGTATGTGTGTGCGGGTTGTGGGTTATCTGCTATTTACCATGTTAGGCAATACATACAGTAGTAGTGGTGGTACTAGGCATGTACTCGTGTAAGACGCCGAGTATACGCAGGGTCCGTTCGCACTGATTCCGTTCCTAACTTCAGGTTCTTCCTCCGTGGTCTAACACTGCCAAAAAGCACATACATGCCTTGCCTTTGAGAACTACCACTCTGGACGTAAATATAAGGAACGGTTAGGGGTTAATATCAATACGAAACGTTCCTTACATTCACGTCCATAGTCAACCCTGCCAAGTAATAACCAATTACTACTGTGATTTCCCAAACACGCAGTAACCGATGCTGTATTGGCTACTATTACTACTACTACTACTACTACTACTACTACTACTACTACTACTACTTCTACTACTACTACTGCTACTACTACTACTATACCTACTGGTTTGTCTCTCCCACAGCTGGAGGAAGCAGCAGTAGCTTTTTGAGACATCACAACCGATCGATCGATCGAACGAACGATTTGCGCCGGTCTCAATCCCTCCAAAGGGCGTCCAACTACCTATTGGTTCGTAGAGTACACGAGCCTGTTAAATAATGATATTTTCCCGGCCAGACGTCAAGACACTACGTGTGTTACCGGGTTTAGCATTTTTGGGGGGTTTCAGGGTAAGTTAGGGTTAATGGGTAGGGTTAAGATTTATAGATACAACCAGTTGCACCCCCCCCCCTCCCGGTCGTCGACAACGGCCGTGCACGGCATGAGTACACCCCCCCCCCCCCGTAATGAGCCGCCCGCAATGTTGGAGCTGCTGTCTTATTGAGGAGTATAGGAACGTGTGTGTGCCGTCCGAAAGGATGCGTGTGTCAATGCGCTCAAGTGACTAAGGCAGCAACAATGAGTATCCCCACCCCGCCCCCCCCCCCCCCGCTCCCGCCCCGGTGCGGACATGTATTACACCCCCCCCGCCGCATGGTCAAATGGACTAGGCAAGCAACAAATGAGTACGGCCCCCCCTCCCCCTCCCCCCATCCCCCGAAAAATACGGAACATCACTGCCAAGGTATCTGCATATACAAAGGGGAAAGTAGGCCGTCGTCGTATCGTATTGAGTCGTAGGCCGCTGTAGGCAGATAAAAGCAGTGTACCTGGTCCCTGGTAATGTATTCATAGTATTAATAGTAGCGTTTGACCTGGTGAAACTCTCCTACATGCTCGCCCGTGCCCACGACTGCTATAGGTAGTTCCGCCCTTTCGGGTCGATCGTTGATGGCTGCCGCGCCCACACTGCTATTATACGTATATGACACGAACTTCCTTTTTGACTTTTGAGACGGTCCTGGCATAAATATAAATGTACTGCGTATTAATTCCTATTACTATTGTTATATCCTTGACATCCTCAACCAAAGTATAAATGTGTACTCGTATATAGCATGAATGAGCTTCAACAGTGATCACTCAAAAACACTCCTCGGGAAGAAGAAAAGAACACCACAGAAACAAAAAGAAAAAGAAGAGCTTTTCTACTCTGCACAAAATATTATCCCTTCTGTACGTACCAGCTTCCGGCTTGAGCTATATACCAGGTATACGTTTTCGTACTATTACTGCCACTGACTGAATACAAGAGGGTGACATGACCGAATCTGACGTTTCAGGGCGATGCTTGGTATACCTGGAGTCCGTAAAGGATGTACTACAGCAGTACGTTGTCCATACTGGTTCATGGTACTGCCACGTAGATGTGATATATACCTGGTACCTGTGTCAGGTACCTGTACTATTTGCTGCACAACTATAAACGCACGCACGTATTATATGTACGTACATACACATAAACTACAAAAGTAGGTTCCCCTTCGGGATTATGGTTGGCTTGAAAATCCCGGGGGGTGTCGCAAGCTGAAAGGGGAGGAACTCACACCAAGCGATCGTTCCTCGTACCAGTTACTTGTACGTACGTAGCCACCGAGCAAGAACGGACAACACGAAAACAAGTATTGAAAAGTTGAAGAAAAAATAAGTAAGTAGCCACAGGGCAAGTAAGCCACCGGGCATGTAATACCAACCAGCTCAACACGAGTTTATACCCTGGTAGTTAGTTCTACACCAGGTATGTATTTATCAGCTGTTGGTATTTATACGACGTGTAGACTGCAAGTACGAGTACCGAACACCTACTACTACTGTAATACTGGGAATAAACAGGAAAAGCTGCTCCAGAGGCTGGATTTTTTATTTCAGAATGGGTGCTTGCAACCTACACTATTAATAACTTCAGCACAGCCACTCCACACTTGCTTATTTATGTTCACGTAAATATCAGCCTGTCTTTCTTAGTGCTCGTTTTCTCAGGATTAACCCATTCAGAACTGAAAAAACTGTCCCATACTAAGTCCAAGTAGTTTGTCCCCGAATCCGTGGGACCAGTTTTCAAGGGGTTAATAACAGTCATGTACTGCTGATGTACATACAGTAGTAGATGGTATGCGACACCACGTAACAGTTTCTTATTTTGGGCTACGTAGCGCTCGAATTATTATGCGAGGAAGGGTGTGCCCTACTCTAATTTCAGTATAAAAATAGCCCCATGCTTATCTCCGTCCAAATATCGAGCCTGTAAGTCTTAACTCCAAAATTCTTGAGTGCTGTCGAGTACTAAACTGTACTGGTAAACCCGTACGCTCGTACCAGGTGCGACGTAGCAGGATATATCGCAGATACCAGGTATGATACATACAGGACACCTACGTAATGAGAAACATAAATCTGGGCTCGGCCTGGATTTTTTTCCTATTTCTTCCTTTTTTTTCTAGCTTTTTCTGGTACACTATTTTCTATTTTCGACCTGTTTCGACGGGTAAAAATCGAGCTGAGTTCTTACATTGATTCTGAAAAGGTGCCACTCATTCGTATTGATCCGCAATTGACTGTACGCCTGCTACCTGTCACTGGTCGCGCATGCGTACGTTCGGCGTCCGAACTCTTCTGCGTGTACGAGTACTCGTGTACTCTTGCTTGCTGGTGGGGCCCTGACGCCGAGGAAACTTGCTCGACAACAACAAAAAGTCGTCTACGAGGAGAGTACGTACACTTTCAAAAATTGAAAATAGGTGCTCGCTGAAAAGCGGGAAAATGCTATTTTATACGAGTATGATACTCGAAACCACCGGGGCAGGCAACAGGATTACTCGAAGGCGTCGCGGCTTCGCTCCAGGGGGGTATAGTAACGTAATAAAGGGCCGTTTTCATTTTGCAGCGGAGGCCCAGCCTGTATACGGTATACGACGATAGCTTTCTTATTTTTGGGGAAAATATCAGCCTGCCTTTCCTCACTACTATTACTATACCCTTGTTTCTAATTACTATTAATAGTATGGCGGGGGGCCATATTACTACGTACAGAGTAGTAGTACGAAAATAGGACCAAATATTGCGAGTAAAAATAGGTAAATATATAGGTTTTAGTGTACCGTATAGGTCCTATTTACTATGTGGTCCCCCGTAATATTAATAGACGTCCTGTATACTGCTTGTTGTTGTTGTTGTTGTCTTCACATTAAAAACCGTGCCGGTCTCTCTATCCAGTACCTCCATCTGTCCGTACTAATCCGGGGTACCTGGTACCTGGTACATATTATATTATTAGATAAGCAGCCGCCTGCCTTTCTTGTTAACCCCTTAAGAACTGGTCCCCCGTTTTTGGGGACAAACTACTCGAAAATAGTGTGGGATAAGTTTTTCAGTTCTGAATGGGTTAACTGCCACCTGGTACGAACCCTGTTTCTTATTACAGCCAGTAGTATACGTGTCCTGGACTGCTTGTACATATTTTTAGATAAGCAGCCGCCCCGCTGGCCGCTGGCGAGAGCGTAGCGTGCCCCCCGCCAACATAAAACGAGAATATAGATAACAATAAGGTGCTCATATTACGTCGTATATGCATAAAATAGAACAAAGAAATGTACGAAATTACGACAAAACACGAGGCGAGGAGGGTACGTACGTACGTATAATACCTGCTTGTGTTGTATGCAGGTAGACCAGCATGGAAAAACGAGAAAAAACGAGAAAAAACGAAGAAAACAAAGAAAAAAACAGGAGTCGCATACTAAAATGCATACATACATACTTTAATGTACGAAGCACGAACGAACGCACATGCTGCTGCTTGGTCGGTCGAGCAGGGCGGCACACACCCCCACGTCAACCAATTTTTCAAAACAAAAACGTCGCAAAAAAAAACAAAACAAAAAACAAAAAAACACGTCCCCACATGCGCACGGCTAGCCATCTGCTGCTTGCTGCTGCTGTGCTTGCTGCTGCTGCTGCCTACCGCTGACGCTGAAGCCAATCGAGAACGCAGCGCCGATTAGCTCGCGGTGCGTGGTGCACCAGAGCCTCGCCAGCTCGAGCATGAGCTAGGCCAGCATGGATGCCTCTCGTATGGTTGCTGTCAACAGGCATCATGACATGTTTATTCGAGTTTTTTTTAGTTTCCGAGTACGCACCCCTCTCTCCCTCTCTCTCCCACCGCGCGCACCTTCTCGCTTTTCGCAGTGTATCCCGAGTCGTCACCCGCCTTCGCCGCCGCCGCCGTCACCGTGACAGGGCGCAGACGCTCGCCCGCGGCTGCTTCTGCTGCTGAAGCACCGGGATACCTCCCGGTGCTGCGCCGTAGCTGCCTCGTAGGCCTCGCCCAGCTCCCTGCTGCGACCCCGACTATCGAAGACCGTTGCGAACAGCAGCTTCGAAGGATCGCGTGTCGTGGCGCAAACGTCAGGTTCAACAAGAACGCGGAAGAACGCAGGGGCCACAGCAGAGAGATGAGGGCCAGCGCCCTCCTGGAGAGGGAGCGCGGGCCCGCCTTGCCGGCATCCCGCCTCGCTCGTAGGGGCATTTGGGGGCGAAGAGCTGCTTTACGGATCCGAGCTTTGCTGATCGGATGCACACGCACACAGCACGAGTCACGCTGAAGTGTCCAAAATCGTGGAATTTCGGTTCCCGTTACAACACGCCTTTCATATTTATGGAAATCCCTCATGAGCCCTCCCCAACTGCCGACGTCCCCACACATACCTTTCACTCCTGCGGCACCATGAGGCGAACGTTCCAAGCGGCTGCGGTGCTGTGCTACCACAGGAGTGCAACAGCGTTTGTATCCCCCTCGGCGGCGCTGCCCTCTCGCACGTCGGCCCTGCGCCGATCTTCGACCTCGCATTCTTCTTGGGTGTTGCCACAGCAGCAGGTCCTCAACGAACAACGTGAACAACGCCATGCTGCGACGGCGTTGAGGGCAGGCCTCGACGGGGACGGCTCGGACGCAGAGGCGGCGATGAAGAAGCTTCTTCAGGAGGACTTCGGGGCGAACGTCGCGGTCGACCCCAAGCGCGTTGCCGTGCTGTTCGACTTCGACGGTACCATCGGCGACACTGAGACTCCCGCTATGGAGGTGGCCTACTGGGAGCTCGCCCCGTACTTCCCTGGGGCTGCAAGTAAGCAAGGCACAGGGAGAGAGGCATTCAAAGGCATTTCCATTCGGTTTGCGTGCTCGTCTCTTGTTGTCTCGAGCGCGAGAGACTAGCGAACGTTGCCTTTGCGGAGGTAGCCTGCTACGCCGAGAGTGGCTGGCGGTGTCGTACCGGTTATATGCAGTACGTGGTGTTTTGCTTTTGTTTGCACCTCTGGTATATGCCTGCAATGCTTGTCTCTTCGTTGATGAGCGACTCGTGGAAGAAATAGTTCAGCGTCTTGGGTCGGTGCAATTTCAGCATGGAAGGTCGGTGGGGCGGCGGCGGGTGATTCGATTCTTTTTTTATGTGCTACGTACTGCTGGTGCAGCTGCTGCTGCTGCTGCTGCTGTCCACGGTTAAACTTTGTGTCCACGTATATTATTATAGTATGCACTCTGGTCGTCTTGCCTTGGCTGGCCTTGGCTGGCCTTGCCTTGCCTTGCCTTGCCTTGCCTTGCCTTGCCTTGCCTTGCCTTGCCTTGCCTTGCCTTGCCTTGCCTTGCCTTGCCTTGCCTTGCCTTGCCTTGCCTTGCCTTGCCTTGCCTTGCCTTGCCTTGCCTTACGTATCTGTCTCTCTCTCTCTCCCTTTCTCTCTGCCCCGGTTCCGCCAACGGGTTTCCTACACCAGCCGGTGGCGAACTGGTGGACATGTCGGAGTACGTGCGCAACAACGCCGGCAAGGCTTTTGAGTTCATGCTGGAGGTTGTCGAGGCGGACCGCAAGGAGCAGGGCCTCCCGGACATCGCCACCGCGCGCGCAGAGTCCGCAGAGAACCCGGAGGTATTTTTTACAGTATGATAAATTTAATACCGTCGCCTCCCCATCCGCCCCGTGGGGTTTCCTACAGATTAGTGGGATGTGTGGCGGGTGGTACCGGTAGTCTGGTACCTATTAAGGGGGAACACAGTAGTAGTCAGGACCAAACATGCTTAGTAAAAATACTGGAATATATAGGTTTTTGTGTATGGGATGGGTCCTGATTACTATGGCCCCCCGTAGTACGAGTAAAACCTGGTATTTTTGTACTACTCTGTCCCGAAATGTAAGGACCCTTTGCGTTCAATATTTATTGAAGAATGGCGCTTACATTTCGGGCCAGGGCGGTATTATAGTAGAGTTACCGCGGGGCGTTCTTTCTTTTCCACTGTCCGGAAATGTAAGGACCGTTTTTTCCCGTCCCATTCCCACCACCGCCACGACTCGCGGAGTTTCCTAGAGATATGGTGGTATTATGTGTGGCGAGTGTTGTGCCTGGTGTATATTCAGAGTAAAGCTAACGCGCGGCGTTCTTTTATACCACTGCTGTGACCGGAAATGAAAGGACCGTTTGGTTATTTACAATGGTGCACAAACGTTTCTTACATTTTTGGACTAAGTGGTATATGGTTAGGGTGGTATGGGGGGGGGGAGGGGGTCCAAAGGCACCCCAGGGGTTTGCTAGAGGTAGTGGGATGTGTGGGCGGGTGTTGTGTCTGGGATTGTAATAGAGCGATCGCGCGGCGTTTTCGTATGTATGGTTAGGGTGGCGGAGAGGAAAGGTGGGTCTAGTCACGGTGTTTTTCTTCTTTTTCTTTTTTGCGCGTTGTCTTGGAAGCTTCCGCAACTCGCGTAGATCATGATCTGTCTATGTATCTAGAGTAGATGATCTAGTTCCTCATCTGCCGTTTTGAGAGCTTGTGCAGGATCTGCACAGCAGTGCAATCATTTCCACCCCAGGAAACATGTGCTAGGCCATGCAGATTATATGGGTCCCACTCGGCAACACGAGCTACTAATCATACAAGACCGGGAGTAGATCTGCCTTAAAAGGTCTACCGCTTATAGATCAAGTGGGAATTATCTGTATGACCTGTCCGAGGCTTCCAGATTCGCCAAAATGGTTGAAATATATCGCTCTGGCCGAAAATATATTAACCGTTTAATACTGACATCAGAGTCCAAACGGGGACTATATTTCCGGCCAATATGGTACTTGAATTTAAACACCATACTAAACCCTATACATATACCCCCGACCGCCTGAGAAATTTCTTGGAAATTTCTCGGAATTCATATGCAATGAGGAGTTAGTGTGGACTATTAACCACTGTTGTTAATGAAATCTGGAGAAAAAGTGGTAAGCTCTGCTGCTGGCGAGGTTTAGCTTACCACTATTTCGGGGGGAAAAACAGTAAGGTTTTGACAGACATGGATGGCTGTGTACGATAACACTTAATCGAACTAATCCTTATATTTCGGTTCACGGTGATACGAAAATAGCTACGGTCTGTGTAACACACAAGGTAACACACACCCTCCCACGAAGTCCCCAAGCCGCACTTTCTCGACAACAGAGAGAGCGCAAACGCCGCGTGATGTGCCTTATGGAAACCCCTCGGCGGGGTTTTCCCCCTATACCCCCCTTGTTTTGGAGAAAATCAGCTCGGAAATTTCGGCCTAGGGGTGTGTGGTCAATTGGTCGAATGACTAAGGCGAGCAGCAAATAGTACGCCCGTACGCCCCACCCCCCCCACCCCCAACAACCTCCGCCTCCGCCTCCGAGCAACTCATATATGAATGATTCTGATTGGTGCGTTCCCTCGTATTGCTGGCTGTTGGTGCTGCTGCTGGTGTTGGTGTGACAGATCATGAAGGTCGTCGACGCGGAGCGCGCGAAGTACGGCCTGAAGCCCCTCGGTGACCTCCGCGCCGCCGGCACGCTTAAGGACATCCTCACCCAGCAGAAGGAGGAGACGGTCGACGCGCTCAGCGTGGTGGCCAGGCCCGTTGAGGTGAGCGGAGTGTTATGGTAATGCCGCTGGGATGGGGGAGGCGGGGGGGGGGTGTACTCATGTTGTGCACGGCCGTAGTCATATGACCATAGACCCTCGCATCCCTACAATGCCGGGACGGAGCGCGTTGGGTTTTCACCAACCAGGCAGGCATTGCTTGCACCAAGCGCGAAGCGCCGTGAGGTATTGGGCGAGTCGCATGGAGGGTGAGCTGCATCCTGCTAAGAACCGCCTCTGAGGCGGACTTGCATATGGACGACAGCTTCAAAGAGTTAATTTAATTTCTGGTGTGGCCACTTCCGGAGACAGCAATGGGTTCTACTATGTAACTTCCTCGCGGATGCCTTACCATATTAACACTGCGTGGTACGACCATTCCCCTTGTGCGGAGCAAAGGTTCTTCACCCCGCACAAATGATCTACTCGACCGCCAGCTTTGGTGTCCGCCAAAAAACAAAACAAAGTAAAACGGCACCCTGGTTGTCTAGCTCACGCAGCGAGTGGCGTGTTTTACAGCGTCGTTGCCAACCGACGCCAACCCAACCTATAAATATATAAACCGAGAGGGGGGGGGGCAAGGGGCGCGAGAGGTGGTTGTACCCATATGTATTTCCACGAGAGGTTAACGGAGGGAAGCTTATTAGTCTTGCGCTGTCTGCCGAGATTGGGTGGGTGTGGTAGGGATTGGGACCCCCTTCTCCCCAAGAACCCCTTGCCTTGTATCTTGAGTTAATTTTGAGTGGTTCTTATTTTTCATTTCGCGTCGGTGTTCGTGTGTCCTCTTTGCCGGTTCCACCCCCCCC
>MEHQ01003552.1:17632-54958 GCA_008828725.1 Saccharina japonica
GGGGGTGAGGTTTGGAGAGCTCCTTCACGTGAGGAGCCTCAATCGGAAGCTTTAGGTGCTACTCGTAGCCCTCCCGTAGCACGCGTTTTCGCTTCTACCGCTGCTGCTACTGCTGCTGCTGCTGCTGCTGCTGTTGCCGCTGCTGCGTTTGCCGCTGTACACTTATCGTCAACTGGGAAACTCGTTTGCTAGCTGACGACCCGGTCATAGCGCCTGGATACCTAGCCTACCCTGCTCCTACTGGCTGCGTATATCGCCCTCCAGAAAAAAAAAACCCACCTGCGTCCTCGAACTGCTCCGCGAGGAAGTGGGTTCCCGACCTCCCACATCCTGAAATGAGCACCCGGCAGTCGGACACCTCGCACTTACCGTCCCGCAATCGAACCAGGGTCTGAGACGGTCGGCGATCCTTCTTGACGTATGGTGCCGATACTGCTGCGTCTGGTGCTGCTTTTGATTTTTTTGCTTCCGCGTTTCCGTTCCTAATCAAGTGGCGCGCCGCAGCGGTCTCGACGGACCTGTCTCCGCTTGACTTCCCACCTGCCTCGGAGAAACGTTGAGGGGAGGGACACCGTCAAACTTCGGTCGGGGGCTAAGGAGCATGCTACCTTACTTCGTACATGGAGCTTATATATTTATAAAAGATAAAAAAGAAAAAAAAAACAGCTGTGAGATCGAGGATTTCGTCAAAACTTATATTTGCAAGGTGTGTGTGACACTTGTATATATGATAGACAATTAATTTGTGCCAAAGCTTTGATGCATTGGCTAATTGGGACCACGTCGTCGATCGTATATCAGCATGCCAGTACTATTTGAAAAAATTGCAAGCTATATGGGCCCTTGCGGACCCTCAGGCAAAGCGACCTACAAGAAACGAGAGTTGCGGGCTTCTCAGCCGCTTCGGGAGGGTGAGCAGCAGTACAAGTACCATCATGCTTGCGCGCGTGTCATATATAGATATATGATGCATCTCCCTACGCTGTACGTTCTTCGAAGACATCTCCTTCCCATCTCAGCAAACCGAGTTGCTTCATGCGGTCGATGCCGTAGCCGTTACCAGGCCATATATCATACGTATACAGTACAGGACACCCAATAGGAAAGCCAGGCTAAGATTTCGAGCTGAATAAGAAATTCGGGAGTCGTAATATAGAAATTAGCGTAGAAAGCACCCTCTGTCAAATAAGAAATCCAGCCTGGACCAGATTTCCTGTTTCTTATTAGGTGTCCTGTACTGTAGCGTAAAGACCGTTGAGTTCGCACAGGGAGTGTGATCGTTTTTCAGGGCTCGATTTTTATCCAGAACGAGAAGAAGGCAAGGTTACGGTTGCCAATACCGAACAACGAGGCGTCTTCGGGAAAATATCTTGGTCGAGAGCCTTCCGACAATATCATGTTCGATTTTTATGGTAGCACCATTTCCGCCCGTCCTCGAGAAAGAGAGGCGCTGAAAAAACGATCGCACGCGCCCCTGTGCGCACTCCACGCGTTTCACGGTACACCAGGTATTGTTATGTAAGTTTCGACAAGTTTCCTCTCGTAATCGAGGACATGTCAACAGAAGAAGCGAGTAAGTACGTACAGCATGCATGCATGTGCATGCGGCGTCTGAGTTGTTTTCCTGGAGCATACGGAGCTCTTGACATTTGCAAGTTATCTTGAACCCCGTGAAATCGCATTTCGTCCGAAGGTGCTCCCTAACAGCACGCCGCAAGGCGTTGTCTGTGTTGTACCTCTTCACAAGCCCGATCTTGTAGACGCCCTGCAGGTGCCCACGTGGCGTCTACAAGATGGGGCTTGTTAAAGAGGTATAACACTGACAACGTCTTGAGGCGTGCTATTCGGGAGCACCTTCGGACGAAATGCGAATGTACGGGGTTCAAGATGACCTAAAAATGCTTACAGGGGGTGGGGAGAGGTTTGGTTCAGCAGGTACTTGGTCGGACAAATAGCAGGTGCCATCTATTCATACCGCCTTCCATAGCCTTGGTCGCCCGAGCGTTCGAAGTAGTCGGCTTCGCTGCGTCGTCTCGCAGCAGTATACGGTCGTCCGCGGGCCCGAGTCAAGGTTGTGAGAGGGTTACGTTGTTGTACTGTACTGGTCTGATCATATCGCTGACGCGTTCCTTTTGGTTGTGCGTTGTGAAAGGGTTATTTATGTTGAGAGTTGATTCTGGTTTTGGATGTGAGTTGTGAAGAGGTTATTGCGTCCTGCCGTTAACGCCAAGTGTGAAGGTATTTACCAGCTATGACCGGAGCTACAGAGGGGAAAGGGCTGGACAAGCCAATCAGTCTAGTCTACCCAGCCCAGGGAAACCCTTGCAGTATAACATTTTGTTGAGAGTTGAGACACGACACGCTCCAGATGGAGACTAAAGGGAACATCGAAAACACGCCTACCCGGTGGAGCAGGGGTGAGGGCGCTTAGCGCCAGAAAACCGTATTCTTGATACGGCGGTATAATACGTAGCCAGTACCTGGTGCACTGCTTCATAATTTTCCCTAATACCTAGTTGCCACGCTGCTGTTGCTGCTGCTGCCGCTGTTGTTGTTGCTCTACTTGTACTACTGCTGCTGTACTGCTGGATCGTACTCGCGGAGATCCCATCAAGATAGTACTGGTCTTTAAGAGTCCGTATACCGCCTCGGCTGCTTCTCTCGCCCCATTTCTCTCATGGGGCAGCGCCTCGTGGTGCGCCCGTGCATCGCTCCCCAGCCGATGCCTTCCATCGGCGGCCGTATTCGCTCTCTCCCTCTTCGTCTTCTTCGAAGGCAACATCTCTCTCGTCGCCCACCTGCGGGCGTCCTGCTTCAGCAGTCCAGGCAGCGGATTCCGCCAAAACGGTCCCAGCGCCGCTCCCGCTGTTTCCATCCCCCTTCCGGCTCCAGCCTGCCAACTAACCCCCTCTCTGTTGCTCTCCTGTTCTCCTCCTTCGCCGCCAACGCCAAGCGGACCCACAGCGTTCGCATCATGCCTGGCTTGGATGGGGTCGTGCTGCTGGGGCCGCGGCACTGCGTCGTCGCTCCAAGCTCCACGATTATGTTGTGGCTGCAACGTTTGCTAATGACGTGCCTGCGCTTCATCGTCGAGACAAACGCAGCGGTCCTCTGACGGCTGCTATCAATAGTGCTTGTGACGGGGTGGCTGGGGCTGCTGCTGCTGCTGCTGCTGCTGCTGCTGCGACTGCTGCTTTCCAGCGCCTTCGCCACCAGGGCCAAGCGGAGCTACCAGCTGGGGCTCATACTTGCCTTTGCTCGGGTCGTGCTACTGCTTCTGGGGCGGCATCTCCTCTCCTCTATTCTTCCTCTTGTGCTCTTTCTTCGCCATCGTACCGAACCTCTTGCCCTTCCAATTTTCAAGTTCATTATGACCTCTGCTTGAAGCTCGCGCTGCTCGTGGAGAACCGGGGCCTCTCCTTCATCATCGACACCTCGAGCTCCCAAGTTCAGTCAATCGCCACCTGCCAGAACCCAACTCGAGTCATGGTGGGCTCTGCTGCAGACGACGCCGACAGAGCTGCCTCTCCAAGACAGATCTCTTTATCACGCTGTTGTATCGCCTTCTGAATATTGAGCAGCTTGGTCTATCCTAATTTGCTCTCCAGCTGGAACAAAAAACCCCCCCCTCTGGGATTGCCGGCATTGCTCACCAACGAAGAGCTAATCGTTTCGCTAGTGTATTTATTCATCAGTTTCTAACGGTGTAGGCACAGGCGGCACGGGATCGCGTGGTGATGACTCCAGACGGTGACACAGAACTCTTCTCTCTCAAATAGCACTATCCAGCTCTCGACCCGACTCCGTATGCCTCATAAGAAGATTCACAACGAATGTCATCGGGAAGCAGGGTTACGCATCGCACATAATCCCGAAATCCCAATGCCCCACTATCAGAATCCCTATCCAGCATGGGACTCATCCTCTGGCACATCCACGGGTTGTCTACTAATGCGTAGACATGCATGTGCTTACTTCAACCGTAACATGTAAACGACGCAGAGTCTTGGGAACGTCGCCGACTATGACGCGTACAGTATAATGACACTCTATTTCTCTCTTTGTACTGATCTGGGTCCATCTACAGTACCGAGGCTAGTGTGCAGCGATGCTGGCCCCGGGCTCCTCCCGAGTTTAGCGGCACAGGCGTAATGCTGTAGACCTGATGCGTTTCCTCGCGACGACACCGTAATTCGATCGTTTTTTTTTCACGATCCGCGACGGATGCAAGTTTTTACGAATTATGGTCGAGTGCACCCGATCTGGGTATTTTCCTGTCGCGTTGGGTAGTGGCCGCCGCGAGAAGAGTCTCCCGTCGCGTGCAGACGAAGTCAGTGGTGGCCTGGATGCGGTCCTGTCACCGTGCTGGGTAATAGCCGTGGCTAGGAGGCTCTCCTACCGCGTGCGGAAAAAAACATTAAAAAAACGATTACTCGCATATATGATAACGAGTACGATCTCGAGGAGAAGAGCTGGACCATGGCCTTTCTTGGCGTTGTCAACCATCACTGAGATTATGAATGCTGCTGAGGACGACTGCAGTGTCGCCGACTGCAGCGAAACCTTGCAGGGCTTCCGACAGAAGATGAGGCTGTGCCCATTAGCCTGGCGTTCCGTGTAAGTTACATAAGCTTGCGTCTGGTCGAAGAATGTCGCGGTGAGTAGTGGACAAACACTGTTAGTGGATCTTCCTAAGGTAGCTAATTAGGCACTCTGATTGGCCAAGCAAGCACTGACCGCTGGCATAGGGTTCGGGTTAGGGTTAGGGTTAGGGTTCGATCTGAGGGTCACACTACTACTACGAAGACAGAACCCCCATTCTAAAGATCCACTATCACCCTTTGCCCACCCCTGGTCGCGGAACGAGGTTGCGGCGTAATGCAGTAATACACGACAGTGTTATTTTGTATCATAAGTTCTCGGTCGTAATCGAGCGGCGACTTACCTTGAGAAGTTCGAGGCAAAAACTTGAGGAAATTATCTGTGCAGTCAGCGTGCACTGCAGCTGCTTTCCACCAGAAATTGTTAAATAACTCGTGGTTCATGGTATGTACGTCGTGGAGTTGCTGGGCGTCAGGCAGTTGAGGGGTACGAGTGCAATCAATTTGGCAAAATACGATACTGCTGTAAGGTAAAGTCACTACCAACCGCATCAAAGCAGTGAGTCCTACCAAGTGCAACTATTACATGGAAAACAAGAAAATTTGGAGCAAACCGCGGCCAGGATATTATCCCTTGCATTACCAAGTGTAACTATTACATGGAAAACAAGAAATTTTGGAGCGAACCGCGGCCAGGATATTTTCCCTTCGCATTGAATAACAAGCGCGGTAGAAAAACAAACAGCCCGCCGTGAACAGTCAGAGTGGTGGCCTAGACGCGTGCCCACCACCCTGCCGAGTATACGGACTTGGAGATTGTCCGGTCACTCCGTCCAGGCGAGAGAAGGAAGTTCTAGGTTGTTCCAATACGATTACTCGTTCGAGTTAAAACAACAATGTAACGTATATAAGACTCGTTCGAGATTTTTTTTTCAAGTAACGAATATGAGAGAGCGTTAACTCGCCGCATATTCACACATCCCCCGAATTCCGCAGCTTCATAATTTGTTCTCCTCGATACGGGATGTAAATCCTGCACGAGGCCCAACAAAACCCGAAGTACGCGCGATCGAAGGACCACACACGGGTAATTAACCCCTGAAAACGTCATAGGTGCGCGTATGGAGGATCAGTCACCATCACGACGTACGGAGCATTATCCGATTCAACTGAAGAAGGTCGAGTGGGAAAATCCTCCCAAAAACATTTCATGGGCATGGTGCCAAAATGGAAGCGAATACTGCTACTCGTACAACAGCTGTAGACGGCCTAGCCATTGTTGCAAGGAAGCGGCGTCCCGACGTCATGATCACTATGACATGCAATGGATCCTGGGAAAGCATATTGGAGCTAATCTGTGATCGGGAACTGGCCGGCTACCGTAGGTGTTGTAGTGGAGTATTGCACCTTTTTTTTTCGCTTCGTGTGGGGGACATTGAAGGAGTATTTTCACATGCGTTTACTGTTGTTGTCCCCTGCACCGTTTTTTATAAAAATGTTGAAATACGTCAGCTGCGAGTACGGCCGATTGAACGGTGGAAACTCAACTTTTGCAAGCTGCGCGATACGCTAGACGCTACGAGACACGCTCATTGAGCGTGCTTGTTCTATATTTCATTTTACAATATGGTGTTTGTACGATATTTGATTTGTTTTCATTTGGTTGCCTTCTCTTCCTAGTGGGACTTTACAGACGTTTTTTTTGTATGAATCGAAGGAATATTTTACATGCGTATCACATAGAGGTGTAACATACGAAGTATACCCATTGGGCTAAGCAGCCTAATCTTCGTGGGACATTACAGGGGTCTCTTTATGTGCGATAAGTACCACCGAGTAATACAAATATTTGGGCAGCAACTTTGTGTCACGGTATTCATTGCAACAAACAAGAAGTACCGTCCACTGTAAACCCGGAATGGTTCCATTGCCAAAAGCAATAGGGGCGTTGCCAGAAAAAACACAACAGTTGTGGGAGTGCAATATTCCTGGGTTGCACCAAACGCGACGGCGGTTGGTGCGGCGTGAGCAATTGGGTGGGGGGGGGGGGGGGGGGGGGTTTAGCCCCCCNGGGGGGGGGGGGGGGGGGGGCGATGTTACGCCTCCCAGACAACTACAGGAGGGGCCGTTTTTCGTGTACGGTGCCCCACTATAAATACTATGAATAGCACCTACTTGTCCCGGGTGACCTGTATTACGTGTATTTTCAGCCAAGGCATTAACTACCCACCTATAGGACCTTTTACCCCTAACCTGTAACCTAACCCCAACCCAAATGATGGTTGGGGGTATGGTACTTCCCACGGGCTGCCCACGGGCAGGCATTCATCAAAAAGTAATATATTGTAAATCGTCGCTTGTCCCTCAGGGGTCCCAACTTTGGGGCCCTAGGTGGGGACTCATTACGTGGGTCGTTGCTGCAGCTCTCGAATAATTACCCCAAGACTTGGGTAGGCCCCACCGAGTATTATTGAGTTGGGCAGCAGCTCGCCTTTGCTTCGTGGGACATTACCGGAGTCATTTTATGTGCGGTAAGTATTGGTCGCTCCAAGGGTATTTGTATGTGTTGAGTATTGTTGGCTCCCACGGTTTGGGTCCCACTGCGTTTTATTTAGTTGGGCAGCAGACTTGAAGGTTCGGGCGTTTGGGCGGCATGTGTCATTGAAATGGGAGGCAGACCCGTGTACATATTGTTCGTGGTGTTTCGCGATTTTTCGTGGTTTTTCAACCGCATCAGTGAATTATTACTGTTATTGATATAAGAAATACTATACTGTTGTACGTCGTACGTACATACGAGTAAAAAGCAGTTGTCTTTCATGCCAACAAAAGTTGTTACAACTCTTCCCGTATGGCGCTACTACGTACAACTGTAGTAGTAGTTGTATCAGCCACCAGCCAACGTTTTGGACTCTCTTCATTGAGCGGGCGGCGTCAGCCGCAGAACCTTTTAAATACTTTGAATACCTGTTGGTACTTGGTACCTATCTGGTATACATCATTACCTACGAGTACACAATAATCAACAAAGTACGAACGTGCTGTGCTTAGTCTACCCGACATGTACATCATTCGCACGTGATACGTGATACGTACGTCGTACGTCATTTCCGATCCTAGTGGGCGGCCGAACGGACGAGAGCTGGATCCAGTACATGCGTACATGGTACAATGTCATGGTACATGTCGTGTGATACGATCGTAGCGCTGGGAAACAGAGTCGGTAAATAAAATAAAATAAATCGAACTGAAGCATACACATGGGGGGAAGATCCAGTATGTTGTAGCCCTCGGTTGGCGTACGAAGCGATTGAAAGGTGACGATGTGATGCGATGATATGATGCTCCTTCATTCTTTCCTCCTCCGCGGCTTAGCGGACAGTACAGCAGTATATAGATGCGGCGAAACCATCCCTACCGTCTGTCTGTATCTGTATATCATACCAGGGCATCGACTATCGACCACCAACGACCCACGGTTCGCCGCCCAGGGGCAGAAGAGCGAACCGCGAGTCAAAAGAATAACAAACGACCGCGCTCACCTCTACGCGGTACTGGCTTGCCGCGCCCCTCCAACGCGACCTGTGATGGCACGCCCAGACGCAGTAGCTCCTTCCCTTCGCCACGCTCGCCGGCGAAGTGGTCTCGCAGCCAGACGCAGAAGATGTACTCCACTACAAAGAAGAAGGACCCCACAACGGCAGCGACGCAAAGCAAGCTGACTCCTCGTGTACGTCTACTCTGGCGTGACCGACTGGATCTTTGAGCCTCGTGATCGTGGCCGTCCTCCCCCCCGTCTCGAGGTCGTTTGGCCATCACCCTGCCGGGTCGGGAGCTTACCAGGTACCAGGTATACTATGATCGCCGTGGCATAGGGTGTCATGTGCCAAGGCAGACTACGAGGGTATACCGCCTCGCTCCTCTCTGTCGTCATCCGCAGGGAGTGGAAATATGCGGGGGGATTTTTATTTGCGTTCCAAGGGTCAAATTCCAAGTAATTATCATCGAAACCCCTGTTGCACGCACCAACTGTAGAGCAGCGAGACTGATGTAGGTGGATGAAGGCGCTCCCTGGTACAAAGGTGACACCGAGTTTTGTTCTAGTCTCTTTTGCCTCAATTCATGCACTTGTCAGGATGACCACAGCATTCGGTGCAGCAGCAGAGAGGCTGTGGATGATGCAAGTTTTAATTTTTAGCACACTCTTTTGAAGTTGCTCAATGTGTATATATGTACAACATTACGTAGACAACAGGCCTGTCTTCCGACGTACTCGCCCCTTGTACTCCACAGGCAAATATATGCCAGTGCTCGGGGCAGTGATGCCGTTCCCTTTGTCTTGCGAGTTTCGTGTCGGACGTGAGGGGCACACTCACTACTATATGACGACTGCGAGATGCAGGTACTATGTTTTGTTATGTATTATGTATGTACGTACGTAAAGTACGAACAATTAATTGTTTTTTTCACAACGTGCAACCTCTCTTGTCCTCGTGGACAACTGACAACTGCTGTAGATGTAGATGGCGACTTTTGGCCAATCTACCGCGAGCTCTAGCCAACAGTCGGTGTTTTGTGATTTGCGTGTGGCGATGTGTACTCATGCATACCTCTGCCCCACGTTCTGCTCGGAACTGCCTGCGAAAGTTCAAATTCTACTGTTTTCACTACTGTAGCACTATTGCTCTTCGTTCTGAACGGCTTGGCTCGAAATCCCGGGGGTGTCGCAAGCTGAAAAAGGGAGGAACACAGCAGCAGCAAGCGTTCGTTCCTCGTACATATATACCAGCATACCAGCTACTCGTACGTAAGGGTCGATCTTAACGAGGAGTGAATTTCGGGTTTTTCCAGAAATTTCTGGTTTTTTCTGGTTTTTTCTGGTTTCACCAGAAAAACTTCATCCCCGAAAAAACAGGCCGCCAAGTTTTTCTGGTAATCCCGTAAATTTCTGGTTTTTATGGGTACGATCGGGCAGCCCCACCGTGCCAGCCGTGCCACCCCTCACGAACACACAGGGCTGGTCAGGGTTGTCCCCGAGGTCCTCCACAGGCCATAGCCGAGCGCAGAAGGCGCAAAAGCTTTTTGAGCTCTCACAATCGAATTGACACAGTGACCGCACCGAGGTGCCCGACCGACCGAGCTCGCGGAGGGCTGTAGCTCAAGCCTTTGTAGCGTTGGGCGTCGTAGCGCGACGAGTTGGTGGTGGATTCCACTCTCCGAGGCACCGATACCTGCCTACGAGCCAGGCCGACCGTTGTGGGACCACCACACGGATGGTTACCGAGAGCGCTGCTGCTGTAGTGACGGTTTTGTGCCTGGTGGACGATTATTAGCGAGGCAACTGAAGCTCGTACTTGTTAAGAACCCATTTTAGAAAATACCGAAATTTCCGAGAAAACCAGAAAAATACTTTTCTCGTTAAGATCGACCCTAAGCCACCAGGTAAGAACGAGCGGCTTAAATAGCTCTTGGGAGTTAAAGCAGAAAAGAAGTAACGTACGAGAACGAAGCCATCCAATCACCGGGCAAGAACCTGGCAAGTAACACGACCAGCCCAAACGAGTTTATAGTTAGTACAGCAGTAGTCGTAGTTATTTACCGTGTACCACGCAAGATATGTACCCGCGTGCCCGTATGATATACACCCCCTGCCTGGGATGAATTTCGGAGATGCCTTTCTCCCGAGACCAAGCGGGGCGCACACAACAAAAATGGTGGCTTTTGGGAAGATTTTGCACAGATATTTCCATGTTGGGAAGATCTTGCACAGATCTTTCCTCTTTCCATGTTGGGAAGATCTTGCACAGATCTTTCCATGGACGCATCGCTCCGCTTTTACACGTTTGCACTCTCCCGGTTGTTTAGAAAATCATGTTGGAAATTCGCCCTCTTGGGTTCATATCTTGCATGTTACCAGTTACCAGGTAACAGTTCGTACCTGGTTCCCTGGTATGTATTATGGCAGGCTGTCTGTAAGTATATACACGAAGTAAGGGCTATGATATGTACATATAATACATACAGCAGTATGTACTACAAGGCTGCGCTCCGCGGGCGGCTATACGCCGCCCGCTACGCTCGCTCAAGGAAGTAGATCAGACGTCAGTGTGATTACTCTCTGATAGTTGCATGCCGCATTCTCCGGTCCAGCTGGACCGGAGACTCAGCAAGCATAATCCCAAAAGTGTTCCCGATTTTCAAGATAATAGACGTGACAAAAGTGGCCCCAGTTTTCAAGTCAATCAGCGTGACAGAAAAGTGACCCCCTCTCATCACACCACGGGTACCCCCTTGTCCCCTCGACCCTCAAAGCCCGTTCTTGGCTTACAGCAGCGGCGTCGCGACAGTTTTTGCACGCCTCGACAGCCAAGCACACACCATGGGCCTCGGCGGAGTATCAGCAACAGAGGTGGGGTGTGCGCGACACGCCGAGGACAACAGCGCGAACAGAGCAGATCAGCACGCAAACACGCCGAGCACTGAGTGACCTTGGGGAGTTCCACATCTGTGATGAATATTGTTTGCGCAGGGGGAAGGGGGGTTGTGATGATCTGGGAACTGTGGCGCGGGTATGAGTACATGCAACGCCTCGCCACGTGTATGAGTTCATGTCACAGCAGCAGCAGCACAACAGCAGTAGTACAGGACACCTACAGTAATAAGAAACAAGGAATATGGTCCAGGCTTGATTTGGTATTTGCGAGAGGGTGCTTTCTACACTAATTTCAAGATAACGACTCCCGAATTTTTTATTTTCCTCGAAATCCTCATTAGCCTGTTTCTTATCAGGTGTCCTCCTGTACTGCTGTACGTCAACGCTCGGATGCTTCGTTGTGTCAAAATACAAAATAATACCAAGATAGGTCGACTCGAGCGCACTCGGCGCGTCGCCGCCAGACCAGAGGCAGCCAGCGTGGCTTCGGACGCTTGGGTTCTACGCCAAGTACTCTCGCGGCGCCAAACCACAACAACAGCAGCAGCCCGTTTATTGAAACATCTGCACGTATATATATACTACAAGTCGACCTGTCTTGGTACTTTGTATTTTGACACAACGAAGCATCCAAGCGCCGAGCGTTGACTGGCTGTATGTACTGCTACTACTGCTGCTGCTGCTGTAAAGTCTACGAGTACGGAGAGGCGCGCGCCGAGTGCGCTTCCCTTCGTCTCTAGGTCCGAGGCCGCGCCAGCCGGCTATAGTTTGGCGCTGGCGTATAGCACACAGACACAGGCAGAGCACACCAATATACCTGAGGCAGTTCAAACGCTGCTTATTTTATGCCAACAATAATGAGCAGTAGAGGCAGGTAAAGGGCAGGTATCCAGACCGCTCGCTATGATAGCTGCTGCATTGCACATACAGCTCTGTCCCGAAATATAGGAACTTTTTAATGTAGTTACGTATTAATTTCAATACATTTCGTATATTTCGGGGCGGAGTGGTACCAAGAAGAGCGTAGCAAGAAGCACTGCCCTTGCCTTGCATTCGTGAAGGATCTTGGGTATCGTTAGGCATTACTTGTGCACGGGACAACATATATATGGGTCTGATGAACCCTGAGATGCGGCATTGCTCTCGCGACAGCCAGGATTGCTGCTGCTGTAAGTATGGTGCTGCGGGTCCATGGTATTCCGGGCGGTTGGTTGCGGCGTGACAAGGATCGTGGTCTATGTGCTGTGCAGTGTTGCTGCTGTGTCTGTGCTAGGGTTGCCTCGGAGTTGCCTCGTGAGCCCGTGCCGCATCGGCACCTGGATTGCCGTTTGTTTGCTGGAAAATACTCGTAAACTTGCTTCAAATATGCACTTGGTCAAAAAGTTTTTCACGGTGGTCTGCCGTGGTCGGTAGGTGGAAATTAAGGGCCTATTTTTTTCACGTCTAAAACTCGATAGGGCTTTGTTCTGTTCAGATCCAGATAGACCTATTTCGTGAATTAAATACATCTTATACAGCAGTACGTAGCGAAAAAACAATCGTGCACGCTGGGTGACAATTGTACTCGTACGAGTGCAGCGGTGTCAGGAGCCGGTGCTACCTCTGTTTCGCCCCCCCCAGTGAACAAATAAACAAGAAACAAACAAATTGAAACAAGTAATAAAATTCAGGGCTAGTCGAACCGATACCTTATGCCGCACGATCTACCATTTCGGTTCTGCATTAATTCGTCGAGAGCTATAGCTGTATCAGTACAGCCGCCCCTGCCCCCCCCCCCCATCTCCTTGTTGTGTCGCCTCTCTAGGCGTCCCCAGCTGCATGCCGTAGCCGACTCCTCTCCGCTTCGGCCCTGTGCCACCTCGCCATGAAATGGCCCGCCGCCTCAACGACCCCTCGATACCTCACCCCACTCTTCTTAGCCGCCCTCTGCCATAGTAACGTCTCTGCTCCGAACAGTAAAGGGGAGCTTTCTGTGGAGCCCTCTGTTGCTGGAAAAACCCTGAGGTCATCTGCTAGACATTGGGCCCTGGGTTATTTTCTAGTCGGTCAGGTCCCGGGTTCGTCCCCCCGACAACCAAACACCACCCGCCGGGTCAGCCGCTCATTGGTCGTGCGCTGTACGGCCTTCTCATGTTCGTGATGCCTCTTCAGTTTAACAGTTACATGACGATTCAGGATTTTATGTGTTGAGGATTATGTGGATCTTGACGACTGGGTGCATATGTGACGACGCACACTGTTGTCACTACCTGCTGTCCCTACCCCTAATAAACGACTTGAATCATCAAACCATCGCTTATCTCTGGGTGTGTTTTGACTATCTTGCTTGGAGCTGACGAACACCGCAAAGAGGAGGCGTCGTTTGCGGATGGTCGTCTCAACGCTCACGCATTGTGCCTTCTTGAGAGCCTTGGCGGACGACATGATGATATGGTCGATGCGTTGTCGGCGCTGGAAACCAATGGTCCGTACGTAGGAGGAAGTTGTGGTGTGCCGTTCGGAGCTCAGCGAAGTGTTCCTGGACAAGGGTCCACGTCATACACCCGTACAGCAGTGTCTCCATCACCTCGCGGCCTTTAGCATGCGCACCTTTAGAGTGAACGGGGCATCCTCCATATCATACAGCTCCCGCTTGAACCGGTCAGCACCTCCAACACTCTGATTAACAACAATCTTCTCTTACGATAGATTGAGACTGGAGACAAGCAACGCGGATGATACTCAATCGATTGCGATACTACTGGTAACACATTGGACAAAACTTGCTCGATAATAATGCGGCCCTTTCTCGACACCTTTTTTTTTAGTAAGACCGGAGACTAGCAACGCGAATGTTACTCATTCGATTGCGGTAGAATCAACGCGGGGGTAGCAACCTTGGGTGGAGTCTCCAGCCGTGGCTGAGAGGCCTCAGTTAAATTCAATCCAATACTTTCATATAGCGTGGAGGCGAAGCGATACCTCAGTAATCAGATAGAAGACATTGTTAAATTGGTGCAGTGCGACTTGCAAATTCCAAGAGGTCGTGCGTGCAGGAAGAAAACTATCTCGTTCCGTCTCGTAAGGCGAGTTATCATCGGTCGTGGATGCTGCTGCGTGCGCAAAGCACCGCTTTTGTTTTGGTGATAAATCGAAGAAACAAAGAACAAAATAATTCCAGGACCGATCCTGAATATATACGGCAAACTCGAAAACAAACATAAAGTTTGAAAAAAGCAAACATAAATTGGTGAGGCTGTCGCATTTCGGGCGAGAGGTCCAGACACAGTTAAACAGCGTCTCTCAGTCTTGGCAACCATCACTCTCAGAGGAATGATGCATACAGCCTTGGAGATTGGGTGCCACCTCGTTCCGTGTAAGGCGACTTATCATTGGCCGCGCATGATGCTGCGTGCGCAAAGCACCACATTTGTTTTTGGATGAGTCGAAGAAATGAATCGAAGAAACAAAGAAGAAACATAATTCCAGGACCGATCCCGAAATACTATTTTTCCCGTCGGCAATTAAGAGCTGAGAGTAGGCTGAGAGGCCAGGGATGTGTCAAGGCTGGCCTCCGAAGTGGGGGAGATACATGTTTTAACGTTTGTTACAGGGGGGCATAGTAAATAGGACCAAATGTTGTTATTAATAGTAAAAATAGGTAAATATATAGGTATTTGTCTGTACCGTAGGTCCTGTTTGCTATGGTCCCCCGTAAAACTGTAGGCTGTGGTGTGCCTAACGACAAGAGGGTCCAGACTACGCCATATGATAGGCCATCAGACAAGGCCTGGCGTGAAGCCTAACAGTGTGGGTAGGACCGCCTCCTGTCTGGGGCAAGGAGGCCTCGTTTAGCCCCAAAACTTACTTAAACCCATGGTAGGACCGCAGTCCCATTGTGGGGACTAAACACTTGGAATTAGGTCAAATCCAGGTGTCTGCGCAGTGCAGTACCGACAGGTATTGAAGTCGACTCCATGCAACCAAGCGCGAACGTATACTGATGGGTTCCAAATATATATATATTTTAATTATACGGCTGTCTCGCATCACCACAGGCACACGCTCGCGCGCTTGAACGCAAATTTAAATTTAGTTTACACCACCAGTGTTTTATGTACGCGTTTGCGTCGTGAATATTTAGGGTATCAATACTGAATGTTAGCTAGACAGCCCGGAGTTGCATTGCGTGTGCCCTCTCGCCCGTTCTCGTCGGCCCATTTCGGCTGATCGCATCGTTTCAACCGTCTTGCCATTCCTACTATTTATAGATACATGCATGTCAAGTGGGCCCGCCACGAAGATGGTTTTGTCACATGTTTGGCCGAGGATAGGTGTTTCACCGCCGAATACATAGTGTGCCTGCCCTATATTGGAGTCAATGCTGAGCAGGAGCAAGTTTATTTTCCAAGCCTTCTTCCCATGCTATCGAGTAAGGAGCGAGCGTACAAACGAATATCACTAGCGCTGCGAATCTGAGCGAATGTTCAATTGATTTTAAATCGATTTCGACCGAGCCGATTACTCGAGTTTATCGCCTCGCTTGAATTTCGAGTCGAATCGAGCGAGCGGAGTGGGCCGGGTTAGCGAAGCGGGCCCCAATCACCCCGCCCCCCCCCGACTTAGTCTGCCTGACAAGCGGTGCTTAGTAGGATGCAGCTCACCCTTCATGCAACTCGCCCAACACCTCACGGCGCTTCGCGCTTGGTGCTAGCAATGTCTGCCTGGTCGGTGAAAACCCGACATGCTCCGTCCCGGTATTATAGGGATGCGAGGGTCTATGGTCATACGACTACAGCCATGCATGAAAATGAAGTACCCCCTCTCTCCCCCGACTTGTGAGGGCGCCAATATAGCGGGTGCAAATCGTTCTCAATATACCGCACAACCATCACTTCCATTTTTCGATTCCGATGTGGATTGCATCGTACGATTGAACCGAATGAATCGGCTGCGATTCACAGCCCTAAATACTAAATTTACTGTACCATGTAACATTACTGCACGTAGCTTAAGTCAATCAGGCCAAATTTGATGCCAGTTATGCCCGCCGCCTTGCTCCGGGTGTGCAAGAGGCTAGCGACCGGTCCCCCGGATGCCCCGCGCAGGATACAGGCCACGACAGGGATAATGTTGTGTTGGACGTGACTATGTATATCGCCAACACCTCACCTTTGGACCCCGTCGGGAACATCTAAAGCAAGCTAACACTATCTATGCTTGCGTTGTGGCTCCACAAACGTGGGTGTACTTGTAATTAGGAAGGGCGGTGGCAAGGCCAACTTTTCGAGCGCACAGCCGCGTTCAGTGCTCGCATTATGTCATTAACCGGTACACTAGATATTATCGAGAAAACAATCGCTGTTGTGGGAGATAGATGGTGGCCACAGGCGGCGGAACAGGAAGGGGATAAGATGAGCAAAAACAAAACGATGTAATTAATGGAAACGACGTAGTGAGCGCCCAACTGTTGGAGGTGTCTCTATTAGGAGTGGGAACGGTACTCTGTCTCTAGAGGGATGTTGTCAATGGTCAAATGACAAAGGCAAGCAACCAATGAGTGCGCCCCCCCCCCCCCCCCCCCCCCCCCCCCCCCCCCCCCCCCCCCCCCCCCCCCGGCCCGGGCTTCCCACACAGTGGCGGTGGTGGGGGTCCCAAGATTCAACAACCCCAGCAGCACCATCAGCATCGACAGCACCAGCAGCAGCTGTATCACCATCAGGTGAGATAAGGGAAGGAAGTGGGGACGGGAGGCAGGCAGGGAAGGGGGGAGGAAGGAAGGAAGGAAGGACGGGCGAAAGGAATATTAAACCGACGAAGCAACCAATACGTTTCCTTTTATTTACATTTTCGTCCCCGTTTTTTGTATAAATATATGCCGCGACAACAAACCCCTCCTCCAACCAGCGAGAGCGGGTCCATCCAGTCGGGGCGGTTGGCGCTGTCCAAAATCTACCAGGCACCGATTCGATTATGCCGACTTTGAAACCGCATATTCGATTAACGGGCTGGACAGAAAGATAGACGCGACTTATTGAGTGACAGAACAGATGCACCGATAGACAGACAAACGGCCGGGCAAGCAGGTACACCCGACCGACAGGCACGCAGACAGAAATACAGCAAGACTAGCGAACATCTGGTTGGGCTGGACTTTGTTTTTGATGTGAAACGCACCGCCGTGCATGGTTGGCAGGCCTGTTTTGCTCACACGTGGAAGAGCCAGGGAGGAAAGGAGCGAGAAGGGCCCACCAACTCCCGAACATATTGTTATCTATCCGCTGTACCCCAAGCGTACTCTTAACACGGGTTATCGTCACAAGCGCTCGTATGTAAGCTAAGGTCCAGCTTTTGTGCCCCCTACCCGATATTTTTTGGCAGTTACATTCTCAGCATGTAGCTATATTATGATTATCTTGTTTGTGCTCTCTCCCCGATATTTTTGGGCAACCGCTCTATGTACCCGAAGATCCAGCTTTGTGCCTCCTACCCAGATATTCTTGGCAGTTATATTCTCAGTGTGTAAACGACGTAGCTAAGATTCTTCTTGTTCGTTCTCCCTCCCCCGAAATTTTTGACAGGGATCGCCGACAGCCCCCGTGGGAGTGCCAGCGCTCGCGGCTGGCGGTTCACCGGTCGGGGCATCGTGGGTACAGCTGAAGACGTACCCCACTCGCCAGTCGGGGCAACCGTACCGAGGCACCCGGTTCAACCGCGCAACGGTAAAAAACAAAAAACAAAACGTCGGAAACGCCTCGAATGACTCTCCTATGGCTGTGCAGGAATTACGCTAGGAGACAGCGGTTAGACCCCACCCCGTGACTGACCGCTCTCGTACACTAAAATTAGTATGTTAAGGCCGAAAGAGGCCTTCCCGCGGCCAGAATAACCGGTGTCCCGGTAGAGGTGCTGTGCAGCGACGTAAAGGGGTGATGTCGTACTTGCGCACTTGCATTTTTTGTCTTTCACAGTCAGGGACGCTCTTCTTCTGTTGCTTGCGGGGTCGTTTTTTGTTGACAGCTCGCGTTGAATCCGGATACGTATTTTTTTGTGACCTAATTTTTGTCAGACACCTTATGATACGAAGCCCATGGGATTTGTTTGTGTACGGGGCTTAGCTTACCGTTTTTTTGTCAAAATCTCTTGCTGGGGTCTCCTCAAGTTATATAGGAGCCTCAGAAAAAATACGTACTACAGTACGTACTGCGCACCCCTACCGTGGCACGGCGTTTACCCCGTTAGGGGTTAGGGGGCCATGTACAGTATAGCGACCCAAAAACTCGAGTGCGGTCGTATCAAGAGACTGTATGAGGAGGAGCGCGCAAGCAGGAGGTACGAGCATCACCATGCTGCGCTTGTGTCGTGCAGTTCCTTACGTTGCAATTTCGGACACGTGCCCTATATATATATATATACCGCGGAGGCGCGCGTTGCTTTTTGTGGCTTTTGCTGTAACCGTCAGTTTTTTTCGACACTTTTTTTCCGCTCTTTGAAGTCCATGTTGTCACCGCGCTGATTCCGAGCCGCGTTAGAGGGCGATATACCAGGGCTTCACGGCGTCCATGGTGCGACCACCACCTTACCTTCCCCGTTGCCCTTTTGCGCACCTTTGTGTTTCATCGCCAGAACAAGTGGGCGTCTGTCGTGAGCTTCCAGGGACGAGAGATGGAAATTGCGTCACACGACCACGAAGAAGAAGCTGCCCTCGCGTAAGATTTCTGCACTTGCATGCAGCCTGTCGTATTATACGAGTGAGGGTTTGTTGTGATTCGTCGCTGTTTTGGTTTTGTTGTGTTCGTGGCTTTTGCTCATACATGCGATGCGACGATTGATTCAACAGTCGGGTGGTGAGGTTTTTAAGTGTGGGGTCTACCTTGTATTGTTTTATGCATGAGATGTGGAGATGTTTCATATACATATGATACTCGTAGGGTGTTTTGTTTTTCCTTACGCTTGGGATGTGGTTATTTTCTTAAAGCACGGGATGTGAACGATTTGAGGTACATTCAGCAATGGCTTGAACTTCAACAGGCGCCCGCTTACGTCAGTGGCTGCGATCTCTTTGGCTGAAAAGGTATGCATTTCTATCACCACAGACGGCGTTCATACAAACCTCACAGCAGTGTTTTTTCACACTACTCCATGGTGCTACAGCAGTACGTCCCATAAGTACCACATCATATTCCACATCCCAAGGCCCACTCCCCCTCCGTCTCTTGCTCCCCCTTCCCGTCCCGTACCTCATCGTATCGTATGGTAACCCTAAGCAGGGGTGCACGACAAAAACAAAAAACGAAACCACACTCCTACAAAGATCGAATCGAAAAAACAAACCGTTACGGTAGGATTTCTGGACGAAATTACGAAAAACGTTTTTTTCCCCATTTTTCCACTTACGTGTTACGTGTTTTTTGTATCCCCCCTTGTCGGGCTCTCGCAAATGAGTTTTTGGGGGTCGGGATTTTTTTTTTTGTTTCGTGTACCCCTGACCTAAGGTTTTATGTTTACGCCTCCATCGGAGGAATATTAAAAATAAAAAACGTACGTCATTTGTCGTTGGCATGTCGTTTTTGTTTTTTCGTGCACCGTTTCGCTGCTCCATTGCTGCCAGGCACGACAAAAAGGTTCTGGAGTTGTACGGAGCGGTGTCCATGGTTAACTTCCCCTTCAGCGCCCTGGTGGACCCAGCCACGACGAGGGTGCATCGCTTGCGGACCTCCAGCGGGCGAGAGATACCGTTGGCTCCAGAGAAGACAAAGGTACTATTAATAGCGTCGGACGGATGTTATCCGCCCAACATGTACCTTGATCATCTACAGCAGTAGATCCTACACTTCCCGTTGTGAGATGTTCTGCAAAAAGCCGCAAAACACACACACAGATCGCACCCGACAAGCATGTGTCTAGATCAACTGGATCGTAAACTTTCCGTTGTAAGATGTTCAGCAAAAAGCTGCAAAACACGCAGATCGCATCGGTCAAACGTGTACCTAGAGCATCTACTGTAGACCCCTATACTTCATATTCGTGAAATGATCTGTAAAAAGCCGCGAATAACACAGATCGCATCCGTCAAACCTATACCTAGATCACCTAGACCCTATACTTTCCGTTGTAAGATCTTCTGCAAAAATCCGCAACATACACAGATCGCATCCGTCAAACATGTACGTACGAGTAGATCACCGGGATCCTACGCCTTGCGTTGAAATATGTTCTGCAAAAAGCCGCAAAACGCACACAGATCGAATCCGTCAAACATGTGTGCAAGAGCCGCGCCATACAGATCCCACTCGGAGAACATGATCTATACATCTCGCAGACCATCTGTACATCAGGAATACCTCTGCCCTGAGAAACCTAGGTCATGAAATAGGGATCTATCTCATCTGTACAATGTGTGCAAAGGTGACATTTAAGTGGCGGCTTTGGTCTCGTGTCTAAATGCGAGTCAGCTGTTAGGATCGCGCCCATCCTACTTCCGTGGCTTTTACCCTTTCCCACTACTTTTGATACGTGTGCACCCCCAAGGGCATTATTTAGAGAGCTCTACGCCAAGGTACGTATATGTGGTCTACGATCGGTAATTCATCGTTCCCCCAACTTCCTTTTAAATGCTTTCGTACTTCTTGGGACGAGAGGACTGTTTTTTTTTGTCTGCTCAGGTTGTCTTTGGTAGTTTTTGTTTGCTTGTTTGCAGACAGTTACAGCAGTTCGGGCCCACGAACAGGAACGAACGCACTACTGCATAATAACTTTAGGCTCGCTTTTATGGGGGCGCTAAGAAATGTGGGAATAAGAAATCGTGCCCAGCAGCGACGAGCACTAAGTTTATCACGAGTTTCTCAGAGTACGTACGTAGGCGTTTCTTGTTAGCGGGCCGATACTGCTGTATGGGCGGATTCCGGGGCTTCCGGGAGTTCTGATGAGGGGTGGATAAGACCCCGGCCCAGGCTCGACAAGAATGTTGAAGCATACTTGACTTCAAACACTGTTACGGGTGACTACAGTAAATAGGACCTATGGTGGGCACAAAAACCTATATATTTCCCGATTACTAACAACATTTGGTCCTATTTACTTATGTTCCCCCGTATTACATCATTACGGGGGGGTATTGGAATTAGTAATCAAAACCCACGATGGGCCTAAAAACCAGGTGTCCCCCTATGTTCACACGTTATGTTTGGTTCTGATGACTGGGTTCTCCCATAGTAGCCCTAACCCTAACCCGGACCGCCTGGGAAATATTTCTCGGAATTTTCTCGGAATAAAGATGTAATGCAGAGTTAGTGCGGACTATCAACCATTGTGTCGGAGCTGGGCCAAGTCGTAAACACGCCTGTTTTGTGGTTGGGTTCTCTTGGTGGCTTTGTTGCAGACTATGGGCGGCGTTTGCGCATGCTGGAATTCTGATCGGATTGGTTGCCTCGGTGGTTTTGTTTGCAGACTATTATGGGCGACTTTCATGCTTCGCGGGGTTCTGTTTTTGCTTGATCGCGGGACCATTTCGTTGTCGTTGTCGGTAAGTAAGTTTGCAGCTTGAACGGCGAGCAATGACCTTTGGGCCTTCTAGCTGTCCATCTGAGTGCGGCGCGCACAAGGATCAAAACGCCCCGTAGAATACCGATGCGTGGCCGTCGTTTACCAGTACACATCCCGTACGTTCACCCGGAACAAGTTGGAGCTGCGTGTACGCACGTTCGCGCTAAAGTCTCACAAAAAAACGACCGTAACGCTTTTTGTCGGCATTGAAATGAGTGCGTATGTTTGGAACATTTCAGCACTGTCCTCCTGCATGTGCACCTGGTCCCGACTGCTTGACGTTCACGCTAAGATCTTGCGGAAAATCGACCGTAACGTTTTTTTGTCGGCATTTAAATGATTGCGTATGTTCGGAACGTTTCGGCACTGTCCTCCCGCATGTGCACCTGTTGCCGACTGCTTGCGGCCTGAGCCACAACAATAGACGTTATCGGGGGGAACGTTAGCCCGTACGATAGTAGCCGGTACCGCTGTTGCGTGTATGAACCCAACATACTCGACAAACTCGCACGCCCCCCCCCCCCGCTACCCCCCAAACTTCTCCCTGGCCCCTACAACCCGCAAGCGCAAGAAACCCCCCCCCCGCCCCGCCCCGCACCGAGCCCGCCCGCCCTGCAAATTTCGGCCCCCCCCCCCCCCCTCGATGCTTGCGATCACGGTCTGGTTCTTGTAAGATCACACGATTTCACCTGCCGAGCATGTTCACCGCCCGACTGATTTGTGCGTTGGCGTTTGCCAGAAGCAGGGCCTCGCGGGGAACGCTTCCGGCCAGGAGATGAATTACCACCGGTCTTCGACGCCACAATCGCCCAGGTAGCAATGACGGAGGGGTTTCGGGTTATATCTGCTCGCTCGCTTGCACCTTGGCGGTGCCCCCTTTCATTGTCCCTCGGACATGGCTGGAACAGCACCTATACGGGCTACTTATAGTGCGTAGACTACTGTGCAATTTCCCAACCTCAACCCTAGCCCCAGTCCTGACCCTAACAATCCTAACTATGATCCCAATCCTGACGCTAGTCCTGACCCTGTCCCTATTCCGCACGCTAACCCTGACCCTAATCCTGATCTTAGCCCTAACGCTAGAGCTCCCGTTTTCATGGCCTTGCCACCTTATTATTGTATTTGCTCGGTATGTTTATTGGTCGCAATCCGGTCGCAGTATACTGGTCGGCCTGCGAGCGAAATCATCGCCTTCTTTTGTGTGAGCACCGAACCAACCCATCGTCCTGCCTATTTGCCGGCTTCCAATCTGCTACATGTAATATACACGCGTGCGCTGTCTCCGTGTCGTGTCTGCAGCGTTAACTCTGGCAGGGTGCTGGGGGTCAATCGCTATGCGGGAGGCGCGGAGGTGGCGAGACAGCCGCCGATGCCCGTGCGGGTGCCAAGGGCTCCGGTCGGGGTAGATGGCCCGCTTCAGGTAGGATGTCGACAATATACGAATATGGACTACAGTACGTTTCGCATTAGATTATTTTGTCTTTTGATCGTGCCTTTATCGTAGAAAAAGTGTGATGATGTGCCATGTTCATCAGCTATAAACTTTGGTATACAAATATTAAGTACGTTACGTATTATATTCGAGTATTTCGCGTTTGGATTGTGTCTTTTAACGTAAACATATTGATGTGTTAGGTCATCACTATAAACTATCAGCACCCACCCTCCCAAAGCTTGCGTGCGTTGTGTTCCATCGGCCAGTCTCACCATGCGCGTGGTCAAGCCCGCCGTGTGCACTTTGTGCATGTCGGTGTCGCCCATCGTTTTTGCCTTTGCCGGCTCTTGGACACACCAGACGTTAACGGATGCGGGTGGCGTTGATTCGAGCGCGCTTCGTGTCAAGCCGTTTCACAACGGTGACAATAGCTGTTGATTAATTTGAGCATAATGAAGGCAGCAAAGGGTACATTCAAGGGGGATGTGACCTTCGCGGCGAATTTGATGTTTTGAGGGACGGGTATCTTCCACGCACTAGAACGCTAGAACTTGATCTGGGAGGCGTAACTTGCCTGATAGACATGCCTCTTGCCGTGCCGAGAACGCTAAATTTTGTTGTTCTGTCTCTCACCGCCTCTGTCCACGTTGCATAATGTTGACATACCGTATCATACCCCGGAGCTCTGGCAAAGCGCAGTATTTTTTTTGTGTGTTTTCCCAAACATCCGACGCAGTGTAAGTACCATATGTGTTTCACATGACCAATCATACATACCCCGGAGCTTGGCCAAGGCGCATTTTTCGACGTTTTCCATATCGTCCGTCGCTCCTCGCCATTTCTACCGCCGCCATATTCCTGCGAAGAGCGAGTGGATGCCACTTTCAGACCGAGCCTACACCGCGACGGATGCCTCGGCGGTCAAGAACGCTAGGGAACACGACGCTGGTTTGGTGTACGAGGTGCGCTCGATCGCCTGCAGTTGGATCCTTGGGGAGGTTCGAAACGGAAGTTTTCTTTGTTGCGCCGCCTGTACCACCGCCGCCGCTGCCGCCGCTTGTGTTGCTGCCGCCGGGCGTACGTCGCCGGGCGTACGTTTTCATATAAAAGAGTGCAGCGTGGGCGCCTCGGTAGCCTTATATTGTCGTGTATGTAGCGAGTTGTGGTCGTCGTGGGTCTCCGCGCTCGTACGTGGGGTCGGTGGATGTGCAAGTTCATCGGTGCGGCTATACATGCCGAGGGCCCTTTGTTATTAGTTTTTGTTTTTCGTCGCCAGGCGGCACATATGACCTACCAAGGTGTTTCGTTGTGTTTCGTTCGCCTCGCCTAGACGTTGGTCCCCAGGGGTGCCCCGTGGTGGTGCGGTGTTTTGCAAGGCCCGACTGTTAAGAGCCGCAACTACCCGTATTGTGCGTTGAGTTCGTACGGGGGGGCGGTCGTTTTTCAGCGCTCGTTTTGTCGACAGCGGTAAGGGTGCTGCTATACGTAGTCGAACGCTACATTTTTCGGAAGGCTCTCGACCAGATATTTGCGAAAATACCTTGTTGGGTATATATTGGCAACCTTCTCGTTCTGCCCAAACCGAACGCTGAAAAACGATCGCGCCCCTGTGCAGACTGAACTGGCAGTCGCGGTGTTTTCGCGCCGCGGCTGTCTTCGCTCAACACGAGAGGATCGTATAGATAGTCCCCTTTGTCCCCCCCCCCCTTCGCAGATATCGTTCCCGCGACCGGGAGCTTTAGGGCTCAACCTGCGCTCCTATTTCGCGGAATTACAGGCTGGGGCAAGGCCTGGAGTCTCCCCCTACGGCTGCTTAGAGCTGCTTGAGGCTCAGAGCGTGTACCTTCGGGTGAGGAACTGGTCTGACCGTTAGCATGCCGCAGGCTTGAGAGCCACTTGGACAGCTCCACGCTTTCAGTGTGCGATTGCGCAGCATGGATGGTAACTAGGGGTGTGGTTGACTGACTTCGCCTGTGGTAGCTGTATGCTGCGGCGACCCAAGAGCGCAGGGGTCGTGTACTAAAATCGGGTGGCGTAGTCTAGCCACTACAACCTCTCCGATAGTTTGTGGCGCAACTCCCCATGAGTGATGGTATTCTGTCGGTCGGCTCACGAACCCGGTTCCTCTACCACAAGTGGACTGACCGCTGTCTCCCTTCGCCGCGCCTTTCGTTTCTCCGTGCTATCGTCCGCCAGAACGTTATCGAGTCGGGTGACTTTTTGATAGCGATCAACGGGCAAAAGCTCAGCGGTAACAACTTCAGCTTCGAGGACGCCATCTCGCGGTGCAGCAGGGCGTCTATGCCTAGGTGATCGCGTGTTTTCAGGGTCCTTCCAGCAGTAAGCGTTTCATCGACATAAAGCCTGTATCATGAAATGTATTATATATGCCTGGTATATGCCAAGTACAGAGGGGTACTATCTTATTTAGTTATGTATTGTGGTTTGAGGAGGGCGGGTTGGTTACTACTTAGGGGTTGGTTAATAATTGGTTATTTTCGGGGACGACAAACGTATGATTGCGGCCTTGGCGTTTTTTGCGCCGCCTTGCAAGGCTGAGGTAGAAGGCGCGAACTATTAGGCAAGGCTAGTGAAAGCGGAAGCGTTTCCTAGTACTGTGGTGTTCCCCCCCCCAGAACTAGGGTGGGAAAACGGAAACGTTGGTGCTTTGGGCTTCAGTATGTGCGTGGGACGCTTGAACAGCGTGGATCGGTGGTCGTCCTACAACAGTGGACGCCGGCTGGCACTGTTGTTCTCACATTAACTGATCGCGAAAAACATAGTCCGTGGTCATAGGACAGGCTCCAAAAATATCTGGAGTGGAAGAATATGCCTCAGGGAAAAATAATACGCAAAATACAACTGCTGTGGCACAACCAAGAGAAAAAAAACTCTCCCGAAGTAAAAAGGAAGGAGAAAGAGAAAAAGGAGAAGGGAAAAAAGGAAAAAGGAAAAAATGAAGCAAAAGGGAAAACTATTTGATGTTCATTGTTAGGAGTTATTGGACAGTGGCAACCTCGCTCGGTGTGGATGGCGTTTGTTGGCAGCGAGAGCCCGGTAGGAGATGCCTTCAATTTTCGGGTCGAATGGCCGAACTGAAGGTCTGCGCCCACCGCAAGGCTCAGATAGTAGGGGCTGGGTGCTGGGCCTGGCCAATACGAGCAACATGCTGCTATGTGGCACAGTATCAATATACTGGCAGCGGCCGAGAGCCACCGAAAGGTGGTCCTCTTGAGCCTCTTGTCTACGCCCGTCCCCGAAACTGTCTCTGCTACACTCCGGTAATACAATGTGTTTTCTTATGGGCGGGGGAAAGCGAGGGGGGGGCTGTGAGCACGTTCGGCGAAGCCATCGCAGATAGATACGTAGAGCGCGTACAAACGTATTTTTTTGCCCAGCTTTCGGTGTGGCGTTGCTCCGTCTTGTTCTCCCTGCTCGGGGCTTCGTGATATGCTACATAATTTGCACTCGATCCAATTTCACGCGCTTCCCTTCTGTCACGTTTTTGTGTGTTGTGCGGGGCTGGTTGGCCGTCAGAGTCCTTCGATTTGCACGCATGAAGGGGGCGTCTGCGGCGGAGATTGAGTGTGCCTTGGACTCGGAGCCTTGCGCCGTATTCGACGCCGTGGTGAGATCAAAGAGCTGTTCAGAGTAGGATGATACTGTAGTTTCGACCGTCTACTTGAGGCTAAAAGGTTTCCCGTGCTTCCTACTGTACTGCTGTGTTGGTACTTGTCTTCTCGTTGTACCATACTGCGGTTTGCTAGAGAAAAATAAACACAATTTGGACGTACTCTGATTGGCACTTGGTCTAACGTGATATTGTATTGCGGGTCGCTCGAGTACACCGCCGCTTGGACACCCTGCGAGTCCTCAAGTGAAGTTGAGGTTTCTCGTTTTTGCCTCAACTTTTTCGGCCCTTCGTACTGCGTTGGCCCGTGCTTTCGCGTGGTATCATATTGCGGTTCGCTTGAGAAAAACGCCGCTTGGACTCTCTGCGAGCGCTCAACCTAACTTGATGATTAGTTCTCAATTTTTCCCAGACTTCCAAAGCTACCCCCCACTGAGGATCGAATGGAGTATAGTCGTCGTTGACAGACGCAGGCGTGCTTTTTGGCCGTTTTTTTTCTGACTGGCGGGAGATCCTCACCTTGTAGGAGCTACGCAAATTTCGCTGGAAGATCATCTTGTGTTTGACACTATTACAGGGGACCATAGTAAATTTGACCAATAGTGTTGGTAAAAATTGGAAAACATATACATATTTTTTTGTGTGTGCACCGTAGGTTCTATTTACTATGGTCCCCCGTATTTACTTTTATATGTGGACCTACGTATATAGGTAATGGTTGTCCACCTCGTTCGCACTTTCAGTGTTGTCGAGGTCCTATACTACAATCAAGTGATTAACCACAACCTCAGAAACCATTAGATGCGCCCTTATCGTAACGTTCATCAAACGCCTTCTTTGCGCCTTTTCGTCTCGCTCGCATGGGGTCGGCCACTCACCAGTAACCATCCACCTCCTTTCCGCCCTCTCTCCCTCCCCTCCGTAACCCGCCTCTCCCTGTCCACGCACACCCGGCACACCCGCAGCACGGACCTCCCCAGCGCCTAGTGACGGCCCAGCTTCACCCCTCGGCTCCGCCGTACTTCCACTTCAACCCGCCGACAAGACAGCCGCGTAGGGTTTCCGCGCTTCCCCCTGCTACTGCTACAGGTGGTGGTAACGATGTTAGTGGTGATGGTAGTGGTGGTAGCAGTGATACTACTGGTGCTGCTGCGGCTGCTGCTACAAGTGGTGCTTCTCCTGCTGCGGCTGCTGTCATTGCCGCGGCTCTGTCGCCGGCAACATCGGCGTCACCGAAAACAACAGCTACGACGCTGCCGCCAGCAGCACAAACAAGCGCTCTAGCGGGATCCCCCCTCCCGTCTCCTTCTTCTCCTCCTCCTGCCCCCCCCCCGTCGACTACCGAAACCTGTGTGCCATCAACGGCAACACCTTTAGCGTCGACGACAACATCTCTAGCGTCGACGACAACACCTCTAATGCCGGCTTCAACACCTCTACTGTCGGCTTCGACACCTCTGCAGTCGACACTGTCGGCTTCGACACCTCTGCAGTCGACGGCAACATCATCTTCGACAACCTCTCCAAAGTTGCAACAGGAGGGGGCCGTAGCTTCAGGCAATGCCTCTTTGGTCCTGTCGACGGTGCTGGCGCCACTGCTACCGCGATCGGCGGGGGAGGAGGGAGAAGAGAACGGGGAAGATCCGATGTCTGTTGCAGCGTAGATCTGGCTTGGGCGTGTTACTACTCGTAGGTGAATATTACTACTCGTAGATGGCGATGTTCGTCGTGGACAAGGCAAGCCGTACAGCCTCTCGTCGTGCTTCAATCCAGCAGTGAAAGGTTTTAGATAGAGCTGTGAGTCGGCACAACTTTTTAAGTCACCAGTTAGTTGTTTGTTGAACTAATAGTCAATAATGTGTTGGAGGTACCAACTGTCCAATTTACTGGGTCTCCTCACTCGAAGGAAGGCTTTTCTAATACGGAGTAAAGTTGTCTTGAGTCAAAGGAAGCCATATAGCGAAAGAAAACGCTTCCGGCAACGCCTCCAGCGGGGTCTTCCGGAAGCGCCTGCGGCGGGCCCACCCCGGCGGTCAGGGGCTGATTTTTCTCGCCTCAAGTCGGCTCACGCCATCGGGCCAAACCAGCCGGCTTGCCGACTAAAGGCAGCCATTGATAGTCGGCTAACGCCGCACACAGAAAGACGTTTCGTGCCCGCAGCTTTCTGATTGGTCAAGTTTTCTGGAGGTTCGCGAGGGATACCGGGCTGCTCTAAGTGTCTATCATACTTCGATTCTCCTTCCAGCTGATGCCCAGCACAGGATAGCTTGCCACGTTGGTCCGTATAACTGCGCGCGCGAAAGGTAGCGATTAATTATTATTACAGTCGTAAAGTCCTGCCGACTCGCAGCTCTCAGTAGTGTTCGAGGGTTTGTAGGCGTTGGAACTATTACTAGCGTACGAGTGTTTGTAGGGTTGGAAATGGAGTGAACTTGACACTGCTTGATTGTTTTGGGGTTGCAGGTGGCGTAGCTCGGGTGTATGTAGCCTTCCAGCGTAATAACGCAGCGACGCCACTTGGCATTATCGCAGTGTATATGATTGCATGTCACACGTATTGGTCAAGATTTACTGCTGTTGTACCGTCGGTAAACGACAGTTTCGTGTGCCGTTTCGACCTTAGGTTTACTGCTGTAATTTTAACATACGTTTGCAATGACGAGCCTGGTGTTACGAATGTGGCACGGGCTCGTTCAGGAATACGTACGTGTATGTTGCAGCAGATTCACGATTATTTGAAACTTTTATTAGCGTTAGCTGCAATGATGATCCTTGATTGTTGCAGTGAATTATACATTTTTAAGTTCCCCCAAGGAGTTTACTCTCCAAAGTCCAGTCTCACGAGTCCAGCAATTAGCACGTTTTTATTAACCATATTCTTTGTTCAGGCGAATTCGGCTGCTTCGAACCAAGCGTTCAGCGTTCACCAGCGCGCTGCCGCTACGTCACATACCTGTGTGTGGCATATTCCCTAGTTTGCCGGGGTGCCGCTGTGGCGAAAAGTCCGAATGTGTCCGTCTGTCTGTCTAATAAGTAGCACCGTGGGGAACAGCACCGCAACGCGCATCATTAGTGCTGCGTCACAGTTTCCTGCCGTTACTGCCTAGCTCACCTGAACTAGCTACATTGATAGCAGTTCTTCCGCGCGCTTGCTCATGGTGTGCCTTGCTCACAAGAGTGCACATTCTATCGCAATGCACTACGATTATTATATACTTCGAAGTATTTTTTATGCTTTAAGTGGTATACACGCTCATCGGCCGTAAACCACTGCCGCCGCGAGTGCACACACCGCATCACAACAAGCAGACGGGACACACTCTCAGTATTTTCTTGTCGAGGGGGAAACATTTTCTGTTTATTTATATATTTGTAGTTTGCCCTCTTCTGGTTTCTTTCATTGCCTCCACCTTCATCCTCCCTATGTCAGTATGTTTCCGTTCTTTTATTTGAAGTATTTTTCCTTGTTTTATTTCCCCCTTCTTCCGTTCTCCTTATGTTTCCTTTCATACATGTTTAATTTTCCCCTGCTTTTCATTTGTCTTTTCTGCTCTTGTTTGTTGATTGTTTTCGAATGCGCTCTTTTGTGCCCAGCACGCTTGGCATATTTCTCGCTCATTACAAAGTATTTTTAATAGCTAACGAAAAAATCAGCTGTGACATCGAAAATAAATTTTCCTCCAAACTCGTACGAAGTATTTGCAAGCTTGGTGTCATATTATTTTTAATAATAGTGATACTTCGATCGTGCTTACGCTTACTACGGGGTGTGCAGTGAAGAACAAGAACGGTGTCGCTCGTAATTCCACAAGTGTAACTTGTGGTCTCTGGAACGGATTCAATATATTTGTCTGTCTGTCTGTCTGTCTGTCCGATGAGTCTCAGTCTGGGGTACCCCACGGCCAAATTTCTTTCAAAACTGCTACACCCGTGCCGGAGGCAACAGGTCGGTAGCCCTCGAGGAGGCGATCGTCATGGTCCAAACCATACCTAATGGGGTGCCCTGTGTGTGAAGTAGTCAAGGTTGGCTCCCAGCATCCCAAACGGAGTGGCGGGCGAGCGATTGCCAAGCAGCGCCGAGGCCAGTGCCTAATTTCAAGTTAATCGGATTTCATACGCGTACGAGCAGTCTTTCCAAGCCGCACCTTTCTTCTTCCCTCCCTCCCTCCTATCGCTCCTCCCTCCTTCCGCTCCCTCCCTCCCTCCTCTCCTCACCTCCCGTCCTCCCTTCCCACCCCCCCTCCCACTCCTCCTCGGTCCCTCCTCCTACTCCTTCGTCTCCCACCCCCCTCCCCTCCACCTCCTCCTCCTCCTCCCCCTCCTCCTCATCTTTCCTTTTCTGATAAACAAACAATTCGCCGCTGGTCCAACAAAAAACGAATACGACTCGTACTGTTGTACGCAGCAGATACGTAAATTCACATCATACACCTACCGACCACGGCAGACCACGGTGAAAACCGGATTTTTCAAAGTCACCTTTTTTACCAAGTACATAAGATTTACTTGGTGGTAAGTTTCTCAGCAGTTTATCCTACAATCTTGATGTTGTGGGTTGTGACCGTGCGAGTGCAAAGCAAGATCGCACAGCACCACAGCACCAACCAGCTCTGCAGCAAGCAGAAGCAGTCAGCTCTGCAGCAGTAGCGCACAGCTCCACCATATAACCCGAGCCCCAACCCAAGTACAACACGCTTCTCGGTGAAGCATGAACTTCAGCCGTCACACCCTACGACACCAGTAAACGACATATGATATATACCTGGTATGCAGGTGTGTACCTGACGTGCTTGTATATTTTCACGTGTACCCGCGTTATTGAAAAATGTTTGAAAAGCAACTTGCAAACCAAATATGTGAAAATCGCTTTCAAACATCTATTGACCGCCTACGAACCAAATATGTCATTAACCATAAAGGGCCCGTAGTAACGAAAGACATCGTCCCGACCAGTAAAGTCCAGCGCCATTAAATGGTTGCAATGGTTGCGTTCATTAGGTATGCCTGCATGCGCAGACTTCAAAACTGCTGTATGTAGCTATGCGTATGCGCCATATCGTCCCGACCAGTAAAGTCGATTGCCTCTTCTCTTCTTCCATATCCTGTGCCCGAACTCCGAAAATAATTAATTAACTCTATTTCTGGTACGAAATAATTAAATTGGAATTGCGATCTACTTATTTTATTGTTTTGCCCAGATTGCACCCCCGCACCTGAAAATAAATAATTAAACATGAACACGTTTTTGTTGTGCGGTTTGACTCGTAGAAGCACATACATACTCAAAAACAAATAGTTTGGAAGAGCTAACATGCGGTAAATGTGCGGTTTGACGCGTAGAAGCACATATACTCAAACACAAACAGTTTGGAAGAGGTATTATGCCGCCCGGGACATACACACACGCGGGTTTACGAAATAAGTGACTCGCGTTTACGACATAATAACTCGTATCGTAGTATGATGGAGGTGCCACACACAACACCGGATGAGGACCACTGCAGACTGCGCCGTATACGTGGTGCCGGCGAAAACTTGTTTGGCACATACATAGTACGTGGACTAGTCCCATACAGAAGCTTCGCTACTACTACTACTGCTTGCTGTATAGTACGGACTGCCTGCACTACTCTGAACGCCACATGATGTGGTCATACCACTCTGTCCCGAAATATAAGCAACTTTTATTACCACTATGTCCCTAAATATAAGAAACGTTCATACATAAATATTCAATAAAAGCATCGCGTATATGTCGGGACAGGGTGGTAGGATTATTGTTGTTGATTTGCCCAAGATAATAAGGGAAAAACATAAGCAGGAAAGATATTAATCATAAAGGGCCCGTATCCCCTCTTGCCAGACACGGCGGCGGGACCACTTGGCAAACAAAACGTACCTTGCTGGCTGGCTGAACTACTGACGAACCACCTGGATCCCATCACGGATACAAAAAAGTATTCGAAAAAACCAATTACTTGCTTTATCGTGCTTTTCCTCGATCCCTACAACTAGCTTTCTTTGTTGTGACAGCCCCCCCCCCTTATATCACAGATTATCCTGTCGAGGTCGAAGGTCTATCGTCGCATGAGCTGATTTTTATCAGGGTGTTGACGATTTGCAACCAGAGAAAGCAAATTGCGCCGCCTGCAGCCGTTTGAAAAAAAATAAGAAAAATTCATACATTTTTTCCCTTTTTTCCCACAGCGGTGGTACGAGCGAATCTTCAGCCTGAAAATTCCAGGGAAATATTTCAAACATCGCTTTCCCATTGTCATACGTAGGTCTAAGTTTTTTCACCAGCTCGATTGCTCGGTCCGCAGTACACACACTTGTGGAATTAGGCACGCCAATCCGTTCCTTGGCCGTGCAATAACGCCGCCTACAAAACAGGAGTCTCTTCTTTTGAGATGGGTGAAGTAGGAGGGATATCCGCGTAGTAGCCCGACCCAAAAACCTTCGAAAAATAAATACCTGGAATTCCACAAGTGTAACTTGTGGTTTCTAGAACCGATTAAAAAAAGCTGTCTGTCTGTCTGTCCCATGAGATTCAGTCTAGGGTCACCCACGGACAAATTCCTTTCAAAACTGCTACACCCGTACCGCACGCAACAAGTCGATAGCCCTCGAGGAGGCGATCGTCATGGTCCAAACCATACCTAATGGGGTGCCCTGCGTGTGGAGTAATCAGGGTTGGCTGCCAGCATCCCAAACGGAGTGGCGAGCCGAGCAGCAGCAATCGCTCGCCCGAGGCCAGTGTCTAATTTCAAGTGGAATCGGATTCCATCCGTGTACGAGCAGAGTCTTTCCAAGCCACAGTTTTCTTCTTCCCTCCCTCCCCCCCTCCCTTCCCTCCCTTCCCCCCTCCCTCCTCCCCTCCCTTCCTCCCTGCTCACCACCTTGCTTCGTCCCAGCCTTGGTGTATTACAAACACCTCAGACTAAAAGATCCACGCACGTATGAGGTGTCCAGCTCACAGTTTGCAATGTTCGATTGCTGTTCTGAAGCAAAATTCTTTGGATCTATACGCAGACATGAATTGAATAATACGAGAGAGTGGAGATGGCTAGGCCGCTACGCAGCGCACCCTCTGCAGCACCGACCACCGATAGCCCTCATGGAGCCGTCTTTTCGTATCGAATTCGACCAGCCTACCATCAACATCGTATCAGGTAGTCAGAACAACAGTAGTATGGGACACCTACTCGTAATGAGAAACAGGAAATCTGGTCGAGGCTGGGTTTCTTATTTGAGAGATGATACTTTCTACACTAAGTTCAAGATAACGACTCCCGAATTTCTTATTTTACTCCAAATATCAGCCTGGCGTTCTCATTATAGCCTGTTTCTTATTTGGTGTCCTGTACTGCTGTAGTTTGAATTGATACCTCGTACTGATACTGCATTTCGTATATAAAGCGCTCGGGGGCAATATATCTGGTGGTGCTCATTCCTAGCCTGGGCCTTAAAAATAAAACAGAGGCTGTAGGCGGCGTGCACGTGACGATGCACGCCGTCGCTCTCAGCTTCTCTCCTCGGTACTTGTCAGCGGGGTGTTCTGTGGGATGTCGCGTTATTCCGATCTCATTCACATTTCGACAACATACGGAACGTACGTGGTATCACCCGATAGGACGCAAAGCGGTAAAACCGATTCGATTCATAAAAAAACATAGATTTGAAATAAATTCGATTTGAAACTTGCCTTCGTTGATTCGCACCCTAAGGGCCGCAGACAAGGAGAAACCAAACGAAAAACGAAATGAAACGAAATGAAAACATACATAAAATCAAATCAAATCGTTTTATGAAATAAAATAAAATCGCAATGTTTAAGAACTATTCACTCTCATAAGAGTGAATTTTACAATCTATAAGTATGATACAGTCAATATATAATATGGTATACGACGTAGCTAATATACGTTGGTTTGTGGAATCCTCACACCGTGCAGAGTAAGCGTCCGCGTGGTCTATAGGCCGGAACATGGATCTTGCGGATCTTGCGGTTGGATCTCCTTACCGAATTTCGCGAGCCGACACATGAAATAATCGGCATTGAAATGTGACTACGCCGTATACACGTACCACGTGCCAGGTATGATATTCCACTGGTCTCAACGATACATAGGGACTTTAATTGGGTTGCAGATGAGCTCTTTGTTCGACATGGATTTATATCTTTGGGTGGCATATATTTTCGAAAATACGCAAAGGCGCCTATAAAGCAGAGTCTTCCCAAGCCACAGCTTACGGCAGCGATGGCAACGGCCGTAGGCGGCGGCGGTTGATTCTAGTAATAAATGGTTACGAGTACACACACTTGTGGAATAAGCACGCCAACCCGTTCCTCGGCCGTGCAATAATATAAAATTATGGACGTAAATGTAGGGTCCGTTTCTACATTATTATCGACACCCCGATGGTTCTTATACTTCAGTTTACGTAGAGTGGAATTTTGTTTACTTTATTAGTCTGACCTATCTATGCGTTCCACCAACGCACACAGCACTTGACGGCAGATATGTACAACTGTCCACCTGGGCAAGTTCCTATTGGGAGCTACCCTTTCTTCGCAAGCGCGGCGGCCAACGGTCAACGGATCGATCAACGGGTCGATCCCGCCCCAGGCGAGGTTTCGGCAGCGGAGGTCTCCGTCACAGCGCGCTCGAACCCACGACGCCTTCTCTCCATCTCGCTCCGCGCCTCCGGGTGTTCTATCACCGAGTCGGCCGGTACCACGCGGGCCATCCTCCGTACCGTAAAGCTCAGCAGCTTATATACCCCCTCCCCAACTTCGCCTCCGACAGTACTACCGCCACCCCTGCCGGAACCCCTCCCACTGTCGCCTCCCGAAAGCGACGTGCCCGCAGAGCCGACGTCATCACCACCACCACTACCAGACGCCGTGGCCGGCGCGGTAGCACTAATTGTTTATATAGCGGCATCGCGCGTCTCTGCTATTGGCGTTGTTGTTGTTGTCGTTAGTGGTGGTGGTGGTGTTGTCACGGCGGCGTTACTCGTGCTCGCAATGCCGTGCCAGATGTTGTGGTAAGCCTGACCTTCGAACACCACTAGGCTGCAGTCTTCGCACGTGACCGACGTCAGCAACCTTGCGGACCGTGTTTCCCAGCGGTCACCGGCGGCGCGAGGGGTTCTTCCCTCGGCAACCGCAGCAGAACCTACTGCTGCTGCTGCGCTATGATCACAAGCGGCGGGACCTGCTGCTGTTGCTGTTGCTGCTGCCGCTGCGGTAGAACCATACGCGGCGGGACCTATCGTTGCTGTTGCTGTGGCTGCTGCTGCTGCTGCTGCTGCTGCTGCTGCTGCTGCTGCTGCTGCTGCTACTGCTGATGACGATGCTGGTGATGCTAATAGTGCATCGGTGGCGGCAAGGGCGGTAGCAGGGGCGGCCGCGGCAATGTCAGCGCAGTCGGCTCTGGCGTCTTCAAGCGATCCCCAAACGTCCAAGTTTGCCTCGCTGCCGAGAGAGAGAATGGCTACACGCCCCTCGTACAGTGGTGCATCCTTGTGGGGCCCTTAGAAAAAAAAGGTCAGAGCGCGGAAGTTGGGGCCGAAAGTGGAAGGTGGGGCCGAGAGGACGAGAGCGGAGAGCGGGGGGAGGTTAGGGGTTGGGCTTGGTGTGGAGGGATTCTTAAAGAGGGTGGGGGAGGGAGCAGGGGGGCGAAGGTAATAGAGGGGACGGCGGTTTCAAAGTGCTAACCGGGTTGCGGGGCAATGGAAAACTCGTGCCGATGCATTGTATGTATCAGTATATAGACATACATATAAATCTGTGCTTGAAGTAGAGTGGTCCGCAGCAGTGGTCCGTATCATCTTTACGGGTTAGTTGCGCTTTGTTGTACTTTTTATTTTATGATCCCCGAAGCTGTCCCGCTTTCGAAGTAGGAGGTAGGTATGTAACCTACCCACAGCAGGAGCAGCAGGAGCAGCAGCAGTACTACACAGTAGTAGTAGCGGCGGTAGTTGTGCGTATCTGTGTACTCCTGTGCTGTGCTGCTGTTGCTGCTGCTGCTGTTTCATATGTTGCTGTTGCTGCTGCTGCTGCTTCTGCTGTTCCATATATTGCTGTTGCTGCTGCTCCTTCGTCTACAGCGATGTATGAACAGCGATTGCCGCTCGTGAAAAACTATTTATAGTACTTTGTACGATTTATCTCAACAATATGTTATCAAACTGTTTTACAGATACGTTGCTTTCTCCTCATTCAACTACAGAGTATCAACACGCTGCTACCAATAATGTGTTGGCCATACTTCACCTCCACAAAAGAAAGATGTGCTGATTCCACCTCCCGAGTAAATACACGCTGTTGTTGTTGAGTATGATAATTACTCCGCATATACCAGGAACAAATAGGCCAGGAACAAATAGGCCAGGAAAAATCGCACGCCAACGATACACTCTGTTGACGGCGCAGCAAGTTATTTTTTTCTTCATTTTTTTCAGATTATATTTTAGAAGTGAAGCAAGCAAGTTTTTTTTGTTCGTCATGATTTTCGTATTATTTGTTTTTTCGTTGGATGAAAAAAAAGCAGTGCTGATTCGACCTCCCGAGTACTACTCTGTTGTTATTGTTTTTTTTTCGCATGATATTTGGTTTGTTGAATGAAAAGAAAGCTGCGGTGCTGATGCTGTTTGTGCTTATGCTTCTGCTCATATTATCGGTATTGCTGAT
>MEHQ01003336.1:0-27237 GCA_008828725.1 Saccharina japonica
ACGCTCGTCGATTTTCATCGAATTTTGCCAACTCACGCTCTCGCGCTTTCTGCTAGTCAATATATTTTTTGCGAGAAAAAGTGCCTATGAGCATGCACTCGGCGGGGCTCGAACTACCTTTCTTGACGCTAGCAGGCTTCGTGGTTACCTGCTAGCCCACCGGGGCTTAGATTCGGTGATAGTACGAGCTGGTTCCAGAAAGAAACATAAGATAGCTTCTTCGGGAAATAAAAAACGGAATACAATACTTTTTCGAACACTACAGATATCGACATGACGGCATTGCCGAGGGGAACACATCGGTGAAGAGATTTTTGGCGTACGAGTTGTAGTTCGTGAGATATGGTCAAACTGATATTCCTTAGGAAGGCGTTATTCCATAGGGGTAGCTTTCCTGCAGTAATTCTATACTAAAACCAATATAATAGTATTCAGGCCATATATCGGTCAATACGCCGACTAATTCGACTTCAAAAGTCTTGACAGGATCGCATCAACAAGGGGAAGACGTCCATGTCACGTTTTTGCTGCCTGCGAGCCTATCAGGCTGTGGTAAAAACCGCCTGCAAAATTACTAGGAAAATGTATTGAGCAAATTTGAAACCTTACGGGAAAAAATACACTTCGCGGAAATCACTTTTGCACCATTAATGAAAACGATTTGGAAAACGAAATTTGGCAGGGGGGTTCTTCATGACCATACGAAAAAACGACAAGATGGCCTTTTTTTGTTTTCGTTTTGGTTCGTCTGTAATGTTGGGTCAAAGTTGCCGGAAAAACAAAAAAAACGTCCAAATGTACCTCATTCACCAAAAAAACATTTTTTCAAAAAAGGCCATCATGTCGTGTTTTCGTATGGTCATGAAGAACAACCCTGCCAAATTTCGTTTTCCAACTCGTTTTCATTAATGGTGCAAAAGTCTGAAGACGAAATGCTCCTGCTCTTGCTGGAACCAGCTCGTACGTGAATAGAAATTAATCTTGAAATTCGTACGTATCCCCATATAGTAAGATTTGGCGGGAAATTCGTATCCCCATAATAAAAAAAAAAAACATTTTATTTCATATTCTGATATTTTAATGTTTCATATTTCGGAATTTTCGTATTTCGTTATTTCGTAAATTCGTAAATTCGTATAACTTTAATATAATTTTAATGTACATACCAATGTGAAAAAACAAATTTTGTAAATTCGTAGATTCTTGGTGGGAATGATGGGAAGAGACAACGGGCAGGTGTGCATCTTGGCGGGAGAGACAAGTTTTGTCGGCGGGACGGGACGGTAAAGACAAGGGTGCATGACGGGACGGGACGGTAAATTACATTATCTCGACCGGACGGGACGGTAATTTTCAACGGGAGCTATTTTCTTGACGGGACGGGACGGTAAAGTTCAACGGGGCAGATTTCGATGACGGGACGGGACGGTAAAGTTCAACGGTTGGAGATTTGTCGGCGGGACGGGACGGGACGGGATTTGACGGGACGACGGGAACAGTTTAACGACGGTTTAACCGTCCCGTCCCGCCGTTACCGTCGTTACCGTCCCGCCAAAATACCGTGATAAGCCTTGCAAAATACCGTGATAAGCCTTGAAAATTTCCCGTGGTGGTGGGGTTTCCACACCTTGCGGGGCGATATCGACCCGGGGGATGTCCGTGTTCGTCCCCGGGTTGCTGGAGTTGTAGATGTATGGAAGCATTTCTGACCCGGGGATGGGATCATATCATCCCCGAGTACGGCGGGACTTCGACGTTGCCCCGAGGGGGAACTTTCGCGGCACGCTGGCTCTATGAGGGCCAGGAAACCGTAAATTTGCCCGTGGGGTTGGGGTTTCCACACCTTGTGAGGCGGTATCGCCCCGGGGGATGTTCGTTTTCGTCCCCGGCTTGTTGGAGTTGTAGATGTAGGGAAGGATATTTGACCCGGGGATGGGATTTTATCATCCCCGGGTGCGGGGGGACTTCGACGTTGCCCCGAGGGTCAACTCTCGCCGCGCGCTGGCTCTATGAGGGCCAGGAAACCGTAAATTTGCCCGTGGGGTTGGGGTTTCCACACCTTGTGAGGCGGTATCGACCCGGGGGATGTCCGTTTTCGTCCCCGGCTTGTTGGAGTTGTAGATGTAGGGAGGGATTTCTGACCCGGGGATGGGATCATATAATCCCCGGATGCGGCGGGACCCCGCCGTTACCCCGAGGGGCAACCCTCGCTGCGTGCTGGCTCTATGAACTCCAGCGCCCCAGCCAAATCAGCAATCAGCCAGTAGTGGTGGGGTTTCCACACCTTGCGGGGCGGTATCGACCCGGGAGATGTCCGATTTCGTCCCCGGGTTGTGGAGTTGTAGATGTATGGAAGGATTTATGACCCGGGGATGGGACGTTATCATCCCCGGGTGCGGCGGGACTTCGACGTTGCCCCGAGGGGCAACTCTCGCGGCACGCTGGCTCTATGAGGGCCAGGCAACCGTAAATTTGTAATTTGCTGTGGTATTGGGGTTTCCACACCTTGTGAGGCGGTGTCGACCCGGGAGATGTCTGTTTTCGTCCCCAGTTCGTTGGAGTTGTACATGTGTGGAAGGATTTCTGAACCGGGGATGGGATCATATCATCCCCAGGGGCGGCCCTGAGCCTCAGCCAATCAGTGGCCAACTGATGGGGGTGGGGTTTCCATACCGTGCGGGGCAGTGTCGACCCGGGAAATCGCCGTTTTTGTCCCCGGTTGGTCGGAGCTGTAGAGATATGGAAGGATTTCTGATCCGGGAATTGGATCCTATCCTCCCCGGGTTTGGCGGCACCTCGGTGGCTCTTTTCAGCACCGATGTTCTAGAAAGAGCCAGCAGCCACTGGCATGGATTTGAGCAACCAATCAGCTGCCAGAATAGTAATTCAAAATTGGAAGTCAGCAGGTAGGCTGGCTAGATGGCTGCCAGAACTGCGTCGGGATTGCGCCACGGCCACGGCTCGGCGCGGCATGTGGGACCCGGTGTTCTGCGGGTTGTGGCACCCAGCCTCCCTACCCATGGGGCAAGGTGGGGCTGAACCGCTCTGGATAGCGCTACTCAATTACAGACAGACAAGACAGACAGACAGACAGAATAGCAGCATTTAATAATATAAGATTTTTCCTTTTCGCTTTTTTCCTTTTTCTTTTTCTTTTTCGCTTTTTTCTCTTGCATGCACCTGGATTGCTAGCAGGGTAGGTCTTGCCTGTCGTATATGGCATTGCATTGTCTGCTCTGCTTACTGCACTGAGCGTAGTATCTCTGTGTCGTAGTTTTGTGACCACAGAACTGGTACCTTTTTAGGATGAAGAATCGGCACGGACACTGGGTGTGCTGGATGTCGACGGGTAGAAAGGAAGGTTTAATGTGAAGAACACACACACACCCGTACCCGCACTTAGGTACGGCCTCAAAAACCTTACCCAAGTTTTAGGTGCGTTAGGTACGGACCCCGATACCTTACCTAAGTGTTAGGTACGTTAGGTACAGCCCTCAATACCTTACCTAAGTTTTATGTATGTTAGGTACGGACACCGATACCTTACCTAAGTGTTAGGTACGTTAGGTGCAGGCCTCAATACCTTACCTAAGTTTTAGGTACGTTAGGTACGGACCCCGATACCTTACCTAAGTGTTAGGTATGTTGGGTACGGACCTCTATACCTTACCTAAGTTTCAGGCACGTTAGATACGCACCTCAATACTTCCCCGGGTATCGGATATACACGTCGACGAAATACCCGGGTTTGGGTACGAGCCTGGGGACGACCTCAATACCTTACGTAAGTTTTAGGTACGTTAAGTGCGGGTCTCAATCCCTTACCTGAGTGTTAGGTACGTTAGGAACGGCCGTCAATACCTCACTTAAGTTTTAAGGTACGTTGGGTACGACCTCAACAACTTACCCGGGTATAGGTATACCTTGCCTAACACACCCTTGCAATACACCATTCCTCGATAGGATAGTCATTCTTTTCACGAAATTACATTCAATTTGATGCAATTTTTTATCCAATTACGAAAGTTTTTGTTCGTCGTTAATACGCGCCCTAACATCGAGAACATCGCGTACAATACCCGCTACGAACGGGTACCCGCCAAATCCAAATTCTGGAGGTCGGAATCGGACCCGCCACCGGGTAACCCGGTTGTTAAGTGAACCGGAACCGGGTCCACCGGGTACCCGGACAACATATGATCCCGTTTACGATCGTCAAGCGAGCCTGTCAATTGGAGAATAGGGCGCATTTCGACTACATATCGCTGAGAGAAGTGCAACCGTCAAACGGTACCAGGCATTGCACCCTTCGTTTATAGTTTGAATCAGCGTTGCTACGTGAAGTTCTCCGTCGTCGGTGTGTCAACCACAAAGAGACTGGGCCGCGCTGCAGCACATCATCCCGGAAAAGTAGGATATACTGTAGTCCAAGCATTGTTGGTGGTGATCTATCATATCTCCAGAATAGAGTCCGTGGTCACAGGACAGGCTCTAATAGCGACTTCTGGAGCGAAATGGAAAAAACGTCGGAATTCGCTCGCCGCTAAAATACCAAACCGAAAGATGAATACGTACATACCAGTATCAGGTACTGCGGTAAAACCCCAAAGCTATGACTATTAATATTAATAGTAATTTTCCTACGTCCGACTTGAAAAAACTTGCCGTTCCCCTACAAACTATGATAAATGCTGGTGTATGCCTGGTGTCATATCATACGTACCAGTATAGTTCAGAGATTGTGTCAGTGCTACTGTAGACCGAAAATTTGCTACGTAACACACTGCTATTATAGGAGGATAAATCACTGTATGCCGAACAACTGTTTTGTGTATTCGCGTGAATCACTCCACCCATGCTTGTTTTCTTGTTTCTGACTCCCTCGCAGGAGAGAGAAAAGGGTCGGAGGGTGGCGAGACTTTCAAAAGGGAGGCAGCAAAACCAAAGCGTCGAAAACATGGAAACAAGAGACGGCGTCTTCTTCAGACAAAGCCAAATTCGGCCAGTTGGGAGGCGAAGACTACCGGAAAGAATGGAAATGACCAGCTGTATCCGTCAGAGCGTATCAACTATACGTAATAGTTTGGCATGTGGAAGTTTTCACTGGAAACTTGACAGCCGGCAGGAAGCGGCCGCCAAGAACCGTATAGGCCGTGTTTGGGTGCGTTTGTATTTTGCGCTGCGCGTTGTCATACGCATCCACAGCAGTACCCGCCGTAATATTTTGGGTGTTTTGCGCTATGGGCAAGGAAACTGCGCAATCTTCAGCAGTGTGCGATTGAATTGACAGTATTCATATTATGTGGAGGTTGGGTAATCGTCGTGCGAACGTGAAATGCCCCAGAGTTTGATTGAAACACGTTACGAGTTGTGTTTTGCTTTCTTTTGTATTGCTATGTTCCTTCATCCGTCCGTAAAGCGACGCATCGAAAAAATCAAGTTTCCCCTGCTAACTGCCAAACATCATGAACTGTTTTTGTGTGGCACTTTTCGTACTCTTAAATATTTTGAGAGGTTTGAACACGGACGCTTATATATCGTTTTTTTTCTATTCGTACCTGTGTATGGGCACTGAAAACAAAATGCCAGGTCCCAGGTACGGTATGGTACCTGGTATATTTGCAGATTTATGGGTATCATATCATACGTATACGTACGTATAGACGAAATGGGCTGAGCCGAAACTCTATTAATAGTTTCCCAGTATACTTGTTATTGGCGCCCCCCATCCGAGCATCATCCGAGGCGATAGTTTTGTATTTTCACGTATATTCATATATTCATGTACGGGCAGTACCCCGGCGAGGTTTTGTACGGCGACAGTAGGTGGCATGGTCGCGTCGCAGGACGGGGACGAGCACGCGATACTACCACTGACGAAGACGCTGCGCAGTGCAACCTTAACCTGTGAGGCTGTTATTGTCGGATATCACATGCATGCACGTGTGGATACGTGTCTATTTGGTCTATTTGGGTCTCTATGCAGGTGCGGGGGTTATCTTCGCATGCTCGTGTGGATGTGTGTGTGTCTCCTTTTCTCCGGTCCTTGGGACCGGAGACTCAGAAAGCAAAATTCCAAAAGTGTTCCCGATTTTCAAGATAATAGGCGTGACAAAAGTGGCCCCAGTTTTCAAGTCAATCAGCGTGACAAAAGTGGCCCCAGTTTTCAAGTCAATCAGCGTGACAGAAAAGTGACCCCCTCTCATCATACCACGGGTACCCCCTTGTCCCGTCGACCCTCAAAGCCCGTTCTTGGCTTACAGCAGCGGCGTCGCGACAGTTTTTGCACGCCTCGACAGCCAAGCACACACCATGGGCCTCGGCCGAGTATCAGCAACAGAGGTGGGGTGTGCGCGACACGCCGAGGACAACAGCGCGAACAGAGCAGATCAGCACGCAAACACGCCGAGCACTGAGTGACCTTGAGGAGTTCCACATCTGTGATGAATAAATATTGTTTGCGCAGGGGGAAGGGGGGTTGTGATGATCTGGGAGCTGCGAAGGTCGCGCTGGCGCGGGTATGAGTACATGCAACGCCTCGCCACGTGTATGAGTACATATCACAGCAGCAGCAGCACAACAGCAGTAGTACAGTACAGGACACCTAATAAGAAACAAGGAATATGGTCCAGGCTCGATTTGGTATTTGCGAGAGGGTGCTTTCTACACTGATTTCAAGATAACGACTCCCGAATTTCTTATTTTCCTCTAAATCCTCATTAGCCTGTTTCTTATTAGGTGTCCTCCTGTACTGCTGTACGTCAACGCTCGGATGCTTCGTTGTGTCAAATTTCAAAATAATACCAAGACAGGTCGACTCGAGCGCACTCGGCGCGTCGCCGCCAGACCAGAGGCAGCCAGCGTGGCTTCCGACGCTTGGGTTATACCGGCTGTAGTTTGGCGCTGGCGTATAGCACACAGACACAGGCAGAGCATACCAATACCTGAGGCAGTTCAAACGCTGCTTATTTTATGCCAACAACAATGAGCAGTAGAGGCAGGTAGAGGGCAGGTATCCAGACCGCTCGGTATCATAGCTGCTGCATTGCACATACAGCTCTGTCCCGTAATATAGGAACTTTTTAATGTAGTTACGTATTAATTTCAATACATTTCTTATATTTCGGGACGGAGTGGTACCAAGAAGAAGAGCGTAGAGACAAGGAAGAATCAGACACCGCATCACCTCCAAATACAACGTGCATAGTAGTAGGAATGGCTGCGGTAATAACCACACCTCCCCCGATAAAAACACAAAAGCTTGACCCACGTCAAGAAGTCAGTCGCTGTGCTAAGTAGTTCTCTCCTCCCGCGTGCATGTGACATCCACCCTCCGAGAGAGCCTATCTGACGAGCAAAGCTCATGCCTGATGATGGCACCGCTACTTTATACGCACCTGGTATTTTATCGCACTGCATCTATCTGCGTACCGTATCTGCGTACAGCGTATCCGAGAGATTATTTTACGTTTTTGGCAGATTTTCCAGGTGCGTACGTATGTTTGTTCATTGTGCGTGCGGATCACTTTGATTGCACGTATTATTATTTTTTTCGGATCATACGGTCCGGACCGCCCACCCAAAATGCAAGTGATTTCATTTCCCAACTATCATTTTCACACCCTCCCCAGCCGCTCATTGGTCGTGCGCTGTACGGCCTTCTCATGTTCGTGATGCCTCTTCAGTTTAACAGTTACATGACGATTCAGGATTTTATGTGTTGAGGATTATGTGGATCTTGACGACTGGGTGCATATATATGTGACGACGCACACTGTCTCTTCCTGCTATTCGTACCCCTAGTAAACGACTTGAATCATCAAACCATCGCTTGTCTCTGGGTGTGTTTTGACTATCTTGCTTGGAGCTGACGAACACCGCAAAGAGGAGGCGTCGTTTGCGGATGGTCATCTCAACGCTCACGCATTGTGCCTTCTTGAGAGCCTTGGCGGACGACATGATAAGATGGTCGATGCGTTGTCGGCGATGGAAACTAATGGTCCGTACGTATGAGGAAGTTGTGGTGTGCCGTTCGGAGCTCAGCAAAGTGCTCCTGGACAAGGGTCCACGTCACACACCTGTACAGCAGTGTCGCCATCACCTCGCGGCCTTTAGCATGCGCACATTTAGAGTAAACGGGACATCCTCCATATCATACAGCTCCCGCTTGAACCGCGATCAGCACCTCCAACACTCTGATTAACAACAATCTTCTCTTACGATAGATTGAGACTGGAGACAAGCAACGCGGATGATACTCAATCGATTGCGATACTACTGATAACACATTGGACAACACTTACTACTTGGTCGATAATAATGCGGCCCTTTCTCAACACCTTTTTTTTAAGTTAAGGGGAAGACCGGAGACTAGCAACGCGAATGTTACTCATTCGATTGCGATACTAACACAATGATCTATACAGCCCAAATTAGAACACGAAACAAATCGCTCTCTACATCTCTGTCTTCGCTTCCATATGATATGTGCAGTAGTAGTTTCATATTATACGAGTACCCGTGTTCATATGTTTGTGCTTTGACTTACGGCCGTTCCTGTTCTACTCTGTCTGGTTAATCACTGCACTTCGTATGATTACGTATATTTACGCCCTTTCTATACGTAAAGGTTTCTGTCTTCGCCTCTTGGACGTACGGTACGGTCGTCTGACGTGCGATCAACAAACATCAGCGGTCCGCAAAATAGTACGAGCGACAGCAACAATTGTGTAGGAGTAGCCGCCTATCCCACACAGACGTACGACGATATCCCACGGTGTACCAAGTATACGATTTTACGATATCCCGTCGACTTCCCACGGTATCTCGCAGACTTGCTACAGTACTGTTGCAGTGTATTTACGGTTTCACGGTATCCCACCGAGTTCGCACGGTATCCCACAGACTTGCGGTATCCCGTGGTATTTCACGGTATCCCACCGACCTGCGGCATCTCTCGCACTGCACACGCACTCTTATGTACCAGGTAAGACGTAACATTATATCCTCTCCCTTCAACCTCATGTTTTAAAAAAAAGTAGACTCTTAGGAAATCAGTTCGCGGCCCCTTCGTACGTATTGCCCGATAACTATTACTGTTCCATTAAAAAAAAATAAGACGTGTAAAACAACAGAAGGGCGAACACACAGTAGCCGCTCGCAGCAGCGATCGGCAGGAGGCTTCTGCTCCGACCAAGGCTACGGGGACATGCAGCGATGCTCGGAAGAAGGGCCTTTTCCATGGGCAAGATTGCAGGTCAGGGGGGTGCGTGGCACATAATATGGAAAACCATCGTCTCGCGCCGCGCAAGAGCGCTCAAAAGAGGCGCTACCTCGGACAATTACGTTTAAAAGAAAAAAAAAATGCTTGAGGCATCGTCTTCGATCTCAACACGCGGCGACAATACAGGAAAGGGCGTTGCCGTTGCGGGTTGTTGCGGGCGCACGCGGGGAGAGGACGGGAAATAAGGGTCGGGGCGGCTGGCTGGCATGTGGCTATCGAGGGAGGAGCATCTCACAACGAAGGAGACAGCAACAGAACAGTATTATTATTAGCAAACCTGCCTTTCTTCGCGTGTTTTCGATATGTTTCGACTAAGTAAAGCATGTAGTCATTAAACGAGTGTTCTTGCGAGGCTCAGTGGCCCCTGCGTACATGGTGCGAGGGGCCTCCGTCAGAGAACGACGACGGGGGGCTTGGTCCCGATCGAGTCGAACCGGCCGCCAAAGGGCGATCGTCTTGGCTGTACGCGGCTAAATCGTGTTCGCTGTGATTTTGCCTTTTCAGGGCTTTCCTTTCACGTATACTGTACTCATCTTCAGTCACGAACCCAAGATTTCCACACCGTAGGATTCAAAAGGTAGATATTTACCATGTTATATGTAGACTGAAAAATAGCTCAAGTGCCAAGGGCGGGTGAAAAAAAGAACCCGAGACCCCCCCTCCCAACACACCCTTTTTTCTTTTTTTTTTCGCTCAAACTTAACATCCTATTTCTCAGCCTTTGGGCGTCAGTTGCTCAGCAAGACGTTGTCGAAACAATGCGCACGAGCCCTACGTGTGTTGTTTGTGTGTTTCATGAATAACTTGGATGGTGAGCAGTGTTGAAAGTGGTGTTTGGTTTAGTTTATCTGCAATAATAGTCGGAGGGAGGGCGAACAAACGAAGTGCTGAAAAGTCGGATGAGTTGGATGAGTCAAGACAGTGTATTGATTGTGCTTGGTACTCGATACAGCAGGTATGATGACGGTTTCATATATTAGGGAGTTCATATACTTGATGAGGCTTTCTCCATCTGTGAGGTCTCGTGTTTCCTGGTGACTTGACGACTTGACTTACTCGCTGCGCCTCGATGGTGGCCTGCGAGGTCCGATGATAATATATATATACTTAACGACTTGGTTTATGTCTACATGAGGAGCGCTCCAGCTCGCTGACCCTGCCCGCCTGTGCCTAGGCCCTGTCATGCGCCCGAGGTCGTATCAATACAGTGGAACACTTTGTCCGTTGCAGCCCGCGAGGTGCATAATGAACTCGGCGCAAATTTGCGCGTGCCAACTTGAGCGAACTACTGTAGTTCCTTTAAAGGATCTCGCGTGCTTGACAAAAGAACGACGCCGCGTCACTTCTGATCCAACTGTTCTTAGCGTTCTCGGCCTTCCGGAATCCCACCGTCTACTACTGAAGTGAGAGCAGAACCCATAACAATGACTACTACGCAGATCATCCGGCTACCCCTCCTCAACCACACTCGTGCGGCCGTTGCAATGGTCACTGCGGTCAGAGACGGAACATGGGTTTGTGGTTTGTCACAACTGCCCCCCTCCCCCGCCTCGGCTTGCCCCAACTTAATTCGTTTCCTTCCACGTCCGCTTCTTTGTCAGTGTCCGACCTCTGCTACTTTTAGGCGTGAAGTTGTCAGACGAACCCCCGCCAGCCCCCCCTCCCTCTCCGCCCGCTTGTTCTTCCGTTTCTTCTCCGTCGTCGTCTTCCTCCTCCTCCTCCTCCTCCTCTTCCTCTTCCTCTTCGATGTCGGAGGATTCGCTCGAATTGTCAGGGGCTTGTCCGGGATCTGTGCGACCCTTCTTGCCTGTGGGCATGGTTCCTCCCTTCTTGCCCCGACGAATTTATCCACCCTTTCGTTTCAGATCCATTTGTAGGAGGTCTCTCTCCTACATCTTTATTTTCATGTTCGCTGACAACAATACCCTAAAAAAACTGTCGCCCTTTCGAGTCGTGCATTCTCAGTGCCTCGTCCGGTTTGTGTCTAGTGTCCACGTGACTTTTCATAGAGTACATCCATTCCCACTAGTTACAGAATAAGCACGCCGTGGGTGCATTCGTACACGGCGAAACGGCGGTAGGTTTATTTGCCGATTTCAGCGTTATCGAGGCAACCGCTGCATTTTCGACGGTTTCAATTAATTAAGTCTCGCCGCGTTTTCCGAGCTACTGGCAGCTCTGCTGGTGAGGGTACTGAGCTCTATTAATAGCCACCTGGCTGACTTGGGCTCAGTTGCGTTGTCTACAGTCTGCTATTAGGTTTCATGGCCAGGTTGCATCAGGCAATGGATCAGGCGGTGTACGTTTGCCTACACAGCCGTGTATTGCAAGACCCAAGACCGCTGTTTTGTTCGCTGCTTCTGTGCTTGGCTGTGACTCTTCCAGTTCAACGCAGTGGCTGACAAGTGCCCATTCTAAAACCAAGTAACTTGTGGTTTAGTCAAGGGTTGAGTTATTGGTTATATAGGATTTAGTATAGGAACTGAAAAATACCCCCAATCGGCCCCAAATGCAAAAATGTGAGTGGGGGTCTCGGGTTCTTTTTTTCACCCGCCCTTGCAAGTGCCCATGTGAATTATTGAGCTTGCCTGCTTCGGGGGTTTTATGCCCGCTGGCAGCTCCCATTGGTGTTATTTATCGTACAAACACATGTATAAATTTGCAGGTGCTGCTTTGTGAACGCTTCTCAGCATTTCTTAGGCATACAATAGAGCATTTTTCGCCAGTCCTGGCGATGATGTCCACCTCTCGGTCCACAACTTCCTCATCGTGCTCTCCGACCCCTACTCTGCCTTCTCTGCCAAGGGCTGCCTTGGCCGTGCTCAACCCGTGTCTCACGGGGGTGCGTTTTTTTTTGTTCATGCCTCTTTGTCACAGGCTCGCCATACGTCGTACGTACATCGTATTTTCTGACAGTCCCGTGCGGGATGGTTCCCTGTTTGGACTTTGCGATTCACAAAATTATCTACAGTACGTCACGTATGCGCCCCCAGGAGCGTGTCGGGACTTTTTCTCGCGAGGCGGTGAACATCTTCGAGCGATTCATCTGTTATCGTCCCCGCCGGTCCGGACCGTACCGGGCAGGACCTCGAGTGCACTCGTGGCGTAAATATGCGGGCGGTGGACGCTTCAACGTTTGCGAAGGATATAATGTGGTGATGGAGAGCATGCTTTTGTTTTTTAGCAAACAACGTTCTCCCATGATCTACACGCAACAAGCATGATCCAAGAGTCCGTTTTTTTATGTCGACGACGAACCCGGATTTTCATAGACAGCTTACTGCTCATACACGCACGTACGTATTTACCAGTACCACAGCAGTAAAGAGCATCATATTGTTATTGCACGGTCAAGGAACGGGTTGGCGTGCTTATATTCCACAAGTGTGTGTACTCGTAACCATTTATTACTATAATCAGCTGCCGGAGTCGCGACGGCTGTCGCCACCGCTGCGGGCGGCAGGGGCACGGGTGCGGAGCCGATCGGGGTCGGGTGGCGCCCGGTAGAGCCGGTCTCCCGCAGGACCGAAACCGGCATAGTCGTGAAGATATCAAACGATATAATCATCATCACCACCACCACCACCGAAGCGTAATATATAATAAGGATAGTTGTTACAAGGTTCCCCCCGGGACGTGCCTAGGGGAGTGGCGCAAGGACAAATCGAAAATCTACTATGATTTATACAACAACATGCGATATTGTATCATACGCATATCATATTGTATACTGGTAGTACATAAATACGACGGTATGACATATCTGCGTATTACTGTTCATAAATGTAGACCTTTTAAAAACTGCACCTACCTGCATTTTTGGGGATAAAACATACTCGGAAATATGATGGAACCATTACTATTGACTCGATCGTTCTTAGAGATTTGTTAATGATTCCGCCAAACATTTACTAATATTTGTCAATATTTTATTGTTGTGGCGCTCAAGGTAAGGAAGGTCTATGACACACGGCACACACCGCACACGCACGCACACGTGACACATGGGACACAACAGTGCTCGTACAGTAGTGGTGGGGTAGTATTTGCAGAAGAAGTAGAAAAGGATGCATCGAAGAAGGGGCTGAAACTCTTGAACACACCTGCCTACGTAAGAAATCCATTTGGTTTTTGTTTGCTGTCTGTCTTATATATATGTGGGGTCTGGGTTATATTATACGTACAATTCAAAAACAAATTGAAAAAAAAAAAAACATGCATCGCTGTGAGGATCGAGCTCAAGCCTTCACATCCAAAAACGGACATGGTGACCATTTGACTATATTACAAAAAACGACGCGCCCAAATACCGGTACTGTACAGTATTATTTCTCGCGGCTCACGCCAGACGCACGACAGGCCGTACATACATAATGCAAGCACAGGCAGGCATCAGGCAGCAGCGCAGAAGAGAGAGAAGAGAGAGAGAGGTGTGGTGGTGATTGCTGATGACGGATGCAAGCCTCCGATGAAGCAACCACTATTATTGATATCAGCTGCAGCAGTACACCGCGAACCTGCCACAGGAACGTCTGTTGCTGCTTATGCTTCTAGGCGGGGCTGTGACCTCGTTTGTGTCCGTTGCATGTTGTCTGATGGTCTCGTAGGTTTCTGGAGTCAGCTTCAGGGGAGAAACACAAACAATCGAAAATATGAGGACAGTTGAGATACTCCTATTTGATCAAAGCGGCCATTATATTTCCGTCTATTAATAGCGTGAGCGTAGGTCAGTCACACCCATCAGGACAGCAGAAAGGTAGATGGTGGATTACGGGCCGCAGGCTCCGATAGACACATCTAAGCCACGGCAGTACAGCACAGATGGGTGTGTCACCCACGCACGGTGTTACCTGCTGGTGCTTATGCAGAGTTGTAACGTTGTGCTCTCTGCATGTTATGTTGTCTACCTGTGGTATACCGATATTTCTGGGCTCTCCTGTGTGTGCTCATGATCAGCTCGTGAAAGCAGGGCAAACAACAGGACCTTATTATTTACTGGCACGTACGAACTCACGCAGAGTAATGTTCCCGAGTGCATATTTTTGGAAAATCCGGTTTTCACCGTGGTCTGCCGTGGTCGGTAGGTGTAAAATAAGGGTGTCACAATGGTGTCAGGTCAAGCAAGGCAAACTTACGCGGTCAAGGGTATAGGGCCGAGTGTTTAACACTAAAACCTAGTAGAATGGTGTCAGTCCAGGTGGTGTCTGTCAAATGGTTCAAGGTGCTGTGTCGTGACATCTTTTTTTCGAGGACGGAATGGAGCTGAGGGGGAGAGAGGAGGGAGCTGAAGGGCAGAGAGGAGGGAAGCGTGATAGGGATGGGGCGGAGGGAGAGATGAAGAGAGGGAGGGACGGAAGGCGGGAGAGGGAGAGGGCGAGCGAGGGAGGGTGGGAAGGAGGGAGGGAGGGAGGGAGCGAGAAAGCGAGACTGGGACTGAGGGAAAAGCGTTCGTCACGTGATCACTCCCAGCACAGATAAATGCGTGACGCTGCCCAAACATGAATTCCGATTCCACTTGAAATTAGACACCGACCTCGGGCTGCTGCTAGACCCGCCACTCCGCGACTGCTGCTGCTCGGCTCGCGGATGCTGGCAGCCAACCCTGACTGCTTCACACACAGGGCACCCCAATAGGTATGGTTTGGACCATGAGGATCGCCTCCTCGAGGGCTACCGACCTGTTGCGTGCGGTACGGGTGTAGCAGTTTTGCAATAAATTTGGCCGTGGGTCACCCTAGACTGACTCCCAGGGGACAGACAGACAGATAGACAGACAGACAGACAGACAGACAGACAGTTTTTTGGAATCGGTTCAAGAGACCACAAGTTACACTTGTGGAATTTATACTGATGTTTGTTGTTTCTGTTCGTAGCATATCATACGAGAACAGTACCGGTAGTACTGTAGCAATAGTAGTGTTCTATTTACGAATACGAGTATGGTTATTTATTATTTCGGTACTATAAATACGTACCAGGTATGTATGTGGATCTGCTGCTGTGTACATATTCTGCCGTTAAGGCTGCTGCTGCTATTCTTCCATTGTACACCTACTGCCATCCGAGCTGTTCTTCATACAGCACTACTAATAGACCAATTCGTATGCCGTCGGATTGGGAGGATCAAAAAGGTCGGTTTCCGATCCACTATAAATTCGACAGGGTGTAAAACAAAAAATTGTGTCTGGGTGCCTTCTTTATCGTAAGTAGGATCGAGTTTGTAGTCGTTTGTGCTCCTTCTCGGGGTGGTTGATACAAACGTTGAAACCTACTTCGTGTCCTGCTCGGGGGCTCTAGGTAGTGCTGCACTGCGAGCAGCAGCAGCAGCAGTACTTGCTCAGTCTCATACATAAATACCTATGTACGTCGTACATGGATTGAAAAAAACGGTTTCCGATTGGAGAATAAGCCGGGCTTTCTTTTATACTGTTGAAAAAAAAGGTTGACATACCGTCAATACTATTTTGAACAAACGTACTTTCCTATTGAAGTACACCCCTTGGCAGTACACTCGCTTTGTTGCGGCCTCGGTTTACCTATTATCATGTCATACCTCTCTTCGCAGTTACGGGCATGAGCGAAGCCGCAGGCGGGCGACAGCCCGCCGCGGCAAAGCCCCCCTTGTACTGCAGTATCATGCTGGTGTTACAGGCTATACACCGTAATTTACGCAGTAAAAATCCCAGCTTCTCTTCCCAAATAGATGGCCAGGGGGGGGGGGGGAGGGAGACCCCTGGCTGCTTCCTAAGAGTTGTTTTTTATCGAAAGACAGAAGAAGTGGTTGTTGTGTTACACTGCTGCACCCAGTGTGCGCGCTCGCCAGGCCGTCTAATCGTGTCGAACATACCGGGTCGCACATACTAGACAACACATATGAAAAGTAGAACAAAGCATGCACCATACATACCTGTATCACCCATCACCAATAATTATATTTGTAGACGATGATGAAACAGAAAATACTGCAGACACCACGTATCGTAGAATTAACTAAATATTCAACGAACTTTGAACAAAGAATGCTGACATCATCACCGTCTACCAGGCAGTAGTCCTGGGCGGGTGTAAAATAGCTCAAAACATCTATATATATCAAGAACCAAATAACAGAATATGGTTCAGCCAACCCATGTACACTGAAACCTGGTGTATTATACAAATATAACGAGAAGTATAACCCCACTTTTATGGCATACCAGTAGAACAATATCTGAACCAAAAACAACACACTAGCTCGAATCTCCCCGGAAATAACCCGCATAGAAGCATACATTATTATATTAATAATACAAAATCGAGTTTGAACATACCCAAAAATCCAAACTTAACCCCCCAAAAAATCCAGAAACGATTCACCCCGCCGCCGTGCGTCTCAATTTCATGACGCACGCAAAGGACATGAAAGCTCATGCTGCCCGGCCTTCTTCGAGGTGAAACCTTCCTCTTGGAGGGAAGGGGGAAAAGGGGTGGGATCACCGCTGTGAGCAGCGCACTTTTGTCATTCCGTTTGAACTCGTCTCATACCACCTCCTTTTAGTGCTTGCGGCACCGGGTCTTGGTCCAGACCTTTGTGATTTACGTACTGCCCGATAGAGCTTTAGGTGGAAAGACAAGGAGCTGTAGCTTCAAGTGCACTGCTCGAACGCCTGTGACTGCAAAAACCTAAGACCACCTCTTCTGGATCTCCTCTGCATACTTTCAGGTGAAAAACCGCGTGCGTGCGTAAACCTGTCTATAGATTGCCCACATGCACCATCAATGAGGAATGATGGGTACGTAAAACAGCAATCCTCTATGCCGACACGACCTGATCAACGGGACTGGAATGGACCGTGGATCGACATGGGTCCGCGACTACAAAAAACAGGGAGTTACTGTGTTTGGTAATCTATGTATGGATCAACATTATCACATGACAACACCAAAAATACCTGTCTGTGTAAAGTATACCTGTTACGTACACCATCTCCGCCCTGACTTTTTCACCCCCATGATGAAATACGATACATATTCAACATGCTACTAATATTAAATACAATGTATGGGAGGAAACCGGATGGACCACGCTCAACCCAGGGCCAGCACTGCTGTACGGCCTGAATGAGATGACCACCCTCGCTGACACGAGTTGAAAGATGTGTATTGTATTATACCCTGAAGAAAGAACACCCCAAATCTGGGCAGAGCCCAGTGAGAGAGGAGTCCGAGAAGAACAACAAGACTGACTGCTGTGGGCGATGATCATAGCAGAACAACCCAAATCCATTTTACCCGACAGCATAATAATCCACATACACCTGAAACCCCGGGGACGTATAATTTCCATGGTATCCCCTGTGACCCACGTCCGGTATACCATCCGCATAATCCATACCCACCTATGATATCCGGGGATGTACCCAGGATGTCCCCTGATGACCACAGCCCCCCCCCAGAGCGAACCCACAGGCCCAAAGGGACTTGGGGAAAAACGACAAAAATAGAAGACAGGGACAGCCGGCTGCCATCCACGGAAACAAAACACAACTCGAAGGGAACAGCAGAAAACACCACCAGCACCCACGTGTTCCAATGTACTATCTTAGATGAAACGCATCCTCGATAATCTTGTCACCACGCAGCAACTGTTTTTTTTTATTTTATTCGTATCTCAGAAGAAAAACCACAGCAAACATATGCAACATACTTCAATAATACACTAAAACATGAAATACATGACAACCATCAACGTACACCGACATTTTTCTCATCATCATATACCTTCACCATGCATTCACTTGCTTATAGAGGTCGATCGTGCGACGAAGAAAAACAACGCGAACATTCCTATAGGCACACAAAACAGAGTACTCATCAAACTCATTCGTATACCTGATATGTTAACCTGTAAAGTTGCCTATCAGATAGTAAGCATTCACATTTCAGTATACACTCACTTACACACACTCCGTACACACTTTACACACCTGATACTTTCGTTCTCACTCACGTGCATATACGCGCCCACTCGCACATACATACACATCCACCCTCATGTAATGCCTCCACATCCACTCACGCACTCAACCACGTATGTATGTCGACGAACACACCCACATATACATTCACTCACACGCACATACAAAACATATAACACTATCACACATATATTACACCCAACAACGAAGAGAGAAAAAAAAACGTTTCCGATTCCAACTCGTAGGGAGTTCCATCCCCGATACTTGATAGCTACGTGAATACTTATACTATAACGAAATACCTGGTACCTGGCACCTTTTTACCTGTATATTCCAGATTAGCAGTATTGTAGAGACGTATTCTCAGCCAATTAGGAACTTCCATGTGCTGCAACAAAAACAGACTAGTGGTACAGATGAAACAGCTGGAATGAAACATGAAAATAAAACGAAAACACAAACCCGAAATGACGTGACAAAAAGTAAACGAACAAACAAACAAACACACAAGCTATACTAAGAGACACGAAACATCAAACATCATCGTGATGAAAACAATCCACCAGACCCTGTTTCAACCTTGATCTTGTGGCGTTCATAAAGTGCCCTCCTCGTCTTTAAAGGCAGTTTGAGACCTTTCAGCTGCTTGAGTACAAAATATGGAGAGCTCGCGTGGAGTGTAGCTATAAGTTCCCACGATCGTTCGGCTTCCGAAAATCCCTTCCAGTGGACATATCCCTCATAATAGCCGCTCGCCGATCTCCTTAATTGCAGTATCCCTTCCATTTCGAACTCGCCCTGATTAAGTAAGTACTCGAATGTTTCTTTGATGTCAGCTGTTAGTCCCAGTGAAGAATCATGGTAGAACTTCATACGCGCTACATGCGCTGTCGATATTTTCCCGTCCACAATGTTTTGAACCTGATACACATGTGGCGTGGAAGTATTCGTAATCCTCCAAGGGCCTGACCATGTAGACAAAAGTTTTGACGCCTTACCTGCTTGCCTGACCTTTGCCACGNCTCATTCGTATACCTGATATGTTAACCTGTAAAGTTGCCTATAAGATAGTAAGCATTCACATTTCAGTATACACTCACTTACACACACTCCGTACACACTTTACACACCTGATACTTTCGTTCTCACTCACGTGCATATACGCGCCCACTCGCACATACATACACATCCACTCACCCCTCGTGTAATGCCTCCACATCCACTCACGCACTCAATCACGTATGTCGACGAACACACCCACATATACATTCACTCACACGCACATACAAAACATATAACACTATCACACATATATCACACCCAACAACGAAGAGAAAAAAAAACGTTTCCGATTCCAACTCGTAGGGAGTTCCATCCCCGATACTTGATAGCTACGTGAATACTTATACTGTAACGAAATACCTGGTACCTGGCACTTTTTTACCTGTATATTCCAGATTAGCAGTATTTTTGAGACGTATTCTCAGCCAATTAGGAACTTCCATGTGCTGCAACAAAAACAGACTATTATAGTGGTACAGATGAAACAGCTGGAATGAAACATGAAAAATAAAACGAAAACACAAACCCGAACTGACGTGACAAAAAGTAAACGAACAAACAAACAAACACACAAGCTATACTAAGAGACACGAAACATCAAACATCATCGTGATGAAACAATCCACCAGACCCTGTTTCAACCTTGATCTTGTGGCGTTCATAAAGTGCCCTCCTCGTCTTTAAAGGCAGTTTGAGACCTTTCAGCTGCTTGAGTATATAATATGGAGAGCTCGCGTGGAGTGTAGCTATAGGTTCCCACGATCGTTCGGCTTCCGAAAATCCCTTCCAGTGGACATATCCCTCATAATAGCCGCTCGCCGATCTCCTTAATTTCAGTATCCCTTCCATTTCGAACTCGCCCTGATTAAGTAAGTACTGGAATGTTTCTTTGATGTCAGCTGTTAGTCCCAGTGAAGAATCAAGGTAGAACTTCATACGCGCTACATGCGCTGTCGATATTCTCCCGTCCACAATGTTTTGAACCTGATACACATGTGGCGTGGAAGCATTCGTAATCTTCCAAGGGCCTGACCATGTAGACAAAAGTTTTGACGCCTTACCTGCTTGCCTGACCTTTGCCACGAGCACAAAATCTCCTACAGAAAAATTTGGTGGAGCTCCTTTGCTGGCTCTACGCCTGCTTGCTTCACGCATCTGTTGGGTGTTTTCAATAACGCGTTTATGCATAGCATCAGTGGCCGTTACCAGGTCAGTAACCATCGCTTTGATCTCCTTTTCGGGGATCTGGACAACATCAACCACTTCGGCATGGTCACGCAATAAGTACGCCAGCATTGATGTGGGCTCTCTTCCAAAAAAAAACTTTGTACGGGGAGCAACCCAAGCGTTGTCGATGTGATGAGTTCAACGCCCATTGTACCATGGGTACAAACTTCTCCCAATCATTGGTGGGACTTCGATATTCAACAAGGAGTGCTTTTAGAACGCGTTGGACTTCCTTCATCATAGACTCTACGGTGCCATTTGTCCATGGAGAATTCGCCACGGAAAACTGGTGATTTACTCCCAACCCATCAGCTATTCACTTACACACACTCCGTACACACTTTACACACCTGATACTTTCGTTCTCACTCACGTGCATATACGCGCCCACTCGCACATACATACACATCCACCCACGCACTCAACCACGTATGTATGTCGACGAACACACCCACATATACATTCACTCACACGCACATACAAAACATATAACACTATCACACATATATTACACCCAACAACGAAGAGAGAAAAAAACGTTTCCGATTCCAACTCTTAGGGAGTTCCATCCCAGATACTTGATAGCTACGTGAATACTTATACTATAACGAAATACCTGGTACCTGGCACCTTTTTACCTGTATATTCCAGATTAACAGTATTGTAGAGACGTATTCTCAGCCAACTAGGAACATCCATGTGCTGCAACAAAAACAGACTATAATAGTGGTACAGATGAAGCAACTGGAATGAAACATGAACAAGAAAACGAAAACACAAACAAACCCGGAATGACGTGACAAAAAGTAAACGAACAAACAAACAAACACACAAGCAATACTAAGAGACACAAAACATCATTGTGATTAAAACAATCCACCAGACCCTGTTTCAACCTTGATCTTGTGGCGTTCATAAAGTGCCCTCCTCGTCTTTAAAGGCAGTTTGAGACCTTTCAGCTGCTTGAGTATAAAAGATGGAGAGCTCGCGTGGAGTGTAGCTATAGGTTCCCACGATCGTTCGGCTTCCGAAAATCCCTTCCAGTGGACATATCCCTCATAATAGCCGCTCGCCGATCTCCTTAATTTCAGTATCTCTTCCATTTCGAACTCGCCCTGATTAAGTAAGTACTGGAATGTTTCTTTGATGTCAGCTGTTAGTCCCAGTGAAGAATCATGGTAGAACTTCATACGCGCTACATGTGCTGTCGATAATTTTCCGTCCACAATGTTTTGAACCTGATACACATGTGGCGTGGAAGTATTCGTAATCCTCCAAGGGCCTGACCATGTAGACAAAAGTTTTGACGCCTTACCTGCTTGCCTGACCTTTGCCACGAGCACAAAATCTCCCACAGAAAAATTTGGTAGAGCTCCTTTGCTGGCTCTACGCCTGCTTGCTTCACGCATCTGTTGGGTGGCTTCAATAACGCGTTTATGCATGGCATCAGTGGCCGTTACCAGGTTAGTAACCATCGCTTTGATCTCCTTTTCGGGGATCTGGACAACATCAACCACTTCGGCATGGTCACGCAATAAGTACGCCAGCATTGATGTGGGCTCTCTGCCAAAAAAAGCTTTGTACGGGGAGCAGCCCAAGCGTTGTCGATGTGATGAGTTCAACGCCCATTGTACCATGGGTACAAACTTCTCCCAATCATTGGTGGGACTTCGATATTCAATAAGGAGTGCTTTGAGAACGCGTTGGACTTCCTTCATCATAGACTCTACGGTGCCATTTGTCCATGGAGAATTCGCCACGGAAAACTGGTGATTTACTCTCAACCCATCAGCTAGCTTACGAAGAAGCTGGTTCTTAAAGTGAGAAGCGGTGTCACTGACCAAGACAGATGGGACACCAAGCGTTGTGCACCAGCGTTGCAGAGATTCTGCGGCGTGGGTCGCGTTCGCCACAGCAGACGTTTCCAGCATGACAAACCCAGTGATATCTTCTTTCATCACCAAGATGTATTTAATATTCTCGCATTCTCCCGTTGATATGCTTTCATTCACGGCGTCGTTAGGTTCGTCAGAGTTCCCGATATATAAATAATCGAAGTGTAGACATCCGCCGATTTTGGTTCCGTGTGTTGTTTCGCCCAAAGGTCGCGGTACTTTGCCCTCTCCTTTCGAATCAACGCAGTTGAGAGAGTCTTCAATAAATGATGCTACGTCAGTTTCCATTGATGACCAGAAGCAAACTGGCCTTAGTCTCGCCAAAGTAGCTTCACGACCACGATGTCCAGCTTCTCCGCAATGGGCAGATACCAACAGGCGAAGTTTTAGCTCATTGGCATTTTCCGGAATCCACAAGTTCCTTCCATCTTCCATTACATACCCTTCTGTACTCCGTATGACGGACTGTCCACTTTCCAAAACGAATTTTGATGGGAAATCAGCAGTATCTTCACCTGTAACGCTGACATGCTGCTGTTGGATGTGACGAATTACCTCAGCTGAAGGAAGGCGATTATTGTCGACATCAGGTTGTGAATCCTCCAGGATTGGAACTTCTGGAAGAGGTGCAAGCACTGTTAACACTCTCCGAGCAGTAGGTATTGTAACCCACCTTGATAATAGATCACCCCATAGGTTCGCTGAACCAGCAATATGCTGAATCGTGTAAGGGTACTGTCCAAGGAATGTCGACCAGTTCAGCAAACGCTGGCTTGTTGCTTTGCTCAGTTTTGTGATCACAGTTAAAGGATTGAAGATGTATATGAGATTTCTGTGATCAGTGCAGATGATGGCTCCACCCCACAGTAACCATTCAGCTCTCTTGTAAACTTGGACAATGGCTAATGCTTCTTTATCCAGAGTAGGCCAGCGGAGTTGCGATCCTCGAAACGATCCGCTGAGAAACGCCAATGGCTCATGGCGCATTTTTGCAGGATTCCCATGATGAGCATTCAAGTCATCGTCAGGCACTTGCGTAATCATCCCACCCCAATGAAGATCGGATGCATCGGTGAAGATCATGACCGAACAATTTTCCCGTGGTTGTGCCAATGTAACACACTCCTGCAAAATAATTTTGCTTTCATTCCATGATTTTTCACACTTATCCTCCCACCTTGCCTTTGAGATTGCTTTTGCTGCAGCTGCTCGCTTGGTCCGGCGAGTGACGCCTCGAAGTAAAGATTCCAGCAAATCTCGTAGAGGAGATACCACTTCAGCTAGCATTGGTAAATGAAGATGAAGCCAGTTCGTTGCTGCCAGGAAATGTTGAAGTTCAAGACCAGTCTCAGGACGTCGAAGGTTTACCAAACCTTTAATGCGTGCAGGATCATGGCGGACGCCCTCTGCAGAGTAAAGTTTCCCACACCATTTTACCTCTGTGGTGAAGAAAACGCTTTTTTCCGCTGAAGCATGCATTCGATGGCGTCGAAGTTTCTCAAGGATGAGAACCAAATTATTGGCCAGCTCTAGCTTGGTCTTCCCCCACAAGACAATATCATCCACGTAGACAGCACAGATGGTACCCACGAGATCACCTAGCATCCAGTACATAACTCCCTGGAAGTGAGATGTAGCGTTCCTACACCCTTGTGGCATTCGTGTGGGCTTCCACAGTCCATCCGGAGTAACGAAAGTGAAAACGTCTTGACTCGCAACTTCAAGCGGTATTTGCCAGAAGCCTTTGAATATATCCAAGGACATGAAGAAACTTTGGTTAGCCAGAAGAAGTCCCAGTGACTGCAGCTTAGGTACTGGAAATGGATCAGGTACGGTGCTTGCGTTGATCACACTGTAATCTATTACCAAACGATACTTGATCGCTTTCTTCTGGGGATTCGGGGAGCCATCTGCATCAATTCCTGGACCATTGTTAGAGACATTTGTCGCTTTTATCGAGGAAGGTTTGACCACAGCCATAGCTGGGCTAGCAAAAGAGGCACCTAAGGCAGTGACGACCATACCTGCATCAGCTAATAATGTACTGACGAATTTCTTCAGAAATTTGGCTTTTTCCGGAGCGGCGCTTCGCGGACGTGCATGTGGAGGTACTGGTCCTGGATTGAGACGCACACACATGGCTGGAACATCCGCAGGTGGATCATCTTCTCGAATCCCGGCACGAAAACAGTCAATGCTGTCAACAAAAATTGCTCTCTTGACGATTTCCAGTGCTTCGCCCTCTAATCCAGCTTCGGTAGCCTTTGCTATTCCTGCTTGAAGTTGAACACTGCGTTCGGTAAGCTCAACATCTGGCGATATCATAAGCTCCGGTGAATGGTCCGTCAACAAGGAAGCAGGTTCATCACACTCAGGCTCATTTCCATGGGCTGCCTGAAGCGAATCAATACTTTCAGTTGAGTTTGGTTTAATCTCTTTGAATTGAACCCACGATGCTGCAGGTATGTTAGAGCTGGTACTCGATGATAGTATTGCCTCGACGTCGATGCCCAAGCGCTCGATCATAGTAGAGTGACCCAGCAGTAGAAGATCGCTGGTTCCTTCTACCACTACGAATTCGATCCCACCCAAACGAAGAGGTCCAGCAGCTCCGCTGGTGACCATAACATCTATGGCCTTAGTAATTCCAAGTACTGGGGCGGTAGTTTGGTTAGCCATGCCTACTGCGAAATCAGCTCGCCGCACAATGTCGATGTCAGGGAACTTGAGCTGAAGTTTTTCTAGAACTGCACAGCTGATGACATTAAACTGGCTACCCGTATCCAGTATAAAAGGAACAGCAACAGCCGGGCCTGATGTTGTTGCTGTACTTAGTCGCAGTTCGACTATTCCATGAACACCAGACTTGGACGATGCATCTTTCGACATCACACATACTCGCGCAGTATCCTCACATAATATAGGAGATGACCTTGAAGAGCTCTTTTCCTCGGATTGACCTTCTTCAGATACCACTGGTAGCCCAGCAGTAGAATCCACAGCAGGCTGGTCTAGGACTTGGCGTACTGCATGAGTTGATCCTCGGGCAGGAGCTGTCCCTCGAGGTTGATATGCCGGAACTGTCCCTCGAGGTTGATACGGAGTTTGACGAGTGTCACTATAAGCTGGTACCCCATCCCCACGAGGTTGGTATGCGTTGCTACGAGACCCAGGAATTTGGGAAGCCGTCACTGCTTCAGACTCTCGAGGTTGATATTGTGAATTCTGACGAAATNTATTATATATAGGTTTTACTATAGAACAGAAAAAACATAAAATCGACAACAGGCATACTTTATCCTAGTTGTTTTTTACGAAAAAAAAGCCCCCCACAGAGAGAAAACGGCCAAAAAAGTCATAACGCAGGAGGCTTATAGTGTGTGCGTCCACCTTGAAACTGGCATGTATGTGCCTACGAGTACGTGATAAGTTTAATAAGTTTTGCTAAAAAAAAGCCCTGGTTTGCTATGTCGTGTTTGCGCAGTGCAAAACTCCGAGTGAGACCAGGAAAGATATATAATCAGAAAAAACACCACACTATTGATCACACAGTTTACTGTAAATTGTTGCTGTGGTGGTGTACCAAGTAAGTCGTTTCTATTGTTGTCTCCCACGACTATTTGCTCTTATTAATTGTTTTATGTCGGATACATGTTAACCGTTTCGTGTTTTCCGATTGATTTGCGTTTTGTCCGAATTTTTTCCAGATTTTGTTTTCGTCGTTTTTTTTTTCGTTTTTTTTTCGTCGTTTGATTTCGTTGATTATTTCCTCGGCGTGTTACCGATTTTCGTCAAACTAACAGGGCAAACCAAATAGGTGCACAGGACTTTGGCCTGGCACGTTTCCCAACGTGGCTACCTTGTGACACGTACATGGGCCAATCCGGAGACGTTGGGAGGGTCTTACGTTGGCCAATGACTGACCTTGAGATTTGTGGCTCAAGGTGTTTTTTGTTCAGATCACCCAAAGTACGTTCTCAACGTGTACCGTTGGCCACCTGTGCACCACCAGCTGAGCACCAGCAGCAGCAGGCACTTGTCGGTGGTGGTGGTGGTGGTGGTGGTGGTGGTGGTGGTGGTGGTGGTTGTGTTTCTGATACTGTATCAAGATACTGCTGTAAATCTGAACTCCGAACGAGAAACAAAATGGCGGAAAAAAATCTCAACAAGAAAATACTGGTTTTCAAAAATATGGTCAGGCGTTCTCCAAAAAACGGGGATTTTTACTTGGTGTCCCCGGATTTTGCCGTCAAGGCACGTCCGTCAAGGGGTAAAAGTGCCGTCTCCTGACATCTCTGCTGCAGAGTAGTATTTGTACCCGATTCTATTTTTCACGAAAAAATCGGCATGCATGCATGCACGAGTCAAATGATCTCGATCATCAGCACAGCCACAGTCTCGCGAGCGATTTTGCAAGCCCCTTTCGCGATGACCGCGAGACAACCGACAACAACAAACAACGTGCTCTCGGGAAGCAGCCAGCCCCCCGCATTGGTTCGGAGTCAATCCCCATCGTTTCTATTTTCTTCACCACATTTGTACTCCTATTAAGAACCTTCGCTGTCAATTTGTTTCCTATTTATTCCTATTGTATTTATTTTGACCCTCTATCATCTCCATTCCTACTTGCTTCAATCTGGCCCTACCGCCGTGGGGGCGGGAGGGCCACTTATTCCCTAGTTATTAGGGCTGTGAGTTGGCTGGAGTTCCCGCCTAGTTATTAGTTGGCTGGCGAAGCCAGCCAACTAACTGACTTTAGTTGACTAGTTGGCTGGCGCTAGCCAGCCAACTAGTCGACTAAAGTCAGGCGAGC
>MEHQ01003336.1:31358-68449 GCA_008828725.1 Saccharina japonica
AAAAAAAAATGTGCAAGTTTTTCAAGAAAGTGTCTTAGTTTTGACTTTGCAAATTATACCAATCGCGAACAGGCACACGGGTAAGAACCATACATCACCCTACATCCCTACATCACCCAGGCGTTCCATCAGTACATATCCCTCAGCAGTCTCCAACTACCAGTCTTCGTTCAGCGGTATCGCTCCATCGTCGCACCCACCGACACCCTGCGAGCACACTCACGTGGCGTGGGCCTTCTGCGTGTGTGCGCAGAGGTCTTGCATCTGTTTTCGTCTGTTTGGCGGGTGCCTTGGAGAGAGAAATCGATCGTGTACCCCACCATCTTTGGTGGGAGGACGCCAGCAGCCGGCGTCCATATTACGGGAGCCCCAGCCCTCAAGGGAGACTGCAAGCAGAGTGATCACATCACCTTGACTGGGCGGTCGACGTTTGGGGCACGTTCTGGCCCTGCCCTCGGGTGGCGGGGCCGATCCCCAGTGGTCGTATCGACAGTTGAGTGGTAGTCTCGCCTGCGATCGCCATCATCAATACAAGGATCCTATCTACACAGCAGCAGCAGCAGCAGCAGTACGAGTTGTCTGTGGGTTGCCATGGAATCGTCTGACAGCTCAACTGTCGATGTTAGGACCCCCAAAGGTAGACGCTCGGGCCGCGCCCGAACCCCACCCAGCCGCGACCAAGCTGAGGGTTACGGCTGTGTCGACTCCGCGGGACGGCCGGTTCGGTTGTTTGGCACTGACGGAGGCGTGGGTGGGGGTGAGACGTCTCCTCTCTCCATCGATGGCAACTTTATTTCTTCGGGGTCTTCAGCCGACTTGGGGAGGAGTGCACGCGGTTTGGCAGTGGGCGGATCGTCGGAGGAGGAGGAGGAGGAAGAAGAGGAGGATGGAGGAGACGCTGACGGAGCGGACGGCGTGGCCTCAGCAGGTAAGACGTGTGCATCTCGTTCGAACACAGCCAAGGCGGTGCCCTGGTGCAAAATTATGTTGTAGTCTTCGGGTACTTCGTATATGTCTGTCGAATTTCGTGCAGGCGAAAATAAAAATCATCGCTCGTACAGCAGCAGTAGCCAGCTTGTCTGCTGCGCACCGGGTATCTATCCTATCTGCAGGATTGATGCAGCGCATGGTATTGTTCATTAGTCACACCCGCAAAGGCCCTATTCGCGTCTCGGGCGCACACAGCAGTAGCTACTACAAATGTTACAGTCTTGAAGGACCCTCTGTATAGCTTCGACCACCAATACAACAAAATGCTCTCGGTTTGGATCGTAAGTGCGTTTTCGAGGGAGGGGCCGGGTACGTATTTATGCTGGATTGGACCCCTTCTTTTTCTTGAAAAAGATCTAAAGCCTTGCATCGTGAATGAACGGCTGGCATCACACTAGCTACATCACACACAGCCTTCCACGTCAGCCCAAGCACTGCTGTATTCTCGACACCCCACACGATGTCGGCCGGCCCATACGAATATGACGAGAACGACCTCCGAAGCATGCACGAGAACATGACGCCTGCCGAGGTGTACCGCAGCATAGAGAATTTTCGGCTGTACGGGGAGATGGTGGAGGGGATGGATCGCGTAGATTCTGACAGCAGCACTGTAGAGCAGCACAGCGCAGTCCAAGAGGGCATTGCCGCTGGTGCCGCGGCTGCTGCCCCTGCCCTATGTCCCGCTGGAGCTTCGATGGATCTCATTTCCGTGGACTCGGGTTCTCGGCAATCCGAGCCCGAGCCCGTGGGGGAAGCGGAGGGCATGGGATCGGGCGCTAATCTGCATGCCCCCGATGTTCCTGACGAGGGACGCGTCGAGGTGGTGTGGACGCCCGAGATGGATTACATGCTCCTACTCGAGGTAAGATATGATGGGATCCATTGCACAGCATTGAGCCTGTTTCCGTTTGCCAATGTTTTCGCCTTGCATAGACTCCGTGTGCTGGGCGAACCAGAACAAACTTGTGGACGCTAAATGGCTGTACAGCAGTCACCCTGTGCACGTTTCTACCGACTGTTATCGTCAGTCTTTTTGTTTTGGGCGCTTGCTTTTTTGACCCGGTTATCTGCGTAGTACCATTTGGATTTGTTTTCATCTTTTTCCCAGCGTATCTTACTCGTGTCATGTGCGTCGCTCGTAAAGATGACGTACACACGCTGCTCCGCGCAGAAGTTGCAGATCTGACACCTTCTGTGTCACTTGTACGATAGGAGGAACACGCCGGTATACCTAATGTTATCGTCAGGCTTTCTCAGTCGGCGAGAGACTGCTTTTTCGGATACTCAAAAAGCGTACGTAACCGGATATAGAAAGGACATCAGTAGTTAGAGTCGCTGTTCTGTTGTCTTTTGATTCCTGGTAAGTATCATACCTACGTGTTTTGTTCCCGTATAGTTCACCCTCACTTTTTGTTCACTTTGGAAGACGTCAACACTACGTATTGTACGTATTATATCTAATCCTTTATTTTTCTTGTACGTTGTGTTGTTTGTGCGGCAGGTAGGCGAACGTTCGACCAATACTCGCGATTGGCGAGAGGTCGGGAGGGGCTTGAATGATATGCTGGCGTTCAAGCATTTCCGTGCGGCTTACACGACGTTTGAAGCTCGCTACAATGCCATCAAGCGTACTGCCCGCGAATTGAAGATGCTGCCGGAGTACCAGAGCGGGGCGTTTTCCGACGGACACGGAGGGGCCGGTTCGAGCGCTGGCGGTCACGGGCCCGAGTCCCTTTTAATGGAACATGACGAGGAGGTGATTGTTTTCGTCGTTTTCATGTTTTTCCACCATAAATGTTCGCCCTCGCTGTAAGTTTAGAGTATGTTTTAATATGAAGTGTTCCAGGTATGTCATGCGTAGTTTCACCTCACGGTACGATGTCGACTATCTGCCTACAATATTGCGGGGAATACTTGGGTGATGCGTTTGGACGCCCACACCTCGAACGAAACCCCCCCCGCCACCATTTCTCTAATTTCCATTCAGTCGGCCCCCTGTCACCGATCGCCTCGCAACCGTACAACCTCTCATGCACCGCACCTACCCCCGCCCCCCAAAACCCCCCCTCCCCCCCCCCAGCCCTCACCAATCATTACCAGCCCGCCCCACACCCCCACCACGCCTTGCCCATCGTACATCCGTCATTCACCCCACTATAACTACCTCCCGTAAAATACGACCCCCCCACCCCCCTCTCACACGCCGTTTAGGACAGAGTTTTAAATATGCTTATGATATATAATGGTGCCTAATAGCGTTTAAATAGAAACATAATCACCACCGCCCCTCCATTACAAGAAACGTTTCCCCTCCCCCCTCGTCGACGTACATACGACTACGGCCCCCTTCGAAAACATACAGTTACACCTCTTCCCCCCCCCTCAACCCTCCCCCCCCACCACCATACCTCCCGCCGCCACCCCCACCGCACCTGTGCCCCTTCGTACTTTCGTATTAACCCCACTATGACTACCTCCCGTATAAACAAAACCGCATCCCCCACACCCCCCTTCCCCTCCATTATTCCCCTCTCCCACGCCGCTACGACAGGTTTTAACATTCTATCTAGAGAAGATAGGTTTTACAAAAAACATATACAACCAACCCCGCCCCTCCATTGCAAGACACGTTCCCCCTCCCCCCTCGTCGCTCGTCGACGTACATACGACTACGGCCTCCCTTGAAACAATACGCACATCCCCGAATACACCCAAAGCCCCAGCCCCCCATACCCCCCACCCCCCTCCCCCCTCCCGTCCATACGACTGCGGCCACTCATGAAAATCTATCAACCGTATGATGCACGACACGCACGCTTGCGTTCCCACCACTACAAATCCGCTCACACTACATACCTCGCGCACCCAAATATGATTTTGTTTCAGTCTTAAAATCCAATCTTACCCCCCCCCTCCAACCCCCGCCCCCCGCCCCCCCACCGCCCCTCCTCTCCCCCTACGTCGAACTGGCCATTCCCTTCCCCCCTCTTTCCTGCCGCTTCGTCCTTCCGTTGCAAATCCGTAACCTATTTGTATTATGTGGGCAACGGACAAGGCGTCGCCTCCGGCTGACGCTGGGAACGGCTCCTCATCGAACGGTTATAAGAGGCGCCGCGACGACGAAGACGGTGGCTCCGGAGGAAACCATGGGGGCCAGGACAACCCCCTAGACATGACGTCATAATCCCCGAAAAATCCAGCTGGAATTATCGACGCCTTGGCTTTGCTTGGGGGTTTGATTGAATTGTCGACTCGTGTTTGTTTCTTCGTGCTTGGCGTGTCTTGGAATAGTTTCGCTTGACTCGTGTTCGCAGAGTAAATAAAATAGGAACGGGATACCGGGCGGTTCTCCTAAAAATGTGTCGTCTTTAACGCCACCACTTTCGTGACTACTTGGTTTTGTCACCATGCAAAAAAGGCGTGTGCAGGGTACGACTTGTATGTGTGCTGTGTTGCCGTCGCCGGTTAATGTTCCCTTCTGGGATGACGTGTGTGGGTTACCAGCAGCTTACTCGGATCTGTCGGACCCAATTCGAAATAGTGCATCTGTTTTTATGCGTTAGGGCTAGCTACTTGTTTTTGGTCATTTCTAGGTGGTAGAAGGGGTGTGAATGGCGTTGAGTACGTACTCATTGTCGCTGCTATTACATGCGCACCCTTGTATATGGCATCCATGTTTTATGCTTACGCTCTCTGTATACACACGAGGAGTGGGAATAATCCCGCGGTGTCTTTGTTAATTGTTGATAACGTCTTGTACGTAGGATCGCTGCACATATTTGTAGAACATAGCTGTGTCTAGCTGCCTTACCTTTGTCCTTGTGCACGTGGTGTCACGCGTAGTGCAGTTAGCTTATGAGTCAACAACGAAAAAACCGTGGGTTGGGGGCGAAGTTCTCGTAAATAGTGCATCGCTTCGTATAAGGGGGTGTACCGGTGCCGCCAGTAGTAACTTCCTTTTATCGTTTATGTTTAAGCTCTCTTGGAAGGGTGCCGCCTACGTCTGTTTGTCACGACTCTTCGTTCAGAATGACAAACCATCGGCGTGCTCATTAGACGCTTGGCGGCGCTCGAAGGGGGGGAGGGGGTCGGTACTTCCATATTTTTTGTTTTTGGGGGGGGGTGGGGTGGGTGCACTCTGAGTGTGTGTGTTTTCCCTTTATTTTGTACGAAGTTCACACTTTATGACCGAGGTATAGCGATGAGTTGGTTGTATTTAGATCAGGTCACAAGCGCGGTTCCTAAATCGCCTCCGTACGTTTCCGGCATGTCATATAACTCGCTGTCAGATGAACATATTTACGTAGTTGCGTTTTCTTGTTGTCGGTTGTCCCGCCTATTCCGCTTCCCGTGGAATGCCTTATTCTGATTTCATGCGAGCTGTTGATATGCTACGTTTGGACCTTTTTTTGTTGTTTTAGCGTGCACAAATGATAGCGGGTGCGTAGGGGCGACGAAGTAGTCGGGCCAACATGTAGTGCTATAATTCACAACCCAATTATTCGGTTTTTCGTATTTCTGGCTTACACCTGCGCTGTGCGCATCACCAACGGCTATCTGAGAGCGCATGAATGTTTCTCTTATGATGTATACTCGTACCTCGAAAAGTTGTACGTAATGTCCATAACATGCATCAGGAGTATACTGCCTGTGTTGAAAGGAAACACGTTGCAATTATATGATGAGATTTGGGTTCGCACGAAAAATTCCTCCAGATTGGAAGAGTCACTTGTGTTGCCAGTTCCCTCGTAGTACTGCTACCCTGGTAGTGGTGTGGTTTAATCTGCGCGCGCATGTGTGCGAAGCAGGGCATTATTTGATGTGTCCCGCTGTTGCGCTGGCGCGTTTTTCTTAGCAAAATAACCGTTTTGCACAACAGTCGCCGCGAGGCTCGTCGCACGCAGCGCCACACGCGTTTTTGGGCGCGCAACCTTCTGCGTCGAATTATTATTTTTTTGTTGTGCAGTTGTTTCTCGCCGGATACAACACCTTTTTTGGGGTGAATTTTTATCTTAATCGCCCCAGGTTGTTTTGGTTTCGCTTATTTGTACGAATAATTCCCCCTTTTTCTTCTTTCTTTATCAAGCACATGTTTATCCAGCAACATTACCGCAATCGAAAATATTTTAGGCCGCTCGTCCTATTTGCCATATTTTAGTCGGAATAAATAGACACCTTTTGCTTCTCGCGGTACACTTTTTGTTTTAGGCTTTGTTTCTATTCGCCGTAGCCAAACATATATTTTTTTGCTTGATTTTCAGGCGTATATTCGCGCACATATTGCAATTATATCGACCCCGCTTGCGCGCAACAGTCGCCGAACCAATAATTGTCGGAAGGCAAATAATATAATAATTAATGCCCTGGTGTGTACTATACTGCTTTGCATTAGGACAAGTAGAAGGGACTAAAGACAATAATTGCCTGCGCTTGAGTACGCACTTTTTTTCATCATGGCATCCATTAACGGAAACGTTTCGGGCGCAACACAATCGATCGGAAAAAGTTTATTTTCGGACAACAAAAGAAAGTAACACACACGAGTAACTCGTTTTTTCCGGGGTCGACAGGGGTTTCTTGAACACATGCTTCAACTCAAAAATAGTATTTAAAAATCTCGAAGACAGCGTAAGACGGAGTAAACTACAAGACGAAATACATATTTAGTCGTTCTGCTTGAAAAGCTGTCCATATCTATGTACGTATATACATATTTACTGTCGTCGTATTCTGATGCTGTCGGATAAGGGATGTAGACACACTTCCTACGTTAAAAAATAGGGTATAAATTTAAGTGTGTCCTTCGTCGGCGAGCACACAATATTCTCTCCGACTTATTAGCTTTTGAGAACAAATCAGGCTGATATTTGGAACTCCAAATTTAGTGCCCTATGCCATGTACTGCATAGAACCTTACATACGTCGTCTGAAGACACCGTATTTTCCAGGTGGCTCATCGCACAAACACAAAGTTCGGGCGTGTGGGTGGCCGGCCTTGCCTACGCCAACACATTTAAGAATGACAAACACCGTATATCATTAATGTATTTAGTATTGTCGTCATGTACGAGTACGACTACTTGTTATAACTTAAAATTATCCGCTTACACGTGGAATGCTGTAGTAAGTACATGCTCTTGGCTTAGGGTTAAGAAATGTATCCCTCCGTGTCCATTTCGGACGGACGCGCACACATGAGACTATTCTATTCATATCGGGCCATTATGTTGCTGTGGACTGAACGTGCGCATACGACACAAACATCTCACGTTTTATTCCCCCTTGTCCTATCCTATAATTCCACGGCGCTGTTCACGTCTTCCTCACGTAGGGGCGGGAGCAAGACTGCTGTTTCGGCGTTCCGGAGAGAAACAGTTATTATGGATCTTACTCCAGGCCGAGAACCCTTGGAAGATCCCCACTAACAAGGGGAGGGCCAAGTGTTGGAAGATAGTCGCCCGGAAAGTCTTGGAGGACCGCGACATCGAAGTTCACGACAAGGACGGGAATCGTCATGTACATGTCAATGTTGGAAAGGGCAAGGTGAGTCAGTGGAACTGTAGATAGTAGATAACTACTGGCGATGAGCAAACATGAACCATCTTTGGTCCCGCGCCAAAAAAAGGGGTGTATATTGTAGAAAGACTTTCAGATCGTGTCTCGAAATACCAAGGGCGCCTGCACCATTTGCAACAGTTGTATTCGAAGGCCGACAAATATCATTTATGTATAATACGTGGCAGTTCACAGCAGGTCATTGATTTTTTTCCGTGACAACGAGTTTGGGCGTTGGTTTGTTGCCCAACCATAACAATAATGACATGGGTGGATACAATACGGATGAAGCCCGCACGAAGTAGGGGTTACATTGAAACCGGGGAAATGTTGCGAATTGACGAGAACTAAATAAACAGAAATACAACTGGCTAATAACGTTAAATTTTGTGACTCTACCATTTTGGTCGTCATTTGTTCGACTTTAAAATAATAATAAGTTTCTGCTGCGTCTCGTCTACTCCGTTTGGCTTACTACTGTAGGTGATCTCGCAGGAGCTGTTATTGACTAAGATGAAGAGGGTATGGCTGGCTTCGAAGAAGTTATTCCTTCGACACGAAAGGAGGGTCCTGGCGAAAACCGGAGAGGGCACTATGAACGCGACAGACCAGTGTGCTGACGAAGATGACTCGGAGGTTCGTCTCATGTGCGATTTCTCGGTGTTGTCTGTACCGGGTGTTTCAAGGGTACTACGAAAGACTGGCTTGGACTTCGGTAATATAACTTCAATGGCGAAAACGGGATATGCCAAAGAAAGTAAACACAAGCCCTTGTCGACGGCGGCCAGCCAATTATTCTATTACCGACAAAAACAAACTGAATCACCCTCGATTGTATTAATACTGACTAAGTCCGAGTGTAATGTTTGGAATACTCCAGTTGGGTCTGTTGAGCGTTTACCCTGAACCCTCGAACGTCTCCCTGCAGAGGGTCGACCCACGCTCTTGCTGCAAATGCGCAATATTTCACTGATAGTGCATGCGAGCTGGGCCAGTCAAAGAAGCTCGATATTTCCTGAGTTCATGTCGCTCGACCACGAACCACTCGAATAATGGCTAGGAAACTGTGAAACTTTGAAAGGTGGATACTCGTTTGAGGCTGCTGAAGTACAAAGCTGCGTATTCACAGGACTGCCTCGCACTGCTCCACACTTTTGCGATGCCGCCAGAGTTATATCTAGGCGCCATCCGCGGTTGACCGTTCTGGGTTTTTAGAAAGGGGGGGGGTGGTGATCAAATATCCCCGGTCGTAATCCAAAACATTTGTCACATACTACTCTGGGCATGAACAGGGCGAGCTTTTTTTTTCTTTTTTTTGTACTATTTTTAATCGGGTTTCAACCCATTTCGTCTATTTCAGTAAGGATTGCGGAAACAGGCAAAACCCCGGGGATGGTACTTAAACATCCCCGCTTTTGAAAAGGTGGTCAGATCGATCTGAGATTTTCAGGTCAGGGTAATTTTGGGGTGGGGATTACGAATCCGTGGTCTGATTGTTTTTTTTTAATTTAGTTACTGAGATACAGACAGTCCTCTTTGTGATTTCTTCCCAAAGCCCGCCAAGACCAGCACTAATTAGAGGACCGCTCCCACAGCGAGTATGGGTGTGAGCAACTTTCTGAGTGGCTCTACCCCCCCTAAATCGGCCAAGCGGAATCGATTGCCGAGGTGACCCAAACAAAGGAAGTTCGGGAAGGAGGCGAATGAAAAAGTTCGAGCCCAAGGGAACTTTTTTGTTCTGGGTCACGTGCTTAGACGTCGATTTATAGTGTTTTAGACCGAACCACTAGGTCGTTTTTAATTCTATTTTTTTTCCTCAATGTAGGACAGCCCGGAACAGTCAACCACGGACGGCGCCTATTGTTACACTCGAGCACGAAATTGTTTTGCTGCGCTTACTGCTAGTGCAAATAATGAATAGCTTTTCATACGCACACGATGACTCGTGAACTATCTTTTCCACCGCCCTGTCCGTCGCCTTTTTTTTTTTTTTTTTTTTTTTGCCTGTGGGCTGTTGCAGAAGTTTGAGCTCGAGAAGGCTGTGCGACTGTTCGAAGCTTCAACACAAAACCGAGGAAGGACTAAGGCCAACAAAGCGAACATGTCAGCCGCTGTGGCGACCAGAGATGCAGCGGTCGAAGCCATGATGGCTGATAAAAGGCGCAAAAAAGGTCGTCGTCCGGACAGGGGCGACAGGGGCGGGGGCGCCGGTGCCGTCAAGCGCGGCAGGGGCGGGGGCAGCACGGCGCGTAGCGGCGGTAGCGGCAGCGGCGGCAGCGGCAACAGTGGCGGACGCGGCGGTGGGGGCACGCGTGGAGGGGGCGGCGGTCAGATAAGTGGGCGAGGGAGCAGCACCAATTCGCGTGGACGCTCCCTTCGCGCGCGGCCGACCCCTTCTGCCGACCCTGTCGGGTTCCTCGCGGACGGAACTCCAGTGGCTGGGATTTTGTAGTTGTCAGACGACGACGTGGGGGGAGACTCGCCGTCGGATGTCGAGAGTACTCGCGTTGACATGGTGGATGCACAGGCGCAGGCCTTAGCCAGGGGCGACTTGGGAAGGCAGACTAGAGGGGGCGCTGAGGGGGTGAAGCGTAAAGCTCCAAACTCGTACGAGTCTCAACACCCCCAGGACATGGATGGAATCATGGCACACCTTGCGCAGCATGCCGTGGCAAACATGCAGAACAATGGCAACGGGGAGGGAGACGCCTTAAAGCGGCGTGTCGATGAGCGTTTGGATGCATTCGGGTCCGAATTAGGCGATTTGTCCGGCAAGCTAGGTACGATATTGGAAAGGCTTTCACAGAACGGGGCCGCTGCTGTCGCGCCTCCGCCTGCTTATGGGGCCATGCAGCCACACGCCGCTCACATGGGCGGTTTTCCTTCACGCGGTCTTCAGCCTGGGTATTTTCCGCACGGTGCAGCGATGGGTTACGGGGGGGCACCGGGACTCCACCCAGGCGCCGGTTCCGCTGCTTTCGCCCACCACGCAGGGCCAGCTCCCGATGGCGGCTTCGGGGTCCCTGGGATGGTTGCGGGGGGGCTGGGCACCGCCGGTCATGCACATCCTCTGCAGCAGGGCGGTGCTGCCAACTTCGGGGGGGGCCAAGCACACGTTCCTGGATCCGGAAACCCTGTGGCGGCGGCGGCGGGAGGAGCGGGTGCGGCAGGTGCACAAGGTCCAGTGGTACAGGGCAGTGTTGTCGATACGGGGGGGGGGGCGTCTCGACTCCAGCCAGGCCAAGCACACGTTGATCTAGCCGGGTACCCTGTGGCGGCGGTGGGGGGGGCGGTTGCGGCAGGGGCACAGGGCCCAGTGGTACAGGGCGGTGTCGTTGGGTCCGGGGGGGGCGCCCTTCGGCTCCGGCAAGTCCAAGCACACGTTGCAGGCGCCGGGTACCCTGTTGTGGCGGCGGGGGGGGTGGTGGCCGTAGGTGTACAAGGCGCTGTGGTAGAGGAAGGTGTCGTCGGGACAGGGGGGGTCGCCCCTGGTCTCCGGCCAGGCCAAGCCCCCTTAGGCAGCGCCAAGAACCCAGTGTTGGCGGCGGGGGCAGCGGTTGCCGTAGGGGTACAAGGCGCTGTGGTACAGGGTAGTTCGGGCGGGTCTGTGGGGGGCGCGCCTGGGCTCCGGCCAGGCGAAGCACCCTCACGCGGCGCCGTAAACCCCGTCACGTCGGCAGGTGGAGCGGTTGCCATAAGTGGCCAAGGTGCAAGGGTACAGGCGAACTGCCACTCTTGCTTCTACGGAAACTCGACTTATAAGTTCTTTAATGTGTCCACGCCGTCACTGCGGAGTTATCTCCACGGCCAGGGGTAGTGTGTACGCACAGGTGTGCCGCTATATATTGGTGGAGGCATGTGTCATGACTGCGTACCGGACCCGCCATCGATAGTCTGTGTACGTGTGTATACGTGTGTATGAGTTTCATTTCTGCAGGGTGTTTGGTTTCTTTCTTTCCTTTCGTGGGGGTTTGTGTATGAATGGGTTGGGATTGGTTGTGGCGTTAAAAAAACAATTAAATAACAACGTGTCTGAGCACTTCGTCAGGGACTTGTCGCACATGTATGCGAAAGGTCCCCCTTAATCTCGTCAAAAAGGTGTGGCTATTTAAACCCTTGAGTGGCTGTTCGTGGAAGTTCCTTCATTTATGAATCACTTTCAGTACGTTGTCCGGTTTCTATGTTCAATGTGACGTTGCTCACGCGCAGCAGATATATCTTCGAGTACTGTAACCTCGTACCTTCTGGGTAACTTCTACGAAAGCCAGATTTAAAAACGAAGTATAATCCATGGAAACGCCTGACCATTGTTGACCACTTTGAAGGGTTGTGATTGACCGGACTACGCGTTTGGCGGTAGTGCCAGTTGTAGACCCTGAAACAAAAAGACACCTGTGTTGTCCTCTTCCACTATCCGTGGTAGAGGCAGCTGAGCCACTGTTGCATGCGTCATTCGGGGCTGGTTATTTTATTTTTGTAGCTTGAACCTGCTCTTATAACGCAGGTAAATACAACTCTACAACAAAAACGGACACAACATAATCCGAGGGCATCGAACATAAACATGTTACCCGCGACTAAAAAAAAATCGGACGTAACCCCTGTCATTTTATTCTCTAATCTCAAGGCACTACCGCCAAACACTAACGTTCCCTGCCAGAGGAAAAGAAAAGGGAGGATATTCCATGCCGGATGTTTTATAATCGAACCCCGACGCTTTTACCACTTGTTATGTGAGTGCTTGTGGGCGCATCGACTATGGCCGTGTTTTGTTCTTATATATTGTCATCGATCCGGGACTTGATGCGCCGTAAATGCCAACGCATCCCTCTCCCATAAAACACAATAAAGAAATAGCGACCATGACTGAATGTTATTAACAAAATAACAGATGTTCCGGCAAGTATTTTTCGCTGGACACCGGCCGCCCACTAAACACGTGTTGAAATCATCGGCATTCAATCCTAAAATCCGACGTAAAGGCCTAGCTAGATTGAAGCATATCCAACCAGTACGAAGAACCACCCACACAACAGCCATACGCTTTCGGGCCGTGAAAACTGTCGTCAACGTAGCGCAGTACCAGACGACCAGGTGCAATTCTACACCTCTGTGGTAGAAGTTTGATGATTGCGTGGCGTGCGACCTCGAACGAAACGTCAGCATCAAACTTCCACCACAGATGTGTACAAGTGCATCCGGCGACAGGAACTACCAGCGGCTTAATTTACACGTGCTACGACTAAATTACCTCGAACTAATGTTTTTTTTTTCTCGGTCGCTACTCAGCGAGTCATGGATACGACTAAAATATTTTGAATCAAGCAGACCCCCCCGCGGAGTCGTGCCGTGAAGCAGAAAAGGCCAACACCACGCGACATGTAACTATAATTTAGGGGACTAGTATGTAACAACCGGGACACAAAATGTGTACCGACACCGAGGGCCTCTAAAGCTTCGTCGCTAGAGACTACACGAGTACGGCCCATCCGTACTTATTACGTTAGACTTCCTCGCCAAAGGTAGACTTACGTAATGACGACTACATTTTGTCGCGAACCGTGAAGTACGTACGTCACGCAGCGAAGCTGGAACACTCACTGTACTTGGCAAGCAAACGAAACAAAGCAACTAACTGCTCGAAAGTTTGAGAACGACGGCAAACTAACCACAGAACCCCCTCCCCCCCCGCGCCTCGAATCGGTCGAATGGTTCCTGCGTTCCCGGAACAAAAAATTAACGGGTTCATGCGCTCCTAGTGGAATAAAATAACACAAACATTGAAATACCGAAGACCAGCCGCTACGTTGTATTTCCCAGGACTCAAGCGTCGGCGATAATACACTAACCCTATACAGCTTCTGAAATGACGGCTATCGCCTGTCATAACAATCGCCCTATTCTGAATGCATCCCTAATGGTTTTGCCCCCCCCACCCCACCAATTGTACAACACATTAAAACGAGGTGTTTTTGTACACGGTACAGACACCACAGAAGCTTCGACTGATGTATTATCCATGTACATTGAAGGTATATGCCATTCTTTGGGCGTACGTGCAACCTGTGTTGAAGAAAGTTAATATCAAAAGCCAGGAAAGCAATGCCAACGTAAGACCTCAATTTAAACACCGATGGAGCGTCGACGCTACCAACCACTACATGTAAAAGAATAGCCCCCGGATCAGTCGCCATGCAGCATACTACTCCCCACGACCATCAACACTACGGGGATCCACGAAATCGACACCATACCCGTATACAAGACCCTCTGACCGCGGCACCTAAAACACTAGAAGGGTGCCGTAAGTCACAGTTGCATACAAAACATTAACCTAGAAAAAACGGTATGTATGATCGTCAAGGTGACGACCGGGTGATACACAAACATGTATCACCTAAATATATACTAAAGTATGAATTTCTCCCTACACCGTCACCTCCACGSGGGCCGGTTGTCGATCGACAATGGTTTCGAAGAACCCTTGGACGACTTCGTATTTTTCTTGCCTATACCAGGTAGGTAACCTTGGCCTGGCCGTACCCCAGGCGCGCCCCCCCCAGCACTGGCAATGCCGACCTGTACCCTTGCACCTTGGCCACTTATGGCAACCGCTCCACCTGCCGACGTGACGGGGTTTACGGCGCCGCGTGAGGGTGCTTCGCCTGGCCGGAGCCCAGGCGCGCCCCCCACAGACCCGCCCGAACTACCCTGTACCACAGCGCCTTGTACCCCTACGGCAACCGCTGCCCCCGCCGCCAACACTGGGTTCTTGGCGCCGCCTAAGGGGGCTTGGCCTGGTCGGAGACCAGGGGCGACCCCCCCTGTCCCGACGACACCTTCCTCTACCACAGCGCCTTGTACATACGGCAACCACCCCCCCCGCCGCCACAACAGGGTACCCGGCGCCTGCAACTTGTGCTTGGACTTGCCGGAGCCGAAGGGCGCCCCCCCCGGACCCAACGACACCGCCCTGTACCACTGGGCCCTGTGCACCTGCCGCAACCGCCCCCCCCACCGCCGCCACAGGGTACCCGGCTAGATCAACGTGTGCTTGGCCTGGCTGGAGTCGAGACGCCCCCCCCCCCGTATCGACAACACTGCCCTGTACCACTGGACCTTGTGCACCTGCCGCACCCGCTCCTCCCGCCGCCGCCGCCACAGGGTTTCCGGATCCAGGAACGTGTGCTTGGCCCCCCCCGAAGTTGGCAGCACCGCCCTGCTGCAGAGGATGTGCATGACCGGCGGTGCCCAGCCCCCCCGCAACCATCCCAGGGACCCCGAAGCCGCCATCGGGAGCTCGCCCTGCGTGGTGGGCGAAAGCAGCGGAACCGGCGCCTGGGTGGAGTCCCGGTGCCCCCCCGTAACCCATCGCTGCACCGTGCGGAAAATACCCAGGCTGATGACCGTGTGAAGGAAAACCGCCCATGTGAGCGGCGTGTGGCTGCATGGCCCCATAAGCAGGCGGAGGCGCGACAGCAGCGGCCCCGTTCTGTGAAAGCCTTTCCAATATCGTACCTAGCTTGCCGGACAAATCGCCTAATTCGGACCCGAATGCATCCAAACGCTCATCGACACGCCGCTTTAAGGCGTCTCCCTCCCCGTTGCCATTGTTCCGCATGTTTGCCACGGCATGCTGCGCAAGGTGTGCCATGATTCCATCCATGTCCTGGGGGTGTTGAGACTCGTACGAGTTTGGAGCTTTACGCTTCACCCCCTCAGCGCCCCCTCTAGTCTGCCTTCCCAAGTCGCCCCTGGCTAAGGCCTGGTGTACAAGGCGCGGTGGTAGAGGAAGGTGTCGTCGGGACAGGGGGGGTCGCCCCTGGTCTCCGACCAGGCCAAGCCCCCTTAGGCGGCGCCAAGAACCCAGTGTTGGTGGCGGGGGGAGCGGTTGCCGTAGGTGTACAAGGCGCTGTGGTACAGGGTAGTTCGGACGGGTCTGTGGGGGGCGCGCCTGGGCTCCGGCCAGGCGAAGCACCCTTAGCCGGCGCCGTAAACCCCGTCACGTCGGCGGGTGGAGCGGTTGCCATAAGTGGCCAAGGTGCAAGGGTACAGGGCGGCATTGCCAGTGCTGGGGGGGGCGTGCCTGGGGTACGGCCAGGCCAAGGTTACCTACCTGGTATAGGCAAGAAAAATACGAAGTCGTCCAAGGGTTCTTCGAAACCATTGTCGATCGACAACCGGCCCGCGTGGAGGTGACGGTGTAGGGAGAAATTCATACTTTAGTATATATTTAGGTTATACATATTTGTGTATCACCCGGTCGTCACCTTGACGATCATACATACCGTTTTTTCTAGGTTAATGTTTTGTATGCAACTGTGACTTACGGCACCCTTCTAGTGTTTTAGGTGCCACGGTCAGAGGCTCTTGCATACGGGTATGGTGTCGATTTCGTGGATCCCCGTAGTGTTGATGGTCGTGGGGAGTAGTATGCTGCATGGGGACTGATCCGGGGGCTATTCTTTTACATGTAGTGGTTGGTAGCGTCGACGCTCCATCGGTGTTTAAATTGAGGTCTTACGTTGGCATTGCTTTCCTGGCTTTTGATATTAACTTTCTTCAACACAGGTTGCACGTACGCCCAAAGAATGGCATATACCTTCAATGTACATGGATAATACATCAGTCGAAGCTTCTGTGGTGTCTGTACCGTGTACAAAAACACCTCGTTTTAATGTGTTGTACAATTGGTGGGGTGGGGGGGGCAAAACCATTAGGGATGCATTCAGAATAGGGCGATTGTTATGACAGGCGATAGCCGTCATTTCAGAAGCTGTATAGGGTTAGTGTATTATCGCCGACGCTTGAGTCCTGGGAAATACAACGTAGCGGCTGGTCTTCGGTATTTCAATGTTTGTGTTATTTTATTCCACTAGGAGCGCATGAACCCGTTAATTTTTTGTTCCGGGAACGCAGGAACCATTCGACCGATTCGAGGCGCGGGGGGGGAGGGGGTTCTGTGGTTAGTTTGCCGTCGTTCTCAAACTTTCGAGCAGTTAGTTGCTTTGTTTCGTTTGCTTGCCAAGTACAGTGAGTGTTCCAGCTTCGCTGCGTGACGTACGTACTTCACGGTTCGCGACAAAATGTAGTCGTCATTACGTAAGTCTACCTTTGGCGAGGAAGTCTAACGTAATAAGTACGGATGGGCCGTACTCGTGTAGTCTCTAGCGACGAAGCTTTAGAGGCCCTCGGTGTCGGTACACATTTTGTGTCCCGGTTGTTACATACTAGTCCCCTAAATTATAGTTACATGTCGCGTGGTGTTGGCCTTTTCTGCTTCACGGCACGACTCCGCGGGGGGGTCTGCTTGATTCAAAATATTTTAGTCGTATCCATGACTCGCTGAGTAGCGACCGAGAAAAAAAAAACATTAGTTCGAGGTAATTTAGTCGTAGCACGTGTAAATTAAGCCGCTGATAGTTCCTGTCGCCGGATGTACTTGTACACATCTGTGGTGGAAGTTTGATGCTGACGTTTCGTTCGAGGTCGCACGCCACGCAATCATCAAACTTCTACCACAGAGGTGTAGAATTGCACCTGGTCGTCTGGTACTGCGCTACGTTGACGACAGTTTTCACGGCCCGAAAGCGTATGGCTGTTGTGTGGGTGGTTCTTCGTACTGGTTGGATATGCTTCAATCTAGCTAGGCCTTTACGTCGGATTTTAGGATTGAATGCCGATGATTTCAACACGTGTTTAGTGGGCGGCCGGTGTCCAGCGAAAAATACTTGCCGGAACATCTGTTATTTTGTTAATAACATTCAGTCATGGTCGCTATTTCTTTATTGTGTTTTATGGGAGAGGGATGCGTTGGCATTTACGGTGCATCAAGTCCGGGATCGATGAAAATATATAAGAACAAAACACGGCCATAGTCGATGCGCCCACAAGCACTCACATAACAAGTGGTAAAAGCGTCGGGGTTCGATTATAAAACATCCGGCATGGAATATCCTCCCTTTTCTTTTCCTCTGGCAGGGAACGTTAGTGTTTGGCGGTAGTGCCTTGAGATTAGAGAATAAAATGACAGGGGTTATGTCCGTTTTTTTTGTCGCGGGTAACATGTTTATGTTCGATGCCCTATCCTTCTGTTGTGTCCGTTTTTGTTGTAGAGTTGTATTTACCTGCGTTATAAGAGCAGGTTCAAGCTACAAAAATAAAATAACCAGCCCCGAATGACGCATGCAACAGTGGCTCAGCTGCCTCTACCACGGATAGTGGAAGAGGACAACACAGGTGTCTTTTTGTTTCAGGGTCTACAACTGGCACTACCGCCAAACGCGTAGTCCGGTCAATCACAACCCTTCAAAGTGGTCAACAATGGTCAGGCGTTTCCATGGATTATACTTCGTTTTTAAATCTGGCTTTCGTAGAAGTTACCCAGAAGGTACGAGGTTACAGTACTCGAAGATATATCTGCTGCGCGTGAGCAACGTCACATTGAACATAGAAACCGGACAACGTACTGAAAGTGATTCATAAATGAAGGAACTTCCACGAACAGCCACTCAAGGGTTTAAATAGCCACACCTTTTTGACGAGATTAAGGGGGACCTTTCGCATACATGTGCGACAAGTCCCTGACGAAGTGCTCAGACACGTTGTTATTTAATTGTTTTTTTAACGCCACAACCAATCCCAACCCATTCATACACAAACCCCCACGAAAGGAAAGAAAGAAACCAAACACCCTGCAGAAATGAAACTCATACACACGTATACACACGTACACAGACTATCGATGGCGGGTCCGGTACGCAGTCATGACACATGCCTCCACCAATATATAGCGGCACACCTGTGCGTACACACTACCCCTGGCCGTGGAGATAACTCCGCAGTGACGGCGTGGACACATTAAAGAACTTATAAGTCGAGTTTCCGTAGAAGCAAGAGTGGCAGTTCGTCAAGATTCCGGCCACAGTGTACTGCTTGCCTACTCCTGCCGTAGAGAGGCCTACCTGTTGCTTCTTGACGTAGTCGACATACGGCCACAAGGCCACTATTTTTCCAAATCCCCATTCCACTGTAACGCGGCAAGAGCTCATGGAGGCGTTGAACAACTGCTGCGCGGGCGTCAACAATCCCCTGAACGGCGACATCAACCACGTCGACATTTGATACGCCGGATCCCCGTATATGTAGTACGGAATACCTTCGGCGTCGTTGAACCACTCCTCTAAAAACGCGAGTAGCCCGCTTTGCCCCAACAGAGTGACGTCGTGCCGACGACCAACCATTGGTCCCCAGAGCTGGCGGATTATGCCATCTGGGGAATCAACTGCTTGGTACTTCACCGCATGGGTACGCTTCCACCCGTTGTAGAACGTCCGCTGCCAGCGGATCGGTCGAGCTATTTTCCGAACGGTACCGTCTAGAAAACCCCAGCAACGGGGGAGAGGTGCCCCTGCTGCAGAAATGGCCTGACAAAACATGTCAATCTTGGGAAGGATTGCATCAACTTGCAGCTGATCTACCAAATGTCCCCATCGCCCGAAGATGGCCTCTATTGTAAGATTAAATATCTCGCATATCAAAGTCTCTGACAGTCCCCAGAAAAGCTTGTCCCGGATCAGTGTGGTCGGTGCGGCCAGCCTCCAAAGAGTCACCCCCAGTGCTAGTTTTGCGGAGACCTTGATGCGGCCGTAGCCCCCTCTGCAACAATAGGCGGCATAGATAGCGGTGTGGTAGACGCGGTTGTGGTTCTCGTAAATGTTAGTCCAGAAGATTGAGACGTATTTGAGGCTTGTAGCTTTTAGGGTTGGCTGCTCTGGCGACGTCGGCAACACGTACCAGCGAGTGTCATTTCAACGTAAATTAAATAGTCGATAGGCTAAACGCGTTCCTGGTACAAAAACACCATGTCGTTTGAGTTGTACCGAACACGCCGAAACTCCGGTTACATTCCTCAGACATGTTCTGCGGACAAGGTACAGGTTTTCCTTGTTGTACCTAGTACGTGTTTGTCCTCTTCGTAATGCGAGGCAGCGCAGGCATTGTTGTTTTGTTTTCATCACGACACGAAAGTGCTTATTAGTAGATAATTCCGATCGTTGAAAGAGATCATGGAAGTAAAACATATGGGGGGAACTTCCTTCCAACCAGCTTCCCGATCCGGTGCTCTCGTGTTCGTCTACACGAAGGGGAGGTTTGACGACTTCTACGGGGACGCTATATTAACGTCAAATAAAAAAACACGGTTAGCGCTGCTGCTTTGTTTGGCAACGGAGACGTGACAGGAAATGCTTCGAGTCGTTGTATGGTTTCTGCCGTCGCAACCGCGCCGCGGCTGCGTGCTGCTGCGCCTGCTCAGATAAAGTGCCGCCTGTTTCCTGAAAAACAAACTCCTGATGTACTCCGCGAAAAATATACGACGTATTCAGGAGCACAACCTACGAAGATTGTTCTTCTATTTTAGGAGAAACCTCAGGTGCGAGTGACAACAGCACCAGTAGAGCAACTGGAACGGAGGTCGCGGCAGAGTCGGTGACTTCTACATAGAAGTGGTAGATGCAGCAGCAAGCTAATAGCAGAATATGCTGTAGATGGAATACGCAGGTGTAAGTAGACATCACATGCGTCATGCCGACCGTGTGATCATATGTCCAATCCTCCTCATGAAACTTACTGTGTTGATCTGAAGTGCTTGCTGTGGAGTAACGGTTGTGCCGGCGTCGAAGCCGGCACAACCGACTGAGGGGCTGCTGCTGCTGTTTTTGCCGTCAGCGTCTGCCTTCCACGTCGTCGTTTTCCGTCACAACAGCAGTACGAGTGTACTCGTATGGATGTACGAGTATACGCGAGCCACACACCTTGGGTATACACTCGGAACGCTCGCATATACTTGTTCTTTATACGTACGTTCTCGTGCACAGCAGCAGTCGTATCATACGAGTTTGTCATTTTTTGTGTATGTACGTCGTCCTCTCACCTTGACACTTCGATATGATCCGGTAGTTCAAGCTCCCGGAGGAGTTGCAAGAAATGATGTTTCTCGAACCTGAACAGCTCCTTGAAGTCGAATCCTCCAATGGCGTCGAAGAAGTCATGCAACGGGCGCAAGCCTGGAAGCGTAGTTGGTGTACAGAGCTGGCGGTACAAGGACCACCTGTACATGCTGTATAGGAGGAAAATGACGAAGAGATCTTCCTCCCCAGTCATACCAACAATGAGAGCCAGCATAGACATAGTGCGGCATGATTGGTAGCGTTTGTAGCGGACCTTGCCACGGTTGAGACGGGCCATACAAGCTTTGCCGTCTATGCCCTTTGAGGTGCTTCGATTTTGTGAAGACGCAGTACCCGACTCCGCCACGATTTCGTGGGAATCGGGGGGTTTCTGTCATTTTTCGGATGCATTCGACACTGAGGGGCTGATTCATTGCGAACAGGTACAAGCGGCGGCATTATTTTTTTTTTTTAAACTGTTCGGCCGTTTGCCAATTTGTCATTGTTTCTACGACAAAAACGAGCCGCCCAAAGACGGGACGACCCAAAAAACGGTACAAGTTGCGGGGAAACCCTATAATAAGTACAGTAACGAACCAATCATCAGCAGAGAGTACGATGATCAACGGAAGTAAAGGAAAGAGTTGAAGATAGGGTACCTGGAGAAGTGATAGCTTTTTAGTATAGGATGTCTTGAAAATAGTCTTGAGGCTTGAGAGATAAGCAGAGCTCCCGTTGAGAGGAACGGCACGCAAGTCTCTGACCACGTGGGTCTAGGAAGAGTGGAATAGGAAGAGCAGTTGGAGACAGCTAGACGAGCGACGGTGCCCCGCCCCACCCCCCCTCGTTCAGTACTCGTTTTCCCAGCCTTCATCTATCTGCAACCTGAGAAGATAATAAAAGACTTGAAACTATCCTTGAATCGAGCTACTGTTGTATTGATACGTCGAACCAATCAGCACATAGCATCCGCTACTGCTGTGTGAGTGAAGAGAGAGAGCTACAACCCGCTTTCACAAGATCACTCAGTGCTCGGCGTGTTTGCGTGCTGATCTGCTCTGTTCGCGCTGTTGTCCTCGGCGTGTTGCACACACCCCACCTCTCTCTGTTGCTGATACTCCGCCGAGGCCCATGGTGTGTGCTTGGCTGTCGAGGCGTGCAAAAACTGTCGCGACGCCGCTGCTGTAAGCCAAGAACGGGCTTTGAGGGTCGAGGGGACAAGGGGGTACCCGTGGTGTGATGCGAGGGGGTCACTTTTCTGTCACGCTGATTGACTTGAAAACTGGGGCAACTTTTGTCACGCTGATTGACTTGAAAACTGGGGCCACTTTTGTCACGCCTATTATCTTGAAAATCGGGAACACTTTTGGGATTATGCTTTCTGAGTCTCCGGTCCAAGGACCAGAGAACATGATAACAGTTTGGCGGGATCTCTAAGAACGATCGAGTCAACGGTTCCACCATATTTTATCCCCGAAAATGCAGGTGCAGTTCTAAAAAGGTCTACTCACATTTATGTACAGTAATACGCAGATGCTTAAAAACGTCGTATTTATGTACTATACACTATGATATGCGTAGTAGGTTTTCGATTCGTCCTTGCGCCACTCCCCTAGGCATGTCCCGGAGGGGAACCTTGTAATGTTTATATTTTTTCAATGTTTTACTCGTAGTCAGTACTGACTGCATTCTGTTGTCAAACGTGGTCAGGGTTATTACCTCGGTCAGCAGATACGCAACATGTCCATTATGCGCATAGTCTCATGATCAGATCGGCGTGTATTGCTTTATAGTGGGCTGGGGAAATTAATGGAGTTTTGTTTTTCAAGATTAAGAAGAATCGCGATTTTTTATGTATGAAGTGAATATGATACAATACCCGAGAATATATTGATTACGAGCGAATGCGAGTTTCTAATTTTGACCAAGGCTCTCGTGATAGGGACCCCTGGCTAAATGGCCATGGCCAGTTTCTTACTTGATTGAACTATTGATTTTGTGTGCACTTTTCATCAAATTCTCGGAAATTTATTTTGTCTACTACTTTTATTTTTGCACTTTTCATCAGTTTCTCAGAATGTTATCTGTCTACTATACGTACGTTTTGTTTTCCTACACAAAAATAAATTCGCGGTGATACCCGGGTCTCGATCCCCTGACTCTTGTGCTAAGAAGATGCTGTACTACCTGTTACTCTACACGTACAAGTGGTGGTTACCTTCATTTTTTTTGTACTTTTATAGTAGACGATTTTCAATTATTTTTACTACGGTCCTCACGCAAGTGGAGCAGATCCTCAATGCCATAGCCTGCGCCATCATGCGCGTGTACCGCCTTAAGGGAGGGCAGTGGGGGTTCTCGGGGCACGTCGTTACTTTTCCCCACCAATGCACACAAGTTGACGACAGTTACTAATATCCTGCTGCGCGAGTTCCTAGCGACAGCTACACTATCTTACATTAAGAATAACACCTCTTGTACACGTTTGAGATACTACAGTGTTTCTATTTTTTACCTGTAGACAACGCAATAAGCATAGGAAGGCTAAACTGGGAACTCTCATCGTTGGTCCGTTGTGGTCGACTTAGGTCGACAATTAATGTGCTTATTTTGATGTCAAGGCTGGAAGATTTTCTGAGTACAAGATTGTGGAAGTATTGGTGCAAGGATCATCTTTGTACTCAATCTAGTATAGGTAAATATTAGGCATTCAGTTTTGAATGACATCGGTATATTATTGCACATCTCCCACGGAGAAATTGGCAATTGGAAGAATGAGCAGTTGGAATTACCTGGCGTGTGTTACTGTAGTAGTTCTAGTACTGCGGTAAAGTTGTATCGACCTATTTACGCCGAGCTCAGGACCGTTGGATTACCGCGGACACTTGTCCCTAGTTACGGCAGCGGAGTGTTGGGAAAATTGTTGAAATTTACTTCAGTACCAGTATGTTCTAGAAAAATGGATTTGATTTGAGATTTTGGATTTTGGATAACGTAAGGGCCCGTACAAACGGAGCGTTTTGACCCTAAAAACAAAACCTAAAAACAAAACCTAAAATGAGTTATGAAGATTCACTCCCTCTGATTGGCGAAACAGAAAAAAAGAGACCCAGGAGACCGCGATGGGATATTTTTGCTCTTCGGTTTTGTTTAATCGAAAATCGATTAAAATGACCCTAAAAACAAAACACGAAGAACGAACAGCCCAGCGAGAACGGAGATCATGGCGACAACCGCAGCTACGAACGCCCCGTACACTGGACAGCCAGAAGACAGAGAGCAGACAAGGCGCGAACAACATGCGGCTGGTGCCAGGCAATGCAGTGTTCAACGCCGTAGCCAAAACCGTGGCTCATGGGGCGGTCCAAGTCGAATTGCGTGCTGCTGTACATTCAAAAATCATCTGTTGTAGCAAGCGGTGAAACTTTTTGTACAGCACCCGTACTTTATCCAGCGCAAATCTCGCGCTCCAGGCTACGGGCGCCATTGCAGCAGCAGAGTATGGTCGGCTAGTCATGTGGGTACACTCTCCTCTTTTTTCAGGGCTGGGCGTCGCCTCTACCGCAGCTGGGTGGTGCATTACTGCTGGTCTTCCACCTTGACCGTTGACTCGTTTTCGCTTTTGTTTTTCGCTTTTATTTTTCACGCGTATCCTGCGTTTGTACACCATCTTCGATTTTACACTAAAAACCTAAAGTCTGTTCGTTTTTAGGTTTTGTTTTTAGGTTTTGTTTTTAGGTTTTGTGTTCCTCGTTTGTACGGGCCCTAAGTGTTTTAACAGCAGAGAGGCAGCTGTTCGGTTATACAGTGGGTTTGGGGATGTGTGTGGCTTAGGCCGGATATTATGCAGTATTATTTTGGTGATTATATTAATCTTTACGGAGGTTTCGGGGTATCTAATCCCAAATATTATCAGATTTGATCTAAATCGCGTCTTATGGGGCCTGTTTGGTGGAAAAAATGTTCCTCCGAGATGTTATCATCGATAAAATCTGACCACATGGTTTTTTTTGGCGGCCTTTTTCAACCACTTGGTGATATTTTAGAAAGTGATTGAAAACGCTTTTGCACGAGACCTCGGAGGCATTCTATACTTTTGTATGGGTTATAGACTGTGGGTTCACGACGGATCACGGCGCTACTTGCTTGGCTACTCTTGTACACAGCTGGGACACAGCACTCGTGCATCGACCACCAGGGAGAGGGAAAGCATCAGCACCTTGGCCACCATCGCATGTGTTGTGGCCGCACAGCAGCAGCTAGCTGCGCCATGGCCAAAACAAACCATCAAAACAATCTAACGCCTTTTTTCTGACTACGATCGCTACAGCAGCTCATGCTCGGTGAGAGCGAGAGGTCCTTGCTGGCCCACAGCGACTAGACAAGCCCCTACGCAGCTCCGCAGGAGGTTCCCAGTCCGTTCCCTGTCTTCAAAGACCTGGTGGTGAAGGTTGATCGCCCAACCCGGCGTAGATCACTCGTTCGTGTCGTGGAGTTCAAAATCTCATCTCTGTTCTGATTTTCTTGGTTCCGCCATGAAATAAAACCAAAATCACGATAATAAGATGGCACACCGAAGAACGATGTGGTGGGATTTGTTGCCGGTCAAAAATCCGACTTCCTTCCGTTTTCAATCACAAAAATAATACTGCATAATATCCAGCCTTAGTAAATGCTGTATTTTGGGGATTTGACAAAGGTATATAGTACAATATTGTATTGATTGGTGGATAAATAGATAGATGTATTTGGTTTGGGATTGATATTTCAGAGATTAATGGTAAATATTAGGCACTGCCATCGAGGCAGGCATACAGGCAGGGGGGATGTGCGTTCGAGTACTTGCAGTCTGCCTGATACCTGGTAAGCAGTATGCTCATGTATACTACGGATGTATGATTCACGTATCAGTATTATAGGAGATTTTCGTATTAGAAATGGGAGCATTCTATTGGAAGAAGATGTTGGCGGGGTGTGTTCTCAGTGTATTACCCTGGTGGAAACATGCTTGCGACGGTATGTTTGTTTCTGGATGAATCCCGATGGGATTAACTACTTCTCCTACCTACTGGATAATATATATTTGCATACAACATTTTCTTCTTTTCAGCCTCTTCGTACAACCCTGAGGCTCCATCACCCTCTCCGCGAGGCGAGCCGGGCTTCGTGCACGACATCGCGTCTTAGACTGCGTGTGTCAACTTACCTGTGATCAGTGGATTACGTTTTATAGTGTGTGGATCGTGGCCCAGTTACTATTTTAGAAGTTTGTTTTTGTCCGCTATTATACCGGCCCCGCCCTGGCATGGTTCGGGGTACCACTAGTCATTAATAATAAGTATACTATTTGAAGTGTACCAACCAGCTGGTACCTATGTACGACGAAAATACGGGTACCAAATACACCAATTGGTCTTAGATTGAAAACAAAAGGGAGCTAAGAGCGAGAATAAAAAATCAAAACTAACGAATTTGGCGAGACAACAATCCGGATTGAGATCGAGCTTGAGATTGCCTCTTATCGCCAAGGTTGCCGACAAGATCAAGACTGCCTTTTTGGGGGCCTTTTTTCTTGAGTTGGTCGGTACTGTTTCTGTAGGCAATCTCTATCACTGCTACCTGCTACATACGGAAACAGTAAGAACTCGCCCGAAGGTGAACCACAAGGCTTCCAAGCGCCATGGGATCGATGGGCTTGGCTGGATAGGTGCTCCCTGATAAAAGTGCGGGCAGGGAGGAATTAATGGCGTGAGTTCACCTTAGAGGATACGACTTCACATACCGCTCTTCTCTAGACACCGAACTTGCCAAGGAGCATGCGTCGGCGCATGGTAGTAGAGTGCCAAGCTTGGGACGGTCACAATATCCATCCTATGCAGAGAGACCTCTTCCGCACCTGTTCACAAAAAAACACTGATTGCGCCTATAAATTGCGTCAGTTACGTCTGCCTTGCCCACCTGTTTGTAATTCGGTCCTACCCGGTAAAAGCTACTGTGGCAAGTAGAACGAATCGTTTTGGCTCGTGGTAAGATGCCTGGCTGGGCCATAGAACACGACGACTACCTGGTACGCTGGACAAAGAGTTCACCTCAGATATTCACTGCTCGGCCCTGTAGCGCACGCTGAAGGAGCCATAGCCCGACGTTCATACAGCAAACACTTGGGCTTGAGCACCTCTGGGGCACTGCCAGACCAACGACACAAATCATCAGGAAAATACTATATATCGAGGCCACTGGGGGGTGGGGGGTCTGTATCGGATGCATCCAGCTTATCCCCATGCGCCCTCGGGTGGACAGAACCACATACCAATAATCTGTCTGCTTACCGGGTATTCTAGCAAACGTCGAACAAGTCGATAGAGCACCACGGTTTCTTCTTATTCCACGAGCCGGGTGAGCCAATCGGGCGCTTTAGTGGGATCATTCGTGAAGCCCTTTTTGCACAGATACTACTTTAGGAAATCGGTATTTTTAGGGGCATGAAGGTATTTCCCGGCAAAAACATCCTACGTCTAGCGTAGGGCTACGTCGAACAACATTTCAAACCGGGAATATATAGCTTTTTTATTATTTTGCGTGATCCAACCCAATAAAACTAAACCTATTCCGGCCTTCACGTGCATATAGTGCAGACGTTGCCCAATGATACCCAAGACTATTACAGTGGACGACACAGCCACAACCCCTTCGAACTCACATAGCATATGTGAATGAGTCTTGTGGACTATACATATAATACGGTAAGCGCGCTACACAACCGGTTTGTCCATAGGTTCAAATTCTTCGGTGCTTGAGTGGCAATCGCCACGACCGAAATCCATGTGCAACGTGCGGATTGTCCTACTATGAAAAAAGCCCTAGCTGCATTTCTTGCGCGTCAAAGGCTAAATAATGATGTTGAGCAGTCTGAAGGTAGGCATACGAATAATGCCCGATTAGGCAAGGAGTTGTAGACCTTCCTTCGGCAACGAAAGCCCTTGATCCGGACGACGGTACCAGAAAAGGAAGACCCTGTTCGGACGATCATAGTGGAGTCCAGCAAAAAGAAGAAGTCGAGGAACGCGCCTAAAGCCGTTTGAAGTGGGTGTTGGCTGTGCTGCGTATGGGCGTCACTTGAGTTCAGACCCAGGTCCACGTGACCAATGACGACGTCGTGTTTGGCAGCTTCCACCGTGCAATATTTCGCCATTGGTTTGCTGGACAGGGTGAACGCCAACCATACGCGGGCACATAAAGTCCAAAGGTCGGAAGGAGTGCGAGGAAACATTGTATCACGTGTGAGGTCAAACTGTTGTGCGTATTATACGAATATTCAGTGTGGTGGCTGCGCGTAATACGTGATACTTTCTAACGGGAAATAAATTCAAAGCCGTGTCTTTTATGCACCAGGGGGGGGGGAGCTACGGGGGTGAAGCTGCAATCCAGGATTCTGCACAAATAATGATTTGAGGGACTACGCAGTGATATCTGTAATTTGTTTCCCGTAAGGCGTGCATGTTTTAATAGTCATCAGTACTCCATTGCACTGAGCAATGGCTACATGTTATAGACTTCTTTGTACGCCTACTCGTTTTGGACGGCGTTGTTACCGTCCAGCGACCCGGTAAATACTGGCGACTCCCGTGGCACAGTATACCTCAGTATCACAAAACACTGATGGATGCGACTCGCCTACCTAAGTTCTTAGTATGAACGCAACCAGCATGAACTAGGTTGAAGCTACGAACTGTCTCACCCGAAGAGTGACTGGGCAAGATCTAGACGATATATTGGTCCACCTGTATTCGGCAACAACACCACCAGACGAGTCAACCCGATCGACTGAGCAGTTTCACCGACATTGAAACAGCTAATATGGCCAGCAGACACGGTGGTTACCTGTTGGAGGAAATGAAAACCAGCTCATTGTCTGTTTGAACGGACAGTGACGCATGGCAGGTCTTGGTACGCCGAAGCGCATCTTCCATCGCCACGAGATACGTCGGGCACACCTCTGACGGTGGCTCTTGCACCACGTACGTGTGGATATATGGCTTGTATGACCTGGATGTTTCTCCGTCGGGAGTACGAATGTGCCAAGCGATGTACTCCGCATTTTGATGATGGAGTTCTGACGAGCCATTCACCACGCCCCAGGGGCTGTATTCCATCAAGCTTGCGATCATCGATGGACTGTTCCACGCAAAAGTGAGCAGCGTACAGAGGCGGACCCAAATCATTTTTTCACGGCGATCAGATATTCCACAGGTAGCACTCAGTCACGCGGGGGCAGTGTGCATTTGAAACTGGGTAGTGCCGTTTACTCGTACACATATAATGGATTCGGTATTTAACCCGTTCACTGTCGTTCGCGAGCTACACCCAAAGTGAAACGTTTCAAGCAAGCATCCTTGTGACAGGTGAAACGACGACACATATATTTACTCTTTGTGAATGTGGAACAAACGTTTACAGTTAAAGGCGACTATGCAGGAAATGCGTGGGATCACATTGTACCAGAGCCCCGGCTTTGCACCATATTAGATGCATATCATTGTGTAACTACGAGGACAAAGAGCAAATGAGTTAGTCAGCAGGGGTTGCAAGCACGACAGTCGCACCTGCGCGTCAATAGCATGTTCCAAGCGCAGGGTTGTGTGTTGAGGGCCTTGTTCTCCCCTAAGGGTCCACGCATGACCCGGGCCATGAAATGGTCCATGCTATTAGGGAGCTCGTTCCTGAAATAAGTAGCCAGAGCTTCCGTATTTGTCTCGTTTATGTTGAGCGTCAACGCCAATAGCTCAAGTTGAGAATCCGAAAGAACCATCGCAAAGTTGGAGAACTCCATTGTATGGAGGCCAGTCGCTGCGGCACCTTCCAAAACAAAACAAGCGGATCGCGTGAAAACTGTCTGGTTATGTGGAGTAAACATCGATACATCATGGCAACTGATGACTGACGGACATAAACGCCATGCCTGACTCTTATTTACGACGTTAGATACTGGCACCAGGCATACACTGCTAATTAAAGGTAGGCCCTGTGTTCGCCGTGTGAGCAACGGGGGAGGGTTGGGTAGGGAGTATACATACCTCCTTCAATGCCATATATCTGCTGCATGAACGGCTCAGCGTCAATACTCCAGTTAATCTCGCCAGGGTTAAACACTTCTCGAAACCCTGGAAAACCGGTCCATTTCAAAATTAGTCCGAGCTCGAGCAGCCGCACAAACTGCGTTTCACACGGTTGGGACGGCGATCAAAGGCGTTGTGGGGTAGGTGATTAAATAGTGCATGTTATCAAAGGCCCAGTCGTTTGCTACAACCAGCAATATAGTACAAGGGTTTCGCATCGGTATCTGACGACGGGCGATCGTTAGCGACGGCCATTCAACCACAGAGAGTGCCGTTTATATACTCGAGGCTCAAGCACAACAGCTATCATACTGGCTGGAGTCGCTTTTCGCAGGTGCCACCGGACAATGGAAAATGCCGTACAACTGACGGAAAAGGTTGTCCTGCGGATGAGGCACCACAAGACACAGTCGAACAACAAAACGGTGCGCGATGTCGTCCAATTATCATGTCTGTCGCAAATAGGAAATCATTAATGTCTTGGTTATGTATGGATTAACTATACAACGGGAGTTGTATCGTAGGCTTTGTTGAATGTGCCTAACAGGGGCCGGGTGTAGCAGCGTTACAGTAACTTGTTTCCTTGAGTTCACTGTACAGGAAAGCAAAATAAGCTGTGCGAGTAATTACACTGGTTGTTTAATGTCGGCCGGGTTGCGTGATTGGCAAACTATAAATGTGGTGGTATTAACCCCGCGACGTGATTCAATTTGCAACATATTGCGATATAGACGTAAATATGAGAATCATTCGGTTATTAATATGAATAGTTGACCGTGTTTATTTTTTCGGCCACATAGGTTTTGTTTTCCAACACCACTTTGATTAAATTTCCATCTCGTCTTTTGAGTCGTAAATCAAATATTTTTCTTCGCCCTTCTTTTATCTGTCCCTTGATCTTTTGTTATTAGATTGGGTACTGTTTTCCCCCTGCTGTAAATTTGATAATAGTTGCTATTCAGGCCTACAACATGCAACAAATACATATGTTAATACATATAAAATATTGCAGCTGGTGCACGGAGAGCGCTCGCCAGCTTTTCTTACACGCAAGTTTGAGAGTTTTTCGTGATACCTCGCGATGAGGTCCACCTAGTGGTCCGCAACTCCCCCCTCATGCTCGCCGACGCCTGTTCTGCCTACTCCGCCAAGGGCGGCCTCCGCCGTGCCCAGCACGTCGCCCACTCAGGTACGTTTGTTAGAGAGTTTAATGCATTTTTGTCACAGATAGAGGTTGGCCCTTTCATCTATTACCCGGGGACCCGGTGGGTATACCCGGTCGGCCCCTACCCGTTCAACGGGTAGGGGCCGACCTCAATACCCGCGGGTATGTGAGACGAGCGAGTAATGACGTCACGGATACCCGGGTACCCGTGGGTATCCGGGTACCCGGTCCTTTTGACGAACCCCGATTCAGTATTATTCAGTAATACCTCTAGAAAGCTGATTCAAATTAGCAACACACACTCAACACAAAACCCCAAAGGGTACGGACGTTGATCGGTACGAAATATGCTCGTAGAGACTTAGGAACACCAAGTGGTACCCGTGTACCCGGGTAACCGGGTACCCGGGGGCCCGCGGGTACCCGTCAATTTCGCGAAACCCCGACTCATTAGAGTGTTTGCGATAGAAGTAAAAAATATATATACTTTCCTTCCGCTAAAAAAAGTGAATTCCCTTCCCCTCATGGTTTCGGTGTGTTTGCGATAGAAGTAAACAAAATCCTGCAGGCGACGCCTCCGAAAATAATAAGGGAAGTGGGGTGAGGCAATGCGGCAAACCAAAGAAACAACGAAAACAAAAAGTAGCGTACGAGAGGAACTGCAGCCCAGCAACGGTGGCGGCGGCAGGGGTATGACCGCAGTGCCGAAGCTGCAATCCCACGACCGCAAGCAGCAGCACCGGTGGCTGCAGCTACGTGGCGGCAGCCCCAGCAGCAGCGGCAGCCCCAGCAGCAGCGGCAGCAGCAGCAGCAGCAACAGCAGCAGCAACAGCAGCAGAGCAGCAGCAGAGCAGTAGAAGCAACAGCTTCCGTTTTCGCTTTTTTCGATTTTGGGTCCAACTATTCTTGTCGTGTGCTGCTCCTGCTGCTGCCCACGACCTACGCGCGACACCGCGCCGGCACGCTCCGCTCCAAGCCCGCCCGGGGCCCGACATATATAGACCGTGGCGGCGCGCCGCCGCTGCTGCTAGTGCTGCTAGTGCTGCTACCGCAGTGTGGTGAAATTGAAATGATACACGGCGATCTGTCATCCTGTCGCGCTCTACAAGCAAGGCGGTACGAGTACGTCTCCATACGACTCGTACGAGTAACTCGTACGAGTAACTCGTACGAGTAGTTCTTCTGAACAGCGCATCCTCCACGACACCAAGCCGGCGAGAGCGTACCGTAGCGGGCCGCCAGCAGTCCGCCGGCGCCCCGTTAGCAAAATCCAGCACCGCTTGTCCGTATCATACTGCTGTAGCACACCTCCCGAGCCTCTGTGCTCCCACCGGTTGTTGTGTTGTGTAGAGCAAGCAGCAAGGTTGGGGCCTATGGGAGACATGGAGACATCTCCCATAATTTGGGGCGTTCTGCGTCGGTAGAATGCTCGGTGCGTGTAGGCCAATCAAACTGAGAGACAAAAGTTACCGTAACTTTTGATCAAAAACATACTTCTCTAAAGTAAATTTTTGCCGTTTTTTCAAAAATTTACCTCAAATCCTTCCTTCGGCAGAATTTTTAGAGAAGTAAAAGTAAAAAAAAAAAAAACGCAAACACTCTATTAATATTCCATAAAACTCTAGAAAACCGATTTAAACGAGCACTACATACTCGATACTTAGTGTTGACGGATACCGCTTCCATCTTACACCAGATAAGTGCTGCAGTCTTCAATGGGGGGCTTTGTTGACCGCCCCCCCCCCCGTGTTTGTAGAATGTCCATCAGTCGTCCAAACACACGTGCCCCTGTATTGATCATACACACTTTTAGCACATGCAGACCCCTGCTTACGTGCTAATAAGCAAAAATGTTTTGTACACTGGAACGCAAATTCAGGCGGCCTGAGTATCGAATCAAAAAACAAACCTCTTTATAATTGACCGTTTCTGTATCGAGCAGGAGTAGTATGCAAATCAATCCACTCTATCGCCACTCGTCGCTCCACCGAAACAATACGAAACGTTCAAAATTATCCGGGAACCCGCCGGGGATCCGTGTACCCAGGTACCCGTCAAAAATACAATACCCGGCGGATAGGGTAGGGTCTGGCTTCCGGAGTTTGGCGGGTACCCGTTCGTGGCGGGTACAATATGGGGCTAACCTATAGTGACTCACAGGCTCGACATACGAGCGTACTTCGTATTTCCTGACAGTGCCGTGCGGGATGATTCTCTGTTTTAGACCTTGCGAGTGCCACAAAAATATTTAACGCATTTGCCCCTCAGCAGCGCGTCGGTACTTGGCAGATGTCAGGAAGCGAGGGCTTCATCTTTAACTTCTTGTTCGGGAAGACGTTGTGGAATCCCTCACTTTTTCTCCCGCGGCGGTGAACGTCTTACAACGACGATTTATCCGTTTTCATGCCCGCCGGCCTGGTTTTTGTACCAGTACCAGTACCACAGCAGCATTATAGTAACAGAGGATCAAATATTAAAAATGAGAGTATTATATACCTGGTAAACGATAATCAGTGTATCATGTCCCTACGTGCGTGGTACGGCAGTAAAATACTGGACCAGGTGTGTGTCGTTTCTGTTCGTAGCATATCATATAGGAATTCACATGTGGCCATTCGGCTAACCTTGAAGCATCCTTAGCGGCGAGGTACCTTGTCAGACACCTTGGGGGAGGTGCTGCACCATTTTAGGGTGGGAAATAACAGCCACTTAAAACGAAAAAATGAATATGTCTTGTTGATCCCGTGCGACATTACCCATAGCGTTTATAGACATAATTTATTAACCTTTAATTTTTTTTTCAAGATTAAATGCTCGACATGAAAAAATGCTCAAGACTTGGGACACAACAATGACTTAACTTACTTGATTAAAGTAAAGATTTCCATCCAGAATGCAAGGACAAAAAAATGCCAGCATTAACAACTATTAAAATAAACACTATCCAATCGGCCATAATTTTAGTCGATTACAGTGTACATTTTTCACGTCGAAAAAAAATACTTCAAGACACCTACACTAAAAGCAAAGTATTAACTTGATTAAAGTATAGACATCCAACCATGAAAAAACAAAAAATCGCAAGCATCAATATCTCCCAATACAATCACTATTTTATCGACCCTAAATTAACTTGATTGTAGTATGCATTTGTTTTGAATGTTTTTTTTAGCCGAGGCTATCACACAAAATTGAGTAGATTGACATGATTATAGTGTAGATTTCCAGCCTGAATAAGAATCTAAAAAATTGCCATCATTAACAACTACGAAAGTAAACACTATCCAATCGGCCATAATTTTAGTCGATTATAGTGTACATTTTTTCACGTCGAAAAAAAATACTTCAAGACACCTACACTAAAATCAAAGTATTAACTTGATTAAAGTATAGACATCCAACCATAAAAAAACAAAAATCGCCAGCATCAATATCTCCCAACAAAATCACTATTTTATCGACCCTCAATTAACTTGATTGTAGTATGCATTTGTTTTGAATGGTTTTTTTAGCCGAGGCTATCACACAAAATTGAGTTGATTATAGTGTAGATTTCCAGCCTGAATAAAAATATAAAAGAATTGCCATCATTAACAACTACGAAAATAAACACTATCAAATCGGCCATAATTTGTGTCGATTGTAGCGTACATTATTTTACGTCGAAAAAAAATGCTCGAAGACATGTACACTAAAATGAAGGTATACGAGTAAAGTATAGACTTCCAACGTGAAAAAAAAAATCGCCTCAACTGGCTTGATTAAGGGGCCCCTTCGGTCACGATGAAACACGAGTCTTCCATCGTTGAAAATGTATACCTGGTATATATAAATATTCGTTTTTTTTACAGCAGCGATACTATTTCTGGTATAATAACACCATATCAGTACTCCTTACGGAAAACGGCATAGCTTCAGTTCTAATGCTCAGTATTTCGCCCATAGAGTATTTCCAAAGAGCCTAGACCATGGTCAACATTTGTGTCTCGGGGGGCATATCGATCAGGAGAACCTTTAAGCACCCTTAGCGGCGAGGTACCTTGTCAGACACCTTGTGGCAGGTGCTGCACCAATTTCGACTGGCAAATAGCAGCCACTTAAAACGAAAAGGTGAAAATGTCTTGTTGATCCCGTGCGACATTAACAATACCAGGTACCAGGTAGCGTTTATAGTCATCACCTATCAACCTTTTTACTTTTCGAAGGTAAAATGATCGATGTGAAAATATGTCTCAAGACTTGGGACACTAAAACGACTTAACTTACTTGATTAAAGTATAGATTTCCAACCAGAACACAAGTCCTATCGGCCATAATTTGAACTTGATTATATATAGTGTATATGTTTTTACGTCGAAAACAAATGCTCGAATAACGTGTTCACTACAATCAAGGTATTGACTTGATTACAGTATAGACTTCCAACCTGAAAAAAACAAAATCGCCAGCATCAACAACTTCAAATAAATAACTATTACAAGGTTCCCCTCCGGGACGTGCCTAGGGGAGTGGCGCAAGAACGGATTGAAAACCTACTACAGCATGCGATATGGTACTATCATGCGCGTATCACATAGTACGTACGACGTTGAACAGCATCTGCACTTTTGGATAAAACATACAGGGAAACAAAAATACTAAGTTTGAGTGTGGGTGGTTGAAACTGACTTGGTTTTAGTGTCAGGGCATCGAAATTGACTTGGTTTTAAATTAGGGATCGAAATTTACTTGATTTTCGTGTTGGGTCGGAGAAACTTGGGTTTTGTGTGGGGGACTGATTATTGTGTGGGGATCGTAATTGGCTTGAGTTTTGCGCGGGGGGTCGAAATTGATTTGGTTTTGAGTGTCAGGGTCGAAAATGACTTGGTTTTAGTGTCGGGCTGGAAGTTGACTGTTTTAGTCAGGGCCGAAAAGCACTTGGTTTTATTAGTGTCGGGGCATCGAACATGCCTTGGGTTTAGAATTAGGATCGAAATTGGATTGATTTTAGTATTAGGTTCAAAATTAACTTGATTTTGTGTCGGGGATCGATATTGACTTGGTGCGGGGATCGAAATAGGCTTGGTTTTTGTTCGGGAGGTCCAACTTGACTTGGCTTTTATTATACGTGGTGTGCGGGCCGAAAATTAAAGGTTTTTAGTGGGGGATTGAAGCTCACTTACTCTTTGTGTCGGGTCGAAAATGCCTTGGTTTTGGTGTGCGGGGCTAGAACGTGCGGCGTGCACCGCTAACCTCTACTAACAACTAGTTATTCGGAATTCGGAGTACGATCTAACGAGATGGATAGATATCGCGCTGCTTCATTGTTGGCAAGGGTTGTTTTTTCTCATTAAATTACCCAGTGGTATGTATACGCAGCGCCTTACCCTGTCGATCGTAGATCTGCTGTGCTTTCGACTGCTCACGAAAATCGCCACAGCAGCAGTAGTAGCAGCAACCAGTAGTGTTGTTATACCTGCGGCAGCATGCATGCATGTACCACACTGCAGCAGAGACCGTCTGCCCTACAGATGACAGGGTCCATTAAAAAAAGTAACTCCAGTATATATATAGAGACCCACATCAGCAATACAACCCAGACACACTACGTACCGAAATCGTTTGATCTTGCTTCCTGCCGTGCTGGCGGACGGCAGGTGTGTATAGCGTTGTGTAGCCAGCTGGTTGTAGCACTGCAGTGCTCGTGTTTTGTCGGTTGTCTGTGGTGTCTGCGAACGTACTACGTACATAATAATAAAAAAGGGGGAAAAAAAGGGGAAAAAAACATCTCGCCGAGGATCGAACTCATGCCTTCGAAGTCAAAATCGGGCACCGAGACCATTTGACCAAAATACAAAAGATCCAAATTACCATGCATTATTTTTTACGGCACACGACAGATGCACAACATCCCGTACATACGACACACATCACAGATCATAGATAGCACAGCAGCAGAGACGAGAGAAGGTGGAATTTGGTGATGACTGATTGACGGATGTAAGCCTCTGATAAAGCAACTATGGATAGCCACAGCAGTACATGGTGGACCTGCCACACGCCGCGTGGTGTAGTTCGCTGCTGCTTGTGATGCTCATGCTATATATAGGCGGTGTTGTAACGTTGTTGTGTTGCTAAATTTGCATGTTGTGTTTGATGTTGTCTGAAGTCTCTCACCGTGGATTCCTGCGGTGAGATTCGGGGAAGAAACATGAAACAAATCGGGAAAATAATAACAGTTTATATACTAAAATTCAATCAAATTGGTCCTTGTCATTTCGGCCAGAGTGAGTTCGGACCTTTCACACACACCAGCAGCAGCAGAACAGAAAT
>MEHQ01003336.1:68936-121288 GCA_008828725.1 Saccharina japonica
CAAGGTCAGGTTCTGTAGGGTTTGTGGATTTAGGGTCAGGGTATGGGTGTCTTACAGAACTTACAGAAGTTCCGGGTTAGGGTATAAAACCCTTACAGAACTCACACAAGTTCCGGGTATTGTGGCCCGGGCATACAGAACTCACAGAAGTTCCGGTCAGGTACAAACACGTTGTACCGGTACCCCGGGTATTGTGAAACGGGGAGTACAGAACTTACAGAAGTTCTCTGTAGGGTATGAAGGTCGTACAAAACGTACAGAAGTTCCGGGTACGGGTATAGAACCCCTACAGAACTCACAGAAGTTCCGGTCAGGTACAAACACGTTGTACCGGTACCCCGGGTTTTGTGGCTCGGTCGCACAGAACTTACCGAAGTTCCGGGTACGGGTATGAAGGTCGCACATAACTCACAGAAATTCCGGGTATTGTGACACGGGCGTACAGAACTTACAGAAGTTCCGGGTATTTATTGTGGAACGGGCGTACATAACTGACAGAAGCTCCGATTGTGGCCCGGTCGTACAGAACTCACAGAAGTTTCGATTGTGGCCCGGGCGTACAGAACTCACAGAAGTTCCGATTGAGGCACGGGCGTACCGAACTTACAGAAGTTCCGGTGATACCCTGGTAAATACCCACCTCAAGGGGGCGAAAAAACTGCAAATGTACTCCTCAAAAAATATACAGTACCAGGTACATAAAATGCATTTCGAAATACTGCGATTGGTGTACTCGTACTTCAAACATGACACACTATACCGGTACTAACGCGTATATACCATGCATGTACCATTGTAGCTAATTTCTGTTCAAAAGCTGTCTTTCACGATTTTCACGGTAAGGACCGTTCCAACTTCATGGGAATGGCTTCCGCGGTCATAGATTTACCCCCCAAATCAAAATCCACGTACTTGTGTGCTCGGTGTATGTGTGGTTCTGAGCGAGGTGGGTTGTACAATGTAATTTAATTTCGTAATTTCGTTTTTGGTGTGTGTCACTGATGAGACATTACGTCAGAATGCATAACATCACTCCTCAAAAGATGTCAGGAGACGGCACTTTCATCCGTTGACTGACGGCAAATTTTCACTTTCTATCCTTGACTGACGCCAAAATGGTAGGTTTTAGTGTAGAGCACTCGAATCCACACCCTTGACCGATGCCCATTTTCCTCCGACTGACCGTCTCCTGACATCCTCAACGATACCCTAATCTGTACCGGCACACAGGGTATTGTGCCGAGGGAATACCCTTACCCGGGGTATTGTGCCCATGGTGTTACAGAACTTACAGAAGTCCCGGGTACGGGTATGGATGTCTTACAGAACTTACAGAAGTTCCGGGTTAGGGTATAAAACCCTTACAGAACTCACAGAAGTTCCGGGTATTGTGGTACGGGCGTACAGAACTCACAGAAGTTCCGGGCAGGTACAAACACGTTGTACCGGTACCCCGGGCATTGTGAAACGGGGAGTACAGAACTTACAAAAGTTCTCTGTAGGGTATGAAGGTCGTACAGAACTTTCAGAAGTTCCGGGTACGGGTATAAAACCGTTACAGAACTCACAGAAGTTCTCTGTAGGGTATTTCCCGGGTAAATACCCCGGGTATGGTTCTGTAGGTACCCTACAGAACCTGACCTTGGAACATTTGTTTTCGTTTGTTTGAGTTTTTTTTTTCGTTCGTTTGTTTTGATTTGACCTGATTGGTCGAAACGTGAATAACCAGCAAGATATTTCGATTTCAAAACTGAGTAGTTCAATAAAACGGAATTCCACAAGAAGTATTTTGGGACTTCTTTTGCTCTTTTTTTTCTGTTGAATTGGGAGTTCATCCAACTCGGCGTGGCGTGTTCCATGAAACCGAAGGAAGCCACGCAAACTTGAGCCATGTCGTCGACTGATTCAGAGGCGAGATCCACCATTCCCGAGAGGCACGGCCACCGGATCAGCCGCAGCGCGAGGTCCGACGGGCCCTAGCATAGGGTAGATCGCTTGCGGTGCCTAAAAAGTAACATAGGCCGTCGCAAATCCGATTTTTCACCCCTCTTTGCCTCCCAAACCACACGAGCACCGACCAGGTCGCGACTTGGCGTAGAAGTTCGATCGCTGTATCCCCGTCGCTGCTACCCGCGTTGGGCTTCGGGGCTGCGCCAGCCCACCCAAGACATCCCTAGAGTGATAGCCTCCTAGCCGGTGCTGGCAGACATAATTTTCCGCTGGCAGCGGCGTCCCGGGGAGGACACAGGCCGTAGGTCGCCTCGTTGGTTACTCACGGGTGTTCGTTGACCCTTGTGCGTTATTCTCATTTTTTGATGCAATACACCATTCCTCGATAAGACCCAAACACGTTTTTTCAGGGAAATCGATATTCAAAACAAACGAAAAACAAAAATTGTTTTCCCATTTCAATAAAAAGCGATGTTCGTTAAGATGGGCCCTAAGACCTATGCCAATGGGAAAGCAAAGGTATAAATCGATCTTTGAAATTTTGCCTGGAATTTTCAGGCTGAAGATCCGCTCATACCGCCGCTGTGGGAATAAAGGGAAAAAATGTTTGATTGTTTCCATATTGTTTTTTAACGGCTGCAGGCGGCTCAATTTGCTCTTTCTTGTTGCAAATCGTCAACACCCTGATAAAAATCAGCTCGTCCAACGATAGACCTTCGATCTCGACATAGACTCAGCCCACGGCCAACCCGCTTCGTGTCGGGCAAGGCCAACGAGTGTGGATGATGGCCTCGAAGGTATAAGGTGGATCCATGGTCTAGCGGGCGAGAGCTTGTCGGCGGCGTCCTACGCTCTTCTCCCAAACACGAAAAAAACCCCTATTTTTTGCCATGTGAGGCGGATGGAGATTTGTTTTCAACTGTTTTATGCACACCAGCGGCCAATTGTCTGTGTATCATACTCCTGTCCAGCGCCCACCACATATCACCGGCCATCGTGTGAACACGGTGACCCTAGGGTGGGTCGGAGCCTGTAACGAGCGCACCGCGTTCAGAACTCATGACGCCCTCGTTGGTTTTGTCGATCCATGTTTGTCGAGGACTCGGATTCTCGCCGCTTCGAACTAACATCGGCTTGAGTTTTTCTCAAGCCGATCTTGTCCCAAGATCGGCCGCAGAGTTGCCTTTTTCGGGCTTTTCCAAAAGTTGGGAATATTCCGTTTTAAGAATCGGTCCCATAGTAAACTTGTGGAAAGATCTGGCGGGGATCTTAGGAATTCAAACCTTTTAGGGTAAGTTTGCTTTCCCATTGGCATAGGTCTAACAACTTCCACGGAAATAATTATTGCCTTCTCAATCATTTTGTTTTTACCTGATTATACTTTGCATTTGTTCGAGATGAAAAAAATAGTCGAGAGTCGTACACGGACAGCCAGCATCGAAGCGCAACGAGCTTTTACATGCTCCTTCGATCCTTCTCTGCCATAATCGTAATTGGTATGCACCTTTTTTTCTCCTGTCCAGTGGCCGAGTCTCTCTATCGGTTTATCACGATGCTTTTACATGCTGCATTTTGCCGAAACAATCGTAACATTCCCCGGTCGAAACACGCCTTTCAAACTATAGAAAACCACTTTAAATTGGCAAGACTGCAAATTTGCGCCTGCACCTCGCACTGGTAGATGGCATGTGAATCGAAAGCACCAGGAAAGGGCCTCGAAAAAGTTCGGAGTGGGAATCATAGGAATGGCAGAGGCTGCTACTGGCGAGAGCGACACGAGTCAGAGGGTGAGTGTTCCCGGTTCTCCATGTTTTAGGGGAAATCATATTTGCTCGATATGTATCCGTGTTTGTGAGCCACTAAACAGCAGTTAGTTTCCCCCGAGTCAGCATATACCTCGCCCAGCCGTAGTCCCCAAAGGGTTATGCGTCTTCTTCCCTACCCCGCGTGTTGTTTTTACTTTCGCCCCTCATTTCGCATTTTCGGCTATCTCATATACTAATCACTACAAGGGTGTAACTCCAGGCAGGGCGAAGTACTTCGATTTTTATTTATTTACTCAACGGCTAAGAAGAACACTCTTACTTTTACTCGGTACGAAGCTCTGACTCTTTTTTGTGTTTGCGCAGATGCTCCGGTACCTGGTACTCGTACGAGCTGGTTCCGGGAAAAAGCGTAACATTCCACCTTCGAGGAATGAAACAATGAATACAATACACTGAAACTCGCAACACAAAGCGTATCCACGAGACCGCATCAACAGGCGAACACATCGGTGAAGCTGATTTTGGCGTCCGAGCTGTAGTTCGTGAGATATGGAGAATTGTTCGTAATACTTGGGAAGGCGTTGCTGTATAGGGATTTAGGATAATTTTACCAAAATCCATATGATTCTTCTCTCGGCCATAATTCATCTAATACATGGAATAATCAGACGCTAGACGTGTTGATAGGATCGCATCAACAAGGGGAAGACGTCAATGACACTTGTTTTCGTATGCGATCCGTACCAGTGTGTACAAGTGTGTTATAATAATCGCCTGCTAAAGAACTAGAACAATGTATCGCGCTCTTTGGAAACCCTGGGGGGACTATTTACTTTCACGAAAATCACGTTTGCACCGTAAATGAAAACGAGCTGGAAAACGAAATTTAGCAGGGGTGTTCTTCATGACCATACGAAAAAACGACATGATGACTTTTATGTTTTCGTTTTCGCTCGCCTGTAATATTGGGTCAAAGTCGCCGGAAAAAAACAAAAACGTTAAAATGTACCTCATTCACCACAAAATCATTTTTTCAAAAAAGGCCGTCATGTCGTTTTTTCGTATGGTGATGAAGAACAACCCCGCCAAATTTCGTTTTCCGACTCGTTTTCATTTATGGTGCTAAAGTCTGAAGACGAAATGCCCCTGCTCTTGCTGGAATCAGCTTATACTCGCATAGTATTTTATTTCCGATAAAAATACTTCAGTTACGCGCCTACTCGACAGTAACCATTTGCTGTGTCCGTACTTCCCTGTTCTCCTGCCGTTGATTATGTCTATGCTGCTGCTGCTGTTGCCCCTGATATACCGACACGATGCATATGCCCTCCCGTGGCCTATCCTTACCAGGCCTTCTCCACTGGTATAAAAAACCCTTTCCCTATTCCGTTTACCAATTTTTGTCATGGTTCGGCCAAACTCGAGAGTGCTACGTACATACCAGGTATCTGGTATGTACGTACGAGTGCGAAATTCTTCTACGTTTATGTACTGCTGATATTTCTTGCAAATACTCAAGTAATTTTGGGGTGCCATATTGCGGATCCTTCTTGCACTCATAGTATTTAGGCCTTCAGTACTCTAATACTATCAGCACTCGGAATATAAAATGTTCTCGATAGTCCGGGTATACTCGAGTATGACGTATATCAATCATAAGAGCATCTGTGCATCGTTCTAGAAACTCGGCCGCCATTACTTCAAGGTTTTGGGAGGATGTGACTGACGTTTACAACATTTCACTCATACCAGATGCTCGGTTTGCCTGGAAGTACTCTGCGAGTTTTTTTGAAAGAAAATACCCTCATGTACTTAATGTACTCGCAGCATTTCGAGGATATGTGCTGTGGCTAGTGTACTCCAAATACCTCGCAATCAGTACTGAGGGTACTGCGTGTACTCGGGGTTCTGTATTGACTACTGTACTCCCAGTACCCGCAATACATCAGCATTCAGTACTGCTCATACTCCTATTAATAGTACTCCCAGTATTTCATCCGCCAGTACTCTGATACTCTCAGTAATCGGAGTACGAAAAGTACTCGATACTCCGAGTATACTCGGAGTATGAATTATACTCGCAGCAACTGCGAAGATGGTCCGATTATTTGTTCGAGTAAAGTACAGTATTTCCGAGCAAACAATACCTCACTCAAGTATGTCGTGTACTGGCGGTATTTGGGCTTCATGAACTGCGAGTACTCGCAGTATTTTGAGGTTCGGAACTGCGGATAATGGCGTACTCGCACTATTTTGGCGTGCCGTACTGCTGTGGAAAACTGACGTTCTTCAAGTATTTCGGGTTCTGTACTGCGGATACTTCCAGGTGCCGGGAGTATTTCGTCCGTTTGTACGGCGATCGCTGCAAGTGCTTGGAGTACCAAAATACTCTAAATATGCGCAGTATACCAGCAGTATGCAGCATACTTCGACCATCGGTGAACTGTTTGCATAAACCAATCGCAATTTTGTTGCAGGAATACTTCACGGATGGTCCCACGAGTGGGGGGGTTCCTTCGGTTTAATGGAACACGCCACGTCGAGTTGGATTAACTCCCGAATTCAACAAAACGGAAGAGCAAAAGAAGTCCCAAAATACTTCTTGTGGAATTCTGTTTCATTGAACTACTCAGTTTTGAAATGGAAATGTCTTGCTGGTTATTCACTTTTCGACCAATCAGATGCAAATAACAACAAACGGTAAAAAATCAAACTCAAGTCAACGAAAACAAATCTTCGTTAATACGGGCCCTTATAACACGAAATGTTGACACGGTTGTGCGCACCAACAATACGAAACAACTACGTAACGACTGGCTCTTTATTTAAAAACAAAAAACACGTGCATGAGGAACGTTCAACGTTGCCAAAAACAAACAGGAAAAAAAGAACTGTACCTGAAGAACGAAAACATATGGTTTTCATGAAAGGCCAGCCGTGAGTTTTGTCTTCGTGTTGTGACGCACAACCCTGCCAAGTATCGTTTTCCAACTCTCTAAACCAAGACGAAAAGTTGCGAAGGCGTAAAGCTCTGGCTGTCGCTGGAACCAGCTCGTGAATCGAACATGTTTGTACTGGGAAATCCATGTTTTGTGTCCCTCTTCGTAACATCTTGGCTTTTTGTTGCAACTATTAATAATAGGCACGTCATATTTCTTGCTATACAACTAATTAGGCGATGCCGCGGATATCGATCGTTTCGTCATGCCTTGGGGAATGTCCACACCAAGAATCAGCCAAATGCACTGTGCAGGGTTTTCGGACTTTCATACAGAATCTAGTATCGAGACACGCCACCAAGTGTCGGGATTTACTCGACATTGACTTTCTCGACGAACCCAACTCGGATTCGGAAGTTCTCACGTCTGCATATGCGCTGCAGGCTCGGGAACACTGATGTAATTTTGGAGTCCTAGTATTTCCAAATTATCGCGAAAACGCCGATACAACGTGATTTTGTTTGACGGCTGGCCCAGCTCGAAAATCCCTATACAGCGCAAATTGGTTATACTACTGGACCAGCTCGTACGGCAGGAACGCATACCTGCATCAGCGTGTTGAAGGTCATGAATAGGTTTCCGATCGATGCGAACACATCGAATACAAGCACGGTGCCATGCGTAATCGCCCTATCTTGCACCGCTGGCCATGACAGCCAAAAGCTGTCGCAGGTTGCATTTGGGGCGTAGACGAGGCTAGATCGTCGCTGGTCGGGGTTGATTCGTGCATCGCCCTCAAATTGAAGGTGAGTTGCGGCGATCTCAACTCCGGCGGGGCTGCTTGCGTAGGGGAAAATAAGATAGACAAGGACAAGGTTGGGCCAAGGAACAGAGGAAACCTGGTCATTGGAGCTTGATGTTAGCAAAACAATACTACAATACACCATGAATGAATGAAGTTCACCGGCGGAAGATAGTTTTGACGGCACACCACCGCCCTTGTGATAATGTGAACACTTCTCGCCAGCACTAACAACAAGGACTAAAGTCGATACCCCCGACCAGGTATAATGATACCAGCCGCACGAACAAGACACAATGCTAAAAGACGGAACCCACTAGATTAAGGTGTAGCACAGCATATGTCAACTGCAGGTATTATCAGAATCGGTGCAGAAATTGATATCACCATCCTCCAGTCCCTGTTATATCGAAGAGGTCGCAGGGAGTCGTCTCTTGCTCGCTCACGACAACATTTTATCAGCTTCACCGAGAAACACGTGAACGAGGGGCGAGAGGCGGTGAAGGTAGCCCAGGCGTCTCTCACACACCCCTGTGCCTTCGATCCCGAGAGTTTCTACTTTACCTTATCTTTGTTTCCCATGCCGGACGACCTCATGTTGAGTTTGAACGACCCACCATCGGTTACAATTGTTGGCACCTTTCGGGACGTCATGGATACGTCGCGCGCAAAGACAAGGGTACCCCGCTGTCCGATTCAAGCCGGATCTCCGTGAGGACAAGCCGGCAGGCAGGCGGCATGAGCATGGTGCTTCTCAGGCAGACATACGAGGACTCGATCGAGCAGGGTGATGCGGCGGATCTTCTGGCGTTTTGGCAGGTCGTCAATAATACAGCGGCACCAGAAGGTGGCGAGCACCAGATACAGAAACCTGCAGCGCATCGTTCTTTGCTCTAACACCCGGTTGAGTTATAGTGGTGATCGACACACCACGGGGGGCTACGTGGGGTGACGGGCCTACTTATGCGCTCTACTAATTGCAACGTAGCCAGCGTAGCCAGGGCAAGCCCACCCAGTCCATCCAAGGCCTCCACACCCAGCGGTGCAAGCCCCGTCAAAGATCGCTCCACTTCTGGCGCCAGGACCGACTCCAGCCGTCATGAGTCCGAAGACTACTGGCATGCAGCATATCCACAACCGCGAGGCCGAGGAAACCGAGACGTTCTCCAAGGAGGCTCCCTGCAAGCACGCGCGCCTCCAGGAAGTGACGTTATCAGCCGCCCAGCAAGCGGGCGCGGGGTCGGGGTCGAGGGGTGCGGACGAGCTACCTGTGATGACCGATAGCATCATACAGTCTCAGGTGCAACTGTACACGTTTTATGTTCAGTTTTTGTGTAGATGTTGTTGCCAGACAGCCCGTCCCACGGTCTCCTGAATACGACGAATAATACATGTGGAATGTTCACTCGCAACAACTCGCTCAAATGTTAGTCGAACATCCTCCCCGCTTTCTCTGTGGCCCTTGTCAAAAGAAGAGTGAAGGCCACGTACGGGAGCCGCGGTGCTGTTTTCTCTGGCAGGCTGTGGTCGACAGTGGTCTCTATCATAGACCATAGATCGGTCGCCAAAGACCGAGTTATAAGGTCGGATAGTTATGCTAGGTTGATGTACTTGTACACAACCACAATATGATCGACGACGACGAACAAGCTCTCCAGTGCAATTGTTTTCACGACTCATACCAGATCGGCCGTTAGACCATTTCGTATCAGGTGCAGGCTGCGGTTCTCGAACATTTTCAAACACTTCACTGTTCATCTATGGGGGCAGTTATAACGTAGAAGTTTCCCGCACCGGACAGTTCGGAAACAAATGCGATTCAAATACTAGCTCAGGAATACCGTTCATCGGGTTCCTTTTCGCCCGCTGTACAGGCGCATCATCAGCGGTCCGTCGACCATCATATATTGTGCATTTGGAAACACGGCCTACACACTATACATTGCGATGCAGTGGTCATAAAATAGGTCCGGAGATTGGTGCCGTACCAAGCGCTACGTGGTATGCTACGCAGCTGATACGTAAACGTACAATACATGCCCGTGGGCCCATGGTCAAGGAACTATCAGTACAGCTATGTACGTGTGGCGGGAAGTTTTCTGCGTTACACTATTTGGCAGGCAAGTACTGTAGTGTGTACGCATGATAGCACAAGGGCCTCCGTCGGGATGTTGTTGGCTTGAAATCTTGGGTATGTCGCAAGTTGAAAGTCAGAGCATCATCGCCATCAGGCGTCCAACTGTATCTACCCGGTTTTTACCTCCGATTACTGCTGTAAACTGCTGTGTAACAGTATAAGGCTCGGCGCTGTGTGCAGGATTACAATATATTACAGAAAAGACCCGCCGCCTGCAGAGAAATCGTGGCCCATGTGAAGAAACCTCAATTTGATACATATACCTGGTATGTATATACGGGCGTTTAGGTACTCGGAACAGAGTTCAGTTTAGTCGTGTGGGCGAGAATATGTAAAACCCCCTACAGTGTTGGCAAGCTGCAGCGGTCTAGCTACCAGAAGCGACGCACAGTAGGGTTGCGTCGTGTTACGCCCTCGACTACTGTAAACCAGTCAACGGCAGCTACCCAAGCCATGTTCATTGTTTAGTGCGTAGGCGATGTCTGCAAAGGTCAGTTCAGTGTGGAATACACTCACAGCCGCTTGTCTTTGTTCAGCTCACCTTCCAGTACGGCGACGCTACATACCTCTCGGTTCAGCTTAGTACGGCGAAACTGTATACCAGTAGCCGTTCGAGGACGGTTGAACTCAAGCCAAAATACGTGCTAGCTGGTACGAAACACACACCCAGCTCGGATTAACGTTGAAGCCGGTCGTGAAAGTCCAGTAAGAGCTCAATAGGCTATACTGTTCAATTCGGCTAAGGGTTGGAGACACCGGCAGCAGCCCATACAAATTGATTTCAAATATCAGAAAGCTACATTTATTAACTTCAGTTAAGTTCAGTGCTGAGACAAAGTTGAAGTTTAGTCTCAAACCAAGTCAGTTCAGTGCTCAGTACTCATCTTGGGCTTGTCTTAGTTTACTGTTGGACGTGTTAGGTTCAGTCCAGCTCGGTGTTGCAGACGCCGCCGACCGCCTAACATGCTCCGATCAATGGTTTGTGCGCGACTGCAGTACTTTCAGCTCAGTTCAGCGTCGAGATACCAGAAGCCGTTAGAGTTGTGTTCATGTCAACGCTCAGTATACTATATGTTGACTCTAGCTCAGTGCAGGGACACCTCCGGCCGGTTAGTAGTATTTAATCCAAGGACCATGCGATACAACGGTCAGTTCAGTTCAGAGTGCGATAGACCAAGGCGTTCATAACAATATATAAAAAGCTTAATACGCATATTCTGCCCAGCTCAGTTCAAGGGCAGTCCATCCAAGTTGTATTCAATGCTCAGTACGCTATGCAAGCCAAGTTGAGGGCTGTCTGGAGACACTAGTTCATTCAGACAGCCTGCCCATTTCCCATGAAAGCGAGGTTGGCTCCGTTATTTCAGCTCACGGTTTGTTTAACTTACACGTGCGACCATCGGCACAATTCCCGCCCCGCGTGCGTTACACTTTGCGGAGTTCAAGTCGCAAGTCGATGCTTCCCTCGCGCCATCTACCCTCTACGGGGAGCTAAAGAGCTCATATTTCGATTGCGCTAGGGCGTTGCTCAAGCAGGCCCAACGAAAACCAAAAACGCTGGTTGGCCTATATCGTTTAGACGGGACGTTGCACAGGGAACAGGGAACAGAGCATGGTTCGATCTATGCAAATTGGCATCGAGAGGAGCTAAGTCAACGATAACCTGATCACCGCGTTGTTGTTTCTGCTTGATGAATTTTCGCGCAGAAAGAAACGTTCAACTCCGTAGCCATAACATATATTCAGGAAGAACGAAAGGCAATTAGGGCGCAGGTGGGTCTAAAATAACCCCCCGGCAACTCACGACGAGAAAATGGATGGGAGCGAGCAGCAAACTGGGGCTAGGCCGCCAATCCAGCCGATTAGCCTCGCGCCATAGTTGCATACGCAAGGCGGAGGGAGAGGCGCACGCGTTGCCTCAATCTCAGCAGTTTTCGTTTCGCAGCATTGGGGGTGGACAGAAGACCACGGCCCTTACAACCCTAATGCGCAGCTAATGTTGCAGGGGGGTGGTGGCTAGCACGGTAGTCACGGATTCTATGAACCTTCGAACGGGGGTCGGGTAACACCGACGGACGAGACCGGGGGGGTCGGGGAACCTCACGCAGGAGAGAAAACCCCACATGTAGAAAATGTGTGCGTTTGCACAAATCGGCCAACCACTCTTTCAGGCAGTGCCTACAGACCCCGCGCTACACATGCGGCCAAACGGGCTACATACAATGGAGCTCGCCTAATTAGCCGTAAATGTTCCTCTGGCCATTGTTCAGCCGGTTTGTTTGGCGGGAGGTTTGCCAGAAATATAATACACTAAAACATGTCCGTGTTTCCTTTCCGTGGAAAAAATCCTTGAGTATATGTGTTGTGCGTGGCCATCGGCAATTTGGCGAAAGTTGACGAGCTCGTTCGTTGCTAGTGCCGTACCGACCCAGAGGAGTGAGGTATTGTGGTTCTTCCACAACATGCATACACCGTCGGAGAAGCAGTTCGGCCTCCCGTCAGTGCTTGCCGCTCGTTTCGGTTTCAAAAATGTTTCGTTCACACGCAGAGACAGGATTGCATACACAATAAAATATACGCCCTCATGTTGGCTCAGAGTAATCAGATAAATATCCACACTATGCCACACGAACGCACGCAGCCACACTCGTAGGCAGAAGAGGACCCAATGAAGACTTCAGAACTACTGTGAATAAGCCGTTCAGAGAGCGCTAACATTCGGTAGTCGCTCTTCCGTCACTTCTGTACCCGTGGTTTTTATCGGAGCGGTTGTTCGTCGCGGGTTGGGTCGCGCTCGCTAGTTCGCTAGAGTTTTGTTCGGAAATAAAAATCCAAAAGAAAAGTTCGCCTTGCCTTAACACGAAGGATATTTCTCCACTGCAACGATCACGGATAATCACCACATGGAGCGTACACAGTTGGACAGTACAAACAACCAGCATGGTTTTTCATTCCGTATCACCACAGGTCAGTTCAGGCGAAAGCGTTTTTCTGGTAAAAAGAAAACGACGTATGGCATCAGTGCGTTCATACTCCTTGGTAAAATGAAAGTCTAGCGAGAAAACTCTCAGTGAACTAACGATTATTTGTATCGCTACGACATTCTTAATGAACGACCACATCACAGGCCAAAACGAACCCCTCTTTGGCAACCAGACAATTTCGTTCCCTGCCACTTCTCTTTCACGATTCCTTTCTGGCGAGAGGAAATATTGCGGGATAGAACGCTAGCAGACAGCTTCACCATGCTAGGCTGGCTGCACGGGATTAACTTGCACGAGTTCCTAGACGAGCGATTCAGTGGAGTATTGCAGGGAAACAAGTTGAACGGGGCAGCCTTGTCCCTGACCGAACTGCCAAACAATGTACCATATTAACACAGTTCACGAGTAGGTGGTGATATATCAAAACTTTAGCATAGATGGTGATGCATACGGAATGATAACCAATCCTGAAACAAATACGTCTATCAGGTCGGGTTAAAAAAACTTGGCGGACGTTCTTGCTCCCATTGATGACGAACGCTGGCTTCACGAACTTCAGCCCACAAAGCGAATCAGCTATGAGCCAGTCAGTGGTATTTGGATTTCAACACCGCGAAAGGCGGTGTCGACTCTGTGGATAACCCTTATAATAGCCGTGTTGTAGAAGTTGTAGATGTACGGACGGACATATTCTTGGTCGGGGGATGACACTTCACGTTTCCCGGGTGGAGCTGGCTCCACGAACTTCAGGCACCTCGTGATGGAGCTGGTGAGGTTGAGGTTTCCCAACCGTGCGGGGCGGTATCGACCCTAGGGATCACATATTTCATGCCCGATTTGTCAGAGTGGTAGTGGAATAAGGATTAATTATCTGGCGATAGGACCTTATCCTCTTCGCCGGCTACATCTCTCAAAACTGCCCCCGCCAATCAGTGATGTGTAGATTCATGTATTATCTGGGAGTGCGACCTTATTATCCTCCTCGCGTTCGGCGGACCATGAAAGGTACCCCAGCCAATCAGTGATGGAGCCAGTAGAGTTGGGGTTTCGACACCGTGCGGGGCGGTGCCGATCAGGGGGGGGCTCGGTTTTCGTCCCCGGACTGTTGGAGTCGTAGATGTATGCAGGGATTTCCGATCCGGGGATGGGGCCCTATCATCTTCTGGAGGCACTGACTGTATTGTCGAGCCACAGTTAATCAGCTCTAGCGTCCGCGGCGTTGCGGTTTTCACGCCGAGAGCGGCAGTATCGACATGGGGTGGTCTCGGTTATCGTCCTCGGGCTATGGAATTTACACTCGCTCTATTTTTGAGCGCCAACCTGTCAGCGATAGTCCGGTCAGGCTAGGGTTTCCACACTGTGTCCCCGGGTGGTCGGAGTTGTTGATAAACGGAAGTATTGGCGAACCGAGAATGGGGACCAATCGTCCCCGGGTGAGGGGTTGTGAATATATGGCGAGATTTCCGACCAGGGAATGATAATCTGTCGTCCCCGGGTGGCTCTGGCTTTGTAAACAAGCCCCAGCTAATCAGCGATCGGCCGGTGGGCCGGTGTGGTATTGGTTTCCACACGGTGCGCGGCGTTGCCGACCCGGGGGAACTCGGTTTCCGTCCCCGCCTTGTTAGATTTGTACACGAATGGAGGGATTTACGAACCGGGGATGGGGCCGTATCGTCTCCTGGTCGCGCTGCTTTTACTTTCGAGTCCAAACCAATCAGCGATCGGTCGGCCGGGCTGGAGTTTCAACACCGTGCGGAGCGGTTTTGACCGTGAGGTCGTGTTTTTCGTCCCCCCGTGGTCGGAGTTGTAGAGGTACCGAGGGATTTATCAACGGGGATGGGGACCAATCGTCCCCGGGTTAAGTGTTGTGGATGCATGACGGGATTTCAGGTCTGTGGATTTTACTATGCCGTCCCCGGGTGGCTCTGGCTTTTTTTACAAGCCCCAGCGCCCCAGCCAATCGGCGATCGCCCGGTGTGGCTGGGGTTTCCACACCGTGCGCGGCTGCGTCGGCCCGGGAGATGTCGGTTTTTGTCCCCGGGATGTTGGATTCGTATATGTATGGAGGGATTTTCGATCCGGTGATGAGTTCCTATCGTCCCCGGGTGTTGCTGGTTATATTTCGAGCCCGAGCCAATCAGCGATCGGCGGGTGGGGCTGGGGTTTCTACACCGTGCAGGGCGTTTTTGACCAGGGGGATCGCTTTATTCGTCCCCGCGTGGTTGGATTTGTAGATATAGATAGGGATTTCCGAACCGAGGACGGGGTTCTATCGTCCCCGGTGCGGCGGGACTGGGGTTTCCTTCCAGGGGTTACTCCCGCCGCGTGCACCGTGGACCCTGATTGGCCGAGGGTGGACTGGGGGCGCCCCTCGATCAATGGGCGTCCGGCTCGGAAAACCCAGGGAAATAGTAACCCCTATTTATACCCATTAACCCCTGCCGCTAATAATGAATTCGGCCCGCACCCAGCGGGACACAGAAAAATGATAAGGCATGTAAACGACGCCGCAGTAGTCAGGGCAGGTGCAACAGCTTCGAAGTACACACTCGGCGAAAACTGTCATGAGTTAGTTGGAAAATAGTGGCATCGACAACTAACTTCGACTTTAATTACAACTCAATCGATATAACTTACAGCTAGGTGATGTACAAAAGAAGCAGCAGCACCAGCAGCACAGCAGCATGCAGCAATCAGTATAGTAGTATCTTGAAATAAACTGACCCGAACAACCCCGAGACGGGAGACACAAATCACAGCAGTATTTAGTAGAGGAAGAAGCTGCAATGGCAAGCCTACTCGCGGTCGTCTGGTACACCAGCAATATTCCTACAGCAGTACAGGCACTCGCGAGTATTCGGTTAATTCAGCTCCTACAGCTTTAGTACTGCTGTTTTGTTTCCCCGACAACTCGCTCGGTGTTACGAGAATATAAAGTTTCTAATAATATCAGAAAGCCTGCTGGCTGAAATTTCGTGAGCATCTAGCTGTGCCTAGTTTTCGCCTTGACGAAATATATCTTGACCCGTCGGCTAGACACGACCACGAGAGCCGGCGATCGCTTGCGTCCAGAGGGTTGGTTGGGAGGATCGAACTGGCCGGTTTCGTGCCTAGGCTGTGCGTGGTCATGAATTCGCGTCTGGAGAGGATACGGTAGTCCAGGAGTGAGGTATTTCTGGGGAGTGTCTGGAGTACTACAATACACAGGAAGGAGCACAAGACGATCAGATTAATCGAAAGACAGTCACAACGAGTCATGAGTGTAATCAACATTATGAAAAAATATAATCATGTCGAAAAATGAAGGTTTGGTGATGATTAGTCGTCCTAACCAAGCGTGGAAGCAAACAATCGACACCTCGAGTGAATACGGCATTTCGGACGGGGAGCGGGATTCCTCGCCGAGCTCACCGAGCAGACCCATTAGACCTCCCAGGGAGCGGGGGGTGACATATGCGAAGGCACCGCTGCGAGTCCACGGTCGTGGCTTGCTCGAGGCCGGAGGTTCGCCCGAGGCCGATGGTCCGCCCAGCGGCGAAAAGTGTTAAACAAAAGGGGAATGGTCATATGGGGGCATGCCCCCCTTTTGTTACGGCCATTTGGGGGTAGGGTCGAAATGCGCACGCGAAACGTGCTTCCGCCGGCCCAAACAGGCCTCGAACGCCATTCCGAAGCCCTGGGGAAATGCCCGAAGCCCATACCAAGCACGTACCCAACTCTAATTTTTGCAGGCACATCCTGGGACCTAACGGGACGGCGGCGCACGAGGGAGCAAACAAAGGCCCCCCTTTGACCACAGATTGGGGGGGGGTATCCCCACGTATCTCCTGAAAAATATCAACTCCCCCCGATTGACGACTTGTTTCGCCCCGTTTGACCGAAACCATACCCCCTTTTCACCATCTGCGACAGCCTCGAAAACGACTACGGTACAGCAGTACGTATCTACGTCACCACCCAACAGCCCAAACAGACCACGGGGCGGAACATCCAAAACTTGCGAGCAGTCGGGATCGTTTGCCTCTCAAATTCTCGGCGGAACTACGAGTATAAAAAACAAAATCTTTATAGACGATATGAAGATATCGACTCTTCGGAGAAAATACCGGCTCTTCTGAGAAAACATGACGGCGATGGGAGAATCAGAACACCTACGCGTAGTTGATCGGCGTATGAGTCGTAAATCGTGGGTTGCTAGGTGCTTGGTGCTTCGTCGCTGGATGCTGCGGTGGGGGCAGAGCGCCAGGAGCGGTGCCCAGACCAAATTGGCTCGACATGTCGGGAAGGAGTTGGTTCATCTGACTCTACGGTCAAAGCTACTGGGTGTCTGGGCTGTGTGTTGGACGACAGGCTGGTGTGTTTGAGTAGGATCATCCAGCCACGAAGCACCAAGCACCCAGCAACCCACGATCCACGACTCATACGCCGAGCAACTACGCGTACGTATTATGATTCTCCCATCGCAGGCATGTTTTCTCAGAAGAGACGATATCTTCATATCGTCTATAAATACGGAGTTTTTATATAGTTCCGCCGATAATTTAGGAAGCAAACGATCCCGACTACTCGCAAGTTCTGGATGTTCCGCCTGGTGGTCTATTCGAGATGTTGGGCGGTGGCGTGGATAAGTACTGCTGTAGACGTTTTTGAAGTTGTCGCAGATGAATAAAAAGGGGTGTGGTTTCGGTTAAATGGGGTGAAAAAAGTGGTCAATCGGCGGTAGTAGATACATTTAGTAGGTACGTGGGGTTATCCCCCTTCAATATGTGGTCAAAGGGGGGACTTCGTTTTGCTCCCTCGGGCGCCGCCGTCCCGTTCGGCCCAAGGACGTGCCTGAAAAAAAACAAACGTTGTGTGTGTGTGCTTGGCATGGACTTCGGGCATCTCGCAAGGGCTTCGGAATGGCGTTTGAGGCCTGTTCGGGCCCGAGGGAGCACGTTCCGCGGGCGCATTTTGACCCTACCCTCAAATGGCCGTAAAATCAGGGGGCCTACCCCCAAATGACAATTTCCCTGAAAAGACCACGGTCAGGATATCACGGTCAGAACGAAACGTTCAGAAAACCGCGGTAATATAAACCACGGTCGAAAAGAAAGAGGTATCTCAGAGCCGCAACAGAAACTAAACCCTAAAGGGATTTATATATATATATTTTTCTCGTTTACGGACCGGCCCCCATTCGTCCTATTTTCTATGGTCCCCTGTAATAATACTACTGTACCGAACTGTTCGTATATCGGACTATAGTTCACGTAGATAGAGGCAGATGGTATATGCATACGTAGATATGTATGTACTCATAGATCCCAACGTGTTGTAACCAAATTTTACTATTTCACATGAAGCGCGCATGTGCTTTTTCAAGCGTCGTGCAGTACGCAGCCCAGAAAGCTGCCTAGGGACGCATGCAGCATTGTACCAACTACTGCTGCACGACGCTTGATGTGTGCATCGTTCAATGCCAAGTCGGTAAGGTCTTTTTTGTCTTGTGTGTGGTGCGTGCTTTGTGTTCCAGTCATGCCGCGGGGCAAAAACGAACCATCATCATTCAAGCGGACGGAAAAACAGTCGCACGGCAGGTTTTGCATGGCAGTTCTTAGGCAGTGTCAAGTCTGAATTCACGATCTTGAAGACCCATATCACGCCCCACGGACCTCGGCCGGGGCCCGCACTTGCACCGTGGTGTACACGCGGCCACTCTGCCTGCTGCACGGCCGAGAGCACGAGGGAAAACCCCAGACCGTAAGCGAAAGGAATGCCGAAGTTCGAAAAATAAAAGTCAATTTAGTACATAGTACAAGGTTTCCAGTCGGGATGTTGGTCACTTGGTGTCGCAAGGTGAAAATAGATCGCACATGCTTCATAGCCTAATTTTTGGAGCAAATGTGTGGCATAGACTGTAAAAAAGTAGTAGCGACGGCCATTCCCAACGAAACAACTTCTGTCACGAGGTGATATCGTATCTGAGTACAGTGGGCTCCCGGTGTTAAGAAATCTCAGTTTGGTGTCCAGGCTCAACGACTTGTTTTGTTTATGAAGTCGATCTACCTTTTTTTTGCAGTATTTAGAGTCGATCCCACAGTGGTACTTATCACGGCTGTTCTGCACTGTACAGCTGAGTATACAGAAGATAGTTATGACAGAGTTGTTGCCTGACGTGTCCCGCCCCGGTCCTAGATAAGAGTATTCACTCGTACGTTATACCTTTTGGGCGGGCATCCTGGTACGCGTTTAGCAGCCGAGTATCTCGTCTAAGGGTGCCCGTCGAACAGCTGGATAGCCGGGTGCCCTGGGCCCGAATTCTCGGCGAGTATGATGAAGGGTTATCTATACCCGTGACGGGTATTAGCGGTTTTGTTGTTTTTAATCGCTGCTATAAAGCGCGGGTGGTATTAAAATCAGCGAGGGGGGTTTTGCTGGAATCGCATACATCCAACACACACGCATCCATAATGAAAGACAGAACACAGCAAAGCAGTACTCGTTGTTCGTAGCTGTCACAACTATATCTGCTGGATTCCTCCTGCTACTCGTAGTTGTTTACTGCGGGTCCGGCACACGCATACAAGACACAACAACAGCCACCACAAAGGCAACAATCTGAACAGCGGCTACTGCGTGTTCTGCAGCTTCTTCTGTTGTACTGCTGTGCTGTTTGATAAGGGCCGCCTTGGGTGCTTTGTAGTACTACTACTACTGTACCAAAGGGCTCGTAATCGTACGTAGGTAGATCGGCCTATTGCTCGTAGATAAAGAGAGCTAGATATGATATGCATACTGCTGTACATATATACGTACCCGTAGGTCTGTGCATGCATGTGTACTCAACGTAGATTCCAAAATATTGGAATCAAAATAAATATTTACATAAACAATGCGCGTGTAATGTTTTAAGCGTCTTGTATAACTGCTACCGCTGCTGTACACAGCCCATAGAGAGCAGACGCATGCAACATGGTATTAACTACTGATGCATGGCGCTAGATGTGTGCCTCGTTCCATTTCGGTATGGTCCATGTTGTCTCGTGCGTGGTGCGTGCTGTGCGCGTTCCGTTCATACGGCGGGTCAAAAATGAACCATCAAAATTCACACGGATAAACAAAAGTCGCATGGCAGTTTTTTCAGAGTAGTTTCGAGGCGGTGTGAAGTCGGAACGTCTCCCCAGAGGTATTTGCCAGAATTCGCGACTTTGAAGGCACAGATCACACCTTACGGGCCTCCGCCGGGACCCGCACTTGCGCCGTGGTGTACACGCGGCCCTCCTGCGTGCCCCACAGCCGACAGCACGAGAAAAGACCCGTGGCCGGAGATGAAGCAAAGTATTACGGGAAAAAGTCAATTTGGTACCTATACATATTACATATCGGGTGGCTTATATCACGTAGTTCAACGGATATAGGCCGATATAGATATATATACGTTCCTTGACGCTCGCTGTGGTGATCTTGGACCTCTTGGGCTCTCACTTGGCTTCAGACCAGAGTCACACTCGGGACCCCTCTCGACGGCCTCGCGTTGGCTTTTTCGCCCGCTCTTCTCGAGGGTCGCCCCCCTCAGCCTCCGCCCGTGACTTTCCGCCCGCGCGCACTCTCGAGTCAAGCGCCGCCGCCGAGCGCAGCGACCTCGAAGTGCGTGGATCTTGAGGAGATATCTCGGCTCTACTGGCCGCTGAGGATGATATGCGTGGTGCTGTTGCTGCTGAGAGAGATATTTGTTGTGCGAGTCTCAACTCAAAATATCTCGCCTCAATTAAAAACTCAAAGATCCACGGATGAATGAAAACTCGGCTGTTTTTTTTTCGGGTGGATTCAGTACAACAGTACTGTAGCTTATTTTTCAGCGTAGAGATATTACTGCTGTGCCTGGCTGTAATACGTACAAGAACAAACAGCAGTACGTAAGAGTAGTACCAGGTACGAGTACTGTATGTACGACGTAGCGAGTAGCTGGTGTGTATAGTATTGCTGAGTGCTGTTGTGTAGTACGTACTGCTGTACAGCAGTACTACTGTTTGTTGTAGTGTACAGTGCTAGATACGAGTCTGCTCAGACACACGAGAGTCAGAGAATAATTGAGATTTCCCCCCCGTTGCCTCGACTTCGCATATCCATGCGGAACCGCTTGCTCGGCACGGAGTGTTTTTGCCGCACGTGCCAAAACTGAAACTGAGCCCGCCACCGGGACCTCGACTGGTGCATTTCTGACAGAGACTGAGAATGAAGTTGCGAACTGAGTATCAGCAATTACAGCAGTAGTAGCGTTTCCTTCTTCCTGCAATAACACCTGGCATTGCCTTGATTCTGCACGTAGTATGTGTCAGATGTCAAAACACGAGCGAGCGCCATCAGATTGTTGTTGTCGTAAATCTCACAAACTATCCTGAGGACTGAGACTATCCAGGGAACACCGAATGCGACTGATTGCCTTTCTGAGACTGACTGTTGAGACTGAGAAATGAGGTTGCGAACTGAATATTTCAGCACGCAGCAGTCCCTTCTCCCTGCAACCCTTGGCATTGCCTTGATTCTGCACGTGGGCGTCAGGTATCGAAATACGAGCGAGCGCCATCACACTGTCGTAAATACAAGGATGGTACCAAATAACTACAGTAATGTACCAGGTATATGTCCTATCCGAAGCATGGGTGCCGGCGAATGCCGGCACCCATGCGGAGCCCTTGTATATATAGTTATGTTGTGAATTTTTCGCACTTTTCGCAACTTTTCTCTTCGCGCGAGCCTTTTCGCGCTTGAAAACGCTAATACTCCAGACACGGGAGACCCGGCCAGGACACATTGGTCGAGGTTTGAGCTCGATCCGAGCTCTGTGGCTCGCGTGGCGGGCGCTCAAAGTTTTTTTCCCGCGGGAGTGGATAAGGCGATTTCCCGGGTTCTCTACATGAGGCCTTATTTTTGTACGTACGTGCCAGTAAATAAGAATGTCATGTTGTTTGCCCTGCTTTCACGAGCTGGTCATGAGCACACACAGGAGAGCGCAGACATATAGGCATACCACAGGTAGAAACAGAACATGCAGAGAGCACAACGTTACTATACTCTGCATAAGCACCAGCAGGTTACACCGTGCGTGGGTGACACACCCATCTGCGCTGTACTGCTGTGGCTAGCTGTGTTTATCAGAGCAAGCGGTCCGTAATCCACCATCTACCTTTCTGTTGTGCTCATGTGTGTGACTGACCCACGCTCACTCTGGCTTGAAATGTAATGGTCGCTTTGATCAAATAGGAGTACCTCAACTGTTCATACATAAAGTTTTTTTCTTTCCTGAAGCTCACTCCAGAAATCTACAAGACATCAGACAACATGCAGCAAACACAAACGAGGTCACAACCCCGCCTAGAAGCACAAGCAGCAGACATTCTTGTGGCAGGTCCGGCGTGTACTGCTGTGGCTATTAGTGGTTGCTTCATCGGAGGCTTGCATCTGTCATCAGCAATCCCCGCCAGCATACCTCTCTCTCTCTTCTGCGCTGCTGCCTGCTGCTGTACTCGCATGGTGTATGTGCAACCTGTCGTGCATCTTGCGCTCGTTATTTTGTGCGTACCAGTAAATAATAATGTCCTACGTATTGTTTGCCCTACTTTCACGAGCACTCTCTTCTGCGCTGCTGCCTGCTGCTGTGCTTGCATGGTGTATGTGCGGTCTGTCGTGCGCCTGGCGAGCGCCGCGACAAATAATAGTGTACCGGTTTTTGGGAAATTATTTTTGGGTAGTATAGTCAAATGGTCACCATGCCCGTTTGTGGATGTGAAGGCTTGAGTTCGATTCGCACAGCGCTGCTTTTTTTGTTTTTTGTTTTTGAACTTTTCTTTGCATTACAAGTACGTTATATCAGCCTCTCCCTTCTTCGGTGCATCCTTTTCTACGTCTTAAGGAAATTTTATCCCACCACTACTGCAAGGGCACTGTGTCCCATGTGTCACGTGTGCGCGTGCGTGTACGGTGTGTGCCGTGTGTCACGCGTACGTGTGTATGAAGCGTGTCACGCTTGGAGTGTTTTCAAACTTTTTTTGTTGGGAGTCCTCGGTTTTGTGCGGGATAGACCTTCCTTACCTTGAACTCCACAACAATTAAATATTGACAAACAGATTGTCCGAGTATACTCTACTTGGAGTATCGAGTATTTTTCGTACTCCGAGTACTTAAGAGTATTAGAGTACTGGTGGCCTAAATACTCGGAGTACTTGGAGTATGAGCAGTACTGAAGCCCCAAATACTCGGAGTACAAGGAGTACCCGCAGTATCGGACCCCGAAATACTCCGAGTAAAGCAGTATCGAGAGTGTTCATACCCGAAATACTCCGAGTACGAGCAGTATCCGGAGTATCGAACCCCGAAATACTCCGAGTACACGAAGTACCTGAAGTAATTTATCTCCAATACTCGGGACTTTACTCCAAGGTACTCGGACAACCTGTTCAAACATGATAACATGTTTGGCGGGATCTCTAAGAACGATCGAGTCAATAGTAACGGTTCCACCATATTTCGAGTGTATTTTATCCCCAAAAATGCAGGTGCAGTTACAAAAAGATCTACTCACATTTATGTACAGTAATACGCAGATACTTAAAAACGTCGTATTTATGTACTATACATTATGATATGCGTAGTAGGTTTTCGATTCGTCCTTGCGCCACTCCCCTAGGCATGTCCCGGAGGGGAACCTTGTATCAACCTATAGAACCGCCTGGGCCAACCCCAGCCTTGATCTAAATCCCCGTTACTGATCCCCCTTGGCAGCCGTGGCTGGAATGAGCGCGCTATTGCTCGCGAAGCATAGCTCACAACGCGCATGCATACAATATGTGTGTGTACCAAAAGGACTCCGTGACACGTGCTGTGGGTGTTCAAAGTCGAAAAATCTGGCAAAGAATCGCGGGGAGGCTGTCCAGCCAGCCATAGCCAAGCAGGGAGATGTCAAGCGCTTTCGCTCAATTCGCCGGCTCTAACAAAGCACAGGTAATATCAAATTTTAACGAAAAACGTTGTTTTATTGTAGTTGAATATTGGTATAAATCAATCGAATTGGATAGAATTTCGTAAAACAAAATGAATTTGGATCGTATCGAGGAATGGTGTTTTGTGTTAAAAAAACGAATTATGCACAAGGGTCAACGAACACCTGTGAGCAACCAACGAGACGACCTACCGCCTGTGTCCTCCGCGGGGCGCCGCTACCAGCGGAAACTTATGTCTGCCGGCACCGGCTAGGAGCCTATGACTCTAGGGATTTCTTGGGTGTGCTGGCGCAGCCCCGAAGCCCCACGCAGGCAGCAGCGACGGGGATACAGCGATACAGCGATCGAACTTCTACGCGAAGTTCTACGCGACCTGGTCGGTGCTCGTGTGGTTTGGGAGGCAAAGAGGGGTACATAAATTAGATTTGCGACGGCCTTAATTCATGTTTAGACGCCGCAATCGGTCTATACATGCTAGGGGCCGTCGGACCGCGCGCTGGGCTGATCCGGTGGCTGTACCTCTCGGGAATGGAGGATTTCGCCTCCGAATCAATCGACGGCATGGCTCAAGTTTACGTGACTTCCTTCGGTTTCACGGAACACGCCACGTCGAGTTGGATGAACTCCCGAATTCAATAAAACGAAGAGCAAAATAGGTCGAAAAACAATTATTGTGGATTACGTTTTATTGAATTCCAATCGAAAATGTCTTGCTGGTTATTCACTGTTCCACCAAACAGATGGATACCAAAACCATAGAAAAAAAACAAGAACCCAATTCAAACAAAACAAATATTCGTTAAGACGGGCCCTTGGCCCCTGCCAATGGGAAAGCGATGTTGCCATAAAAACTTTGAATTCCGAAGATCCCCGCTAGAATTTTCCAGAACAAGCTGCTATAAGACCTACGCCAATGGGGAAGCGATGTTTGAAAGCGATCTTTGACAATTTTCACTGGAATTTTCAGGCTGAAGATCCGCTCGTACCGCCACAATGGGGAAAATGTTTTTTTTTTTTAATAAAAATATACAAAATACGTCAGCTGTGAGTACCACCGATTGAACGGTTGAAACTCAAATTTGCAAGCTGCGTGATACGATAGACACGCTTATTGGGCGTGCTTGTTCTATGTTTCATGTTACAATATGATGTTTGTGTAAATCTACGATAAAGTAGTTGATACTCAGTTTTGTACTTGTTAAAACAATTGGTTCGTGCGTGTTCTATATTGAATCCTCATATAACAAAGTAGGATTGTGATTTTTTTGCCCGGCGGCGCGTTTTCGCTCTCGCCCCTCGCGGCCGAGCTCGCCGGCGCCGGGCGCGACCCGCGGGAGGCCGACCGGGGAGCGTGCCCCCGGGGCCTCGCCCTCGGCCGTGGCCCGTGGCCCGCGCGGCGCGCTCGCGAAGCCGAAAAAATAGAGTCGGTTTCCCGGGGTACCCCGTCCCACTCGGCTGAGCCGAGCAGGGCAAAGTGAAACCCGCTTCTACTGTGAAAAACGCCCCGCCTTTGCCACACCCTGTAGCCTGTAGCCCTATCGCTATACATAACGGACAATCACGATCCCTTCAGCCTTTATGGGTTTCGAAGAGGGCACATGCAGCAAGAGCACACGCGCACGCCACAACAAGGAGGGCATCGATCGGACGACACGTCGACCATACTTCGAACATGCGCTCATACAACAGCAGCACAGCGTGACAAGTTGGGGCATATCGGTCATTGTGCAGCAGGGTGGCCTGATGTGTGTTTCATGGCATACTGCTACATCGCCAGGTCTGCGCGGATACGTACGTGTTTATCTCCTGGCGCAACACTGGTTTCCGTTCGCACACACTGCTGCTGTACTCGTAGACTATGCCTTTCGAAATACAACAAGCACGTACGTGTTGAAGTTTACCAGGTACGTATCATGCATACTCTTCGGACGTACCAGGTCGTGATACAGCAGCGAGAACAGCAGCAGTACCCGTGATCCTACGCTGCTGCTGCTGCTTGCTGCTGTATGGTATCATTCGTCTACACACAGAACGTGTAACCCACTTTGCGAATTCTGTGCGGCAAACGTCGCTTCGACTAAGAATCCTGCGTACTCGTTGAAAACTCCCCGCCTTCGCCACAGTCTGTAGCCCTATTAATTTCAGTCTGCGTGTCGACTGTTCATACCGAATTTCGAACAGATCATGCAGCAAGAGCACAAACTCACGTCACAAATAGGGCATAATCGATCGGACGCCACATCGAGCAAACTTCGAACGTGAGTGCATGCAACACCACCAGCGTGACAGCGTCGGGGCATATCTGCCCTTGCCTTGTGGAGAAGGGTGGCCTGATGGGTGTATCATGACACGCGGCTGCGCCGCCAGGTCTGCATTGATATATACGCGTATCTCCCCGTATAACACTCTTTTCCGTGCGTACGTACTGCTTTACTCGTTCGTACCTTGGAAATTTCTAAATGCAAGCACGTGTTCGAGTATCATGTACGAGTATACTCTTCGTACGTTCCACGTCGTGATACAGCAGCCACAGACAGCTGCAGCAGTACTCGTAGTCCTATGCTGCTGCTTGCTGCTGTGCTGTGTGGTATCACAGGTTTACACAGGACATGGGGCTCGCGTGCTGGCGCACCACAGGTCTGGGTGCACGAAACGATCAACGTACTACGTACGTACTCGTGCGAGGTACGATCTCTCCGCACTCTTCCGTACGATGCTCGCATTTTCCAAGTACAACATGTATGTTCGGAAAAATAAGAATCGGTCTTATATTAACATTAATATACAAACGTTCTTCACATTTCTGGCCAGAAATAAACTACTCTGTTACGTACCTCGTACATATCTACTGCTGTATGTATGGGCCAGACTATGATAGATACAGCAACAACGGCAGCGACATAAAAACTGTCAATCAATACAGTAGTGTGTTGCTGCTTTTTTGTTTTTTTTTGCACCGGACAGCGACTCACGTGTGCTCGCAAGCCCATTCGCTGCTCGCGTCCCCTCGTGTTCGATCCGTCGTTTTTTTTTGCGGAATTCGAGTCTCTCTTTTGACATGATATCGGGTTTTCATGGTATCTGGCTTCTGTTATTTTTTTGTCACCTTGGATCAACGGCGCCATATGGTGGTGACGGGCGAGCATGAGGATGCTGCTGCGCCACCAGGTGCCTGCAACGAAACGAGCGATCATCGTGTACCAATTTGTCCGGAAATTTAATAAACGTCCCGTTTTTATGTACTCTACAACATTTACAGTTTTTCTGCTCCTTCCTGCTGCAAGTAATGAGGAGACAATTAGTAATAATAGTGATTCCTGCTGTATACTGTGCTGATGTTACTACTGCTGAAAGATCGATCGACTGCGCGTCAAAACATAGTAAGCCAGGTATGGATTTTTATATGATGCACCGTACGAACATGCCAGATGAAGTACGTCGTTATGTATCCCTCGGGCGGTGAGGAACGTACGTATATTGTTGTACGTAAGCACGTGTACGTACGCGTTTGCACGTACCAAGTATACATACATACACGCTATATGACGTACATGCTTACAATAACAAATATCAGCCGTACGAGTAGTAAAGTGTAAAGTTGTAATACTTCACCTGCTAGCTGTACTGCTTTGCTGTGCGCTACATTCAGCAACAATAATATTGTGCTGCGGTTACTGCTTAACATGATCCGTCATCGGTCATCCTCTACCCTCTCTTCTTCTGCTGGCGCTGCTGCTACTGCTGCTCTGCATGTGTATGTGCGATGTGTCACACAATGCTGTGCACACACACGCACGCCAGTACAAACAAAATAACTTGGCTCTTTGGTATATATGTCAAATGATTGAAATACGGTCGTGTGTAACCCAGCGACACCACAGACAGCACACAGAAGCAGTGCGGAGCAAGGAACAGCAAGCGCGTGCGGTATATTTTTGTTCGCCCTGTATTGCTGTGGCGTCCTACTATACCTACTACTACTGTATGTACGAGTACTTTTTTATTTTTTAATCGGAGTTGTTATATAAGGGGTAGTCCGTGGTCACAGGACAGCTCCAAAAAGCTCTGGAGTGGAAGAATACCCCAGGGAAAAAAATACACTATTAATATTAATAAATACAAAGTACAACGCAGTACTTATGCTGGGGGTCTCTGCTGTTCCGTAGTACAATGCATGCTGCCACAGGTCCAACAACATACTCTTGCTGGTGTCGCTGCTGCTAACTGTGCAGCAGATCCACAGTCGATATAGGGTGAGGCGCTGCATACACTTACCACTACTGGACATCTTTTCGAATCTCGTATCTCGGGCGTTGTTCGAACAGTGGTTAGGGGATAACAATGCACGGTGCACCTTTTCACCCCGCATACCAAAAGGTCAAGTCATTTTCGGCCCGCAAAAATGACCACAGCCTGCTCAGCACATGGAGGACCCTGAACGCAGAATGTAAGGGAGTGACCGCAACAGTCGAAACGGGCATTTATGCCCACCTCGACAAGTACGTGGCGGAGCTCGAAGCGTCTACAAGGACCGCGACATGAGAGGGCTGTAAAAACACCTTAAGAGATCAGTGGGCCTCAGCGGGAGACAAGCGGGGGGACAGCAGTTCGTCACGGACGAGAATGGCGTGCTGCTCCCTCCGGGAAAAGGCAAAGTGAAGACATCCTCCAGCGGATGGGCGGGATTCTTCGGCACCCTCCTCAACACCAAGTCCCCCACCCTGAACCCAGATATCGCCGAAAAAGTGACGCAACGACCAGCGACGCGAGCCTCCCGACGGTTGGGAGCGGCGCCAGACCTCGAGGAGGTGGAACGGGCAACGAAAGGCCTGCAGAACTGGAAGGCACCCGGCCATGACTCCCTCCCTGCCGAGTTGCTCAAGATCGATGACGACGAACCCGTCGTCCTGGAGCGCCTTCATGCCATCCTCGTCGACGTGTGGAACGGAGGAGAGATCCCGCAAGAGTGGAAGGATGCAACCATCAAAGTGCTGTACAAGAAGGGCGACCGGTCCAACTGCAACAACTTCAGGGGGATCTCGCTACTATCGCACGTAGGCAAAGGTCCCCGCCAAACTCATCACCAACCGCCTAAGCTGCCTTCTGCAAAGCCAGCAACATCCTCCCGGAGGAACAGTGCGGCTTCCGACCTGATCGATCCACAGTATGCATGCTGTTCGTCGTGCGCCTACTCCAGGAACTAGGGCGGAGAAGGAGAATACCGCTCTACATGTGCTTCGTCGACCTACAGAAGGCCTATGACTCGGTGGACCGAGAGCTGCTAGTGGAAGTTGCTGACCAGGGCCGGGATTCCTGCGGAGATGGTCGCCGTCATCCGCCAATTCCACGACGGAATGCGGGCCCCGGGTGCGCATGGACGATGGAGAACTGTCGGGACTGTTCTGGTCACGCAGGGCTTGCGACAAGGGTGTGTGCTGTCCCCACTGCTGTTCAARCGTTTTCTTCGCCGCGGCCCTAGAGGTCGTTATCGTACGATTCAGCGAGGACGATGGTATCATGCAGAACTCTGTGTTCCTAAAGGAGGAGACGGGAGCGGGGACGGAGACACCATCGACCGCGTACGAGAGGGCGGTGTGGGGGATGCTGTATGCCGAGACGCCGGCGTTGTATCGAGGTCCGCCGACGGACTGGCGAGGATGATGACCATTATCGTGCAGGTGTTTGGGGAGTTCGGGCTGACGGTGTCGGAGAAGAAGACGGAGACTCTCCTGATGCGCGTAAAGGAGAAGCAGCCAACACCGCCCCCGCCACCGCTGATCATCGAAGCAGCGGGGCAGAAATACACCCAAACCCTCGAGTTCCGGTACCTGGGCGGCCTCGTCAACGAACATGGCGACCTCACCCGGGAGATCAACTTCAGGAGCAGAGCAGCGTCGGCGTGGTCAGGAGGTATGGCCCGGAGCTCTTCGATAGGCCGGGAGCACCGTTTCGACTCAAGGCCCGCTGCTTCAAGCGGGAGGCGATGGAGGCACTGCTGTACGGTTCTGACATGGGCCCCACGTGCGACCACTACCGACTGCTGCGGACGATACACCACCGGCTGCTGCTGCGAGTTATTGGGTACCAGCGCAAGCAAGGCACCTACCGGCAGCTGTCCTACGCCCAGGCCCTGAAGAGGGTCGGGTGCCAGAGCGTGGAAGCCACTGTCCGGCAGCGGCGCCTGTGTTCGCGGGGGCGTGGCAAGGCAGCCAGAGGGCGACTCCCGAAACGACTGATGTTCGGGGAGCTGGTGGGGGGGAAGGACCCGGGCCGGGGTGCCGGAGCGGAACTGGCAGACGTGCCTGAAGGACGACTTCAAAGCGTTCGGAGCTACGCACGGCCTCTACGGACGACCAGAGACGTGTCTTCGGAGTCCCGAAGTTCAGTTTGGGCGGAAGCAGCGAAGGTGAAGGGAGGAAGGCAGTGGTACAAGGGAGTGCTACAGGGAGCTGAGAGGTTTATGACCTCCTGGCACAAGGACGAAGAGGAGGCTAGCCGAAAACGAGCGACCAAGCGAGACAAAGAGCGCAGCAATAATAAAGAGACGCCAAGAACCAACGGGACGGGAGGGGTGCGGAAGAAGGGCGAATCGGCGAGGGAAGAAAACAAGCGAGAAATGGCGGACCGAGTGGCGCGATATGTGCCGGATTGACTCTCCTGGACTGTTTGTGTGTTTGTTTGTTTGTTTGTTTGTTTTTTTCCCCCTCCCCCCACCGCCGCACCATTGCACCACCCCCTCGGGATGACGTGTCTGTGCTGTCTCTGTGGTCTTGTTTGTTTGAGTGTTTGCCTGTACTTTTGACTTGTCTCTTTGCCTTTGTCTTTGCCTTTGTCTTTTTCCCTTCGTTGTTTTTGACCTTTTGCAGTTACACTGCCCGCAGGCCGGGGGTACATCAGTCGCACGGGACCATAGTTCCCTTCCCCCGTACCATGTCTGCGTTTTATAATCGGGGTGGAGGACTCGATTTTGTTTGCCTGACCGGCGTGAACCCGGCACGGAACACCCCGGCATTATTGGGGCACCAAGATAGAATCAGGGGCGTATACCCCCGATTGGTGATGTTGACCTTTTCAGTTTTATTTTTACCTTCACATAGCGTGTAGAGGGGAGCGGAGGGCTCCAGACTATCTGTTTTGACTGGCTTTGATCGCTTTGCGGACCCTTCGGGTTCCACCTATATTTCAGTATACCTTTGTTTTGGGTAAGTTAGCCTGTGACCACGGGAATCGACCGTGTCAAGTGTTGGATTAGTACGGACAGATGGAGGTACTGGATAGAGAGACCGGCACGCTTTTTAATGTGAAGACAACAACAACAACAACAACAACAACAAACAAAGAGCAAGTAAACTTCTATCCCCCACTAAAACAAGTCATTTTCGGCCCTGACAAAAAAATTAAGTCAATTTCGACCCTCCGCACCAAAACCAGGCCTATTTCGAACCCAACAAAAAAAAACAGGTCATGTTGATCCCCAACATAAAACCAAGATATTTCGACCCTAACACTGAAATCGAGTCAATTTCGACCCCCTTCTAGAACCAAGTCAACTGTGGTGCCCCTACACACAACAAAGACATATATAAACACACTGACAAACATGATATCATGTTTGGCGGAATCGTTAGGAAAATCTATTAAAAATATGCAGTCAATAGTAAGGGTTCCACACTATCTCCAAGAATTTTTAACCCCAAAAGTGCGCAGGTCATCTGATACAGTTAAACAAATAGTATGCATGTACCCTGCATGTACGGTAAAATATGCAGATAATTCATAACGTCGTACTATGATATCATAAGCATGCGTAGGATACAGTATCGAATCGGTGGTTTTCAATTCGTTCTTGCGCCACTCCCCTAGGCAGTCCCGGAGGGGAACCTTGTATGAGATATATGGCAGCGGCCAAAAACAGGTACACCTGGTCCGTTCGGGGCCAAAAACAGGTACATACTAAAATCAAGTTTAAAACGCACCCCACGAACCTGCCGTTCCTTACAATGCAAAGTAGAGTTTTTTCATCTCTTCGTGCTCGCCCGGTGGCTACGTATACGAGTAGTGCTATTATATAGTACGAGGAACGCAACGCCTGCTGCTGTATTTCCTTCTCAACTTTTGTGACACCCTTTGGTATTCCAAGTCAACCACAATCCCGAAGGGGAGCCTTCTATCTCGTATTATTCGGCGGAGGTTGCAGGCAGATATGTGTGTGTCGCTCGAGTGGCGTGTAGTGCGAGGTGGAAGGGAGAAGGGGGTCTCCGCGTACGTCGGCATTTGTATAGGGGGCATAGGGTGAAACTATGAAGGGCCTCTGATTGGCTTAAAAACGACAAAAAAAAGGTGAAAGTCAAGCAGAGTAGACAAAATCAGGTTACCTGGGTTTTGAAGAGGCAAAACCGGTACAACGATTTTTTTGGACCAATGGCAGCGCACGTGGAGTGCGTTTTTGACTTGGTTTTAAGTATGTACCTGATTTTGGCCGCAAAAGGACGAGGTATACCTTGTTTTGGCCGCTGCCCAGAATATATAGTTCGATGACTCCCCTGGATGCTACCAGGGTGAACAGGACGATTTTACAAGAGTGATTTTGACTCATAACCATTCTGTGCATTGATACTGTATAACTCGTAGAAGGAGAGGGAACAGGTATAAATGAGTACTGGTAAGTAACTTGTATCACACAAAAAAAAACAAATGTAATAAAGCATTTTATGTTTCTGGAATAAGGACGGTGGTATACATAAATACATGTAAGAACAAGTATATTCGGTTGAGTGAAACATTGATTGGTTTTATATGGAACTATTTGTACGGATATACTAACGCATGTAACAGATGTTACTATTCTTAATAGGAACCATTTTGTCTGGTGGTATACGGCCTTGTATCATGGATGGGGCACATAATATATTATGTGTAATAAAACAGGCGGTCGTTTATAACTTATATAAATTGTTACNCGTAAAACATCTATATATGTCGTAGTTTTGCTGGTGCTCGCTGTAGGTACGTAGGTACTATTAATATGATTATAGTGCTGCCTGTGCTGCTTCTGCTGCTTGCTACACTGCTCGCTGCTACTGCTACTTACTGCTGTATACTGCCTGATGTACATGATGCGAATACGTCTTCTTGCTGCCGTTTGCTACACGTACACGAGAAGGATGGTCATACCTAACGAGCGGAAAATCCCACGAAACGGGACCAACCATGACAGTTTTGCCACACTCCTGATATATACCACAAACCGTGAAAATGACAAGTTGTGACAAATTCAAGAAAAAAAGGTGACGTCGCGATTTGTGAGACAAATACGTGTTTCATTTTCATGTGGCATAACCCCAATTTTCTTCTAAACTTAAATGCGTACGTTAGCAACAACCGTTTTATACGGTTACCGCTGGATGACGATGGTCGGTTTTCCGCTGTAACATGCCAGCTTGCGTCACCCCGCGGGGAACACCCCACTCCCCGAAGGGGAGCCTTAGTAATGAGATATAGTTAGTAGTATTGTGAAAAAATTTTATGGCCACCTAATATTTCACGCTACTTTATTACTCTGTCGTGCGAGGCCAACTATGATTCAGAGCAAAATTACCAAAGTAACGACCGACCACACGGAACGACCCGGAACGGGCCAACATAATGGTACGAGGATTAATGAGCACGATCCAAGCACTGTGGCTCGCGTGGCGGGCGCTCGAAGTTTTTTTTCCCGCGGGAGTGGATAAGCCGATTTCCCGGGTTTTCTGCATGAGGCCTTTTTTTGTACGTACGTGCCAGTAAATAATAATTTTGTGCTTTTAGATTTTTACAGTTTTTTGCTCTCTCACATGCACACAGGCCAGAAACATGTACCAGATAGACAACAGACAACATGCACAGAGCACGGCGTTACGGCGTTGCCGCCCACACCAGTAGGGAACATCGTGCGTGAGAGGCACATCCATCTGAGCTGTACTGGTGCTGCTGTGGGTAGTTGTTATATCGAAGGCGGCTGTCCGTAGCCCGCCACCTATCTTCCATTCTTTGCTGTGCACTTTGGACCGAAGTGTTAGGACCTTGTTTATCACGTGTGAGTACGTACGGCAACTAACTGCTGTTATGATATTTCTGATGTTGCGGGGTTTTTTCCCCAAGCACACCACCAATTTTTTAGACATCAGATAACATGCAGAGAGAACACAAACAACACGTTACAACGCCGCCCAGCAGCACAAGCGGCAGCAGGCAACATCACGCACATGTGGCAGGTCCACGGTATACTGCTGTGGCTCCAGCAGAAGTTGCTTTATCGGAGACCGCATGATCCGTCATCGGTCATCTCTACCCCTCTTCTTCTGCTGCGCTGCTGCTACTGCTGCTCTGCATGTGTATGTGCGATGTGTCACACAATGCTGTGCACACACACGCACGCCAGTACAAACAAAATAATTTGGCTCTTTGGCTAATATGGTCAAATGATTGAAATCCACGGTCGTGTGTAACCCAGCGACACCACAGACAGCACACACGAGCAGTGCGGAGCAAGGAACAGCAAGCGCGTGCGGTATATTTTTGTTCGCCCTGTATTGCTGTGGCGTCCTACTATACCTACTACTACTGTATGTACGAGTACTTTTTTATTTTTTAATCGGAGTTTGTTATATAAGGGGTAGTCCGTGGTCACAGGACAGGCTCCAAAAAGCTCTGGAGTGGAAGAATACCCCAGGGAAAAATATGTGTGTGTGTCGCTCGAGTGGCGTGTAGTGCGAGGTGCGAAGGGAGAAGGGGGTCTCCGCGTACGTCGGCATTTGTATAGGGGGCATAGGATGGAACTATGAAGGGCCTCTGATTGGCATAAAAACGACAAAAAAAAGGTGAACGTCAAGCAGAGTAGACAAAATCAGGTATACCTGGGCTTTGAAGAGGCAAAAACCGGTACAACGAGTTTTGGACCAATGGGAGCGCACGTGGAGTGCGTTTTTGACTTGGTTTTAAGTATGTACCTGATTTTGGCCGCAAAAGGACGAGGTATACCTTGTTTTGGCCGCTGCCCAGAATATATAGTTCGATGACTCCCCTGGATGCTACCAGGGTGAACAGGACGATTTTACAAGAGTGATTTTGACTCATAACCATTCTGTGCATTGATACTGTATAACTCGTAGAAGGAGAGGGAACAGGTATAAATGAGTACTGGTAAGTAACTTGTATCACACAAAAAAAAACAAATGTAATAAAGCATTTTATGTTTCTGGAATAAGGACGGTGGTATACATAAATACATGTAAGAACAAGTATATTCGGTTGAGTGAAACATTGATTGGTTTTATATGGAACTATTTGTACGGATATACTAACGCATGTAACAGATGTTACTATTCTTAATAGGAACCATTTTGTCTGGTGGTATACGGCCTTGTATCATGGATGGGGCACATAATATATTATGTGTAATAAAACAGGCGGTCGTTTATAACTTATATAAATTGTTACCTTAGTCGTATGACCATAAACTGCACCCTTTCAATGCTGGGACGTAGCATGTCAGGTTTTCACCAACTAGAGGGGGTTGTTACAAGTATTGCACACGATACAATTATTGTAACTTACTTACTTACTTTGTGTGTGTGTGTGTTTTTTTTTAACAGCTGCAGGCGGCGCAATTGGCTTTGCCTCGTTACAAATCGTCAACACCACGGTAAACGTCAGCTCGTGCGACGAAAGACGTTCAATATCAACATAGATTCAGCCCACCGCTAACAAAACAAGTCCGTGCACCCAGCTGGGTGAAAAATCATTGCACACCCAGATTTTGTTTTTTGTGTTTTACTGTGTACTCGTAGCGCACCAAGAACCCTGATCCCACGACCGACACGTGCGAGGACGGTTCGACGGCTCGCGCTTCGCACTCTCGATTCACGGTTCGCGCTTCACGCTCAAGGCCTCCGGCGGCTCCTGCGGAGGGCTGATTATATGTCTGCACATTGTGGGTGGGAGCAGGGTGCCAAATAGGATCAGATCCGGGTGGGATCAGGTCCGGGTGGGAACAGGGTACGAAAGGAGAACAGGGTGTTACCGTGCTCCCGCCCGGACCTGATCCCACCCGGATCTGATTCCAGTTGGCACCCTGCTCCCAACCACAAGGTGAATACTTTTTATCAGCCCTCCGCAGTAGCCGCCGGAGGCCGTGCGCGCGAAGCTCGAACCATATATCGAAAGGTCGAAGCGCGAACCGTCCTCCCACGCATCGGCCGTGGTAGCAGGGTTCTTGGTGCACCTCAAGTACGCTGTAAAACCTATGTAAAATAATATGGGTGTGCGATAAAGTTCCACCCAGCTGGGTGCACGGATTTGTTTCGCACGGCCGACCCGCTTCGTGTCTAGCAAGGCCCACGAATGTAGATGACGGCCTCAAAGGTATCAGGTAGATCCATGATCTATTAAAAGGGGGCGAGAGCTTGCCGGCAGCGTCCTCCGCTGTTCTCCCAAACCCGAAGAAAGCCCTATGTTTTGCCATTCTGTACGGATCAACAAATGTTGTCATCTGTTTTATGCACACCAGCGGCCAATTGCTTGTTTATCATACGCCTGGCCAGCGCCCGCCACATATCACCGGCCATAGTGTGAACACGGTGACCCTAGGGTGGGTCGGAGTCCGTACCGAGCGCACCGCGTTCAGAATTCATGACGCAGTCGTTGTTTGTTTTAATCCATATCTGTCGGGGACTCGGAATTTCGGCGCTTGGAACTAACATCCACCTGAGTTTTTCTGGAGCGGATCTTGTCCCAACATCGGCCCCGTGATTGTTTTTTTCGGGCTTTTCCAAAAGTTGGGAAAATTCCGTTTTAATAAACGGTGTTAGACCTATGCCAATGGGAAAGCGATGTTTAAAAGGGATCTTTGAAATGTTTCCCTGGAAGGTTCAGGCCAAAGATCCGCTCGTACCGCCACCATGGGGAAAAAGGGCAACAAATTTGATTTTTTGCTTTTGCTTCAAACGACTGGAGGCGGCGCAATTTGCTATTTCTCGTTGCGAATCGTCAACTCCCTGATATAACCCAGCTCGTGCGACGATATTCGACAAAGACCCAGCCCACGGCCAACCCCCTTCGTGTCGGGCAAGGCCCACGAGTGTAGATGACAGCCTCGAAGGTATCAGGTGAATCCATGGTGTAGGGGGCGGGAGGTTGCCGACGGCGTCCTACGCTCTTTTCCCAAACCCGAAGAAAACCCTTTTTCTGCCATTCGATGCGGATCGATAAATGCTGTTATCTTTTTTATGCACGCCAGCGGCCAATTGTTTGTTCGTCATGCGCCTAGACAGCGCCCGCCACATATCACCAGCCATCGTGTGAACACGGAGACTCTAGGGTGAGTTGGAGCCCCTAACGAGCGCACCGCGTTTGAATTCATGACGCAGTCGTTGGTTTTGTCAATCCATGTCTGTCGAGGGCTCGGAATCTCGCCGCTTCGAACTAAGCATCCGCCTGAGTTTTTCTCAAGCCGATCTTGTCCCAACATCGGCCCCGGAGTTGCCTTTTTCGGGTTTTCCCAGAAGTTGGGAACATTCCGTTTAAGAATCGTTCCCACAACAAGCTTGTTCTCGAAAATTCAGGCGGAGATCTTTGGAATTCAAAAGTTTTATGGCAACATCGCTTTCCTATTGGCATAGGTCTAAGACCGGTTCTTAAAACGGAATGTTCTCAACTTTTGGAAAAGCCCGAAAAAGGCAATTCTGGGGCCGATGTTGGAACAAGATCGGCTTCAGAAAAACTCAGGCGGACGTTTAGTTCGAAGCGGCGATATTCCGATTCCACGACAGACATGGATCCACAAAACCAACGACTGCGTCATGAATTCTGAACACGGTGCGCTCGTTAGGGGCTCCGACACACCCTAGGGTCACCGTGTTCACACGATAGCCGGTGATATGTGGCGGGCGCTGGCCAGCCGTATGATAAACAAGCAATTGGGCGCTGGTGTGCATAAAACAGATGACAGTATTTATCGATCCGTATCGAATGACAAAAATGAGTTTTTGTTTCGGGTTAGAGAGACGATCGTAGGACACAGCCGGCAATCTCTCGCCCCCTAGACCATGGATCAACCTCATACCTTCGAGGGCGTCATCTACACTCCTTGGCCTTGCCCGACACGAAGCGGGTTGGTCGTGGGCTGAGTCTTTGTCAAGATCAAAGGCATATCGTCGCACGAGTTGATTTTCCTCAGGGTGGTGACCATTTGCAACGAGAAAAAGGAAAGTGCGCCGCCTGCAGCCGTTTGAAAACGAAAAAGAGAAAACAACGTTGTTCCACTTTTTCCCCACAGCGGCGGTACGATAATATTTTCTGCTGTTTTTCTCAAGCAATATGTTCCAAATGAAACTTTCATACTTCGCGTTCCAATTAGTACAGGTCTAAATACAAAACAAACGTCATTTTGAATCTGACTTCGTCCCAAAGACTCGGATCGTATGTGAGAAAAACGTAAGGTACATAGGCATATATGTGATGACCTGCGACCGCTTAGGTTCTTCCAGACCTCCTCGACTTCCACTTTGCTTCAGACCGGATTCTCACTCGAGACCCGTTTCGACGTGGTCGCGTTCGCTTTCTCGCCCGCTCTTCTCAAGGGCCGCGTCCCTCAGCCTCCGCACCTCACTTTCCACCCGCGCCCACCCTCGGGTCAAGCGCTGCCGCCGAGCGCAGCGACCTCGAAGTGGGCGGATCTTGTGGATCTTGCGGAAATGCCTCCCCGCTAAATATTATTTTTGCGGTGCCGTCGCTTCTGAGGAAAATATTTGTGGTCCTGAGTCTACTCAAAATATTTTGCCTCAATTAAAAATCAAAGATACTGGGAGGAATGAAAACTCGGCTGAAGTTTTTTTCGGGTGGGTGCATGTAGCTACTACTGTGCTACAGCAACAGCAGTACGTAGTAATACCAGGTACGAGTACTGTATGTACGACGTAGCGAGCAGCTGGCATGTACCAGGTACAGTACTGCTGCTTAATGCTGTGTACTACGTACCGCTGTAGATACGAGTTTGCTCAGACACGTGAGTCAGAGAAGAATTGAGATGCCCCCGCCCGTTGCCAGCTTTTAAATATCTCGACCTTAAATATCCACGGGGAATCGCTTGCTCGGCACGATGTGTTTTTGCCGCACGTACCAAAACTGAAACCGAGGCCGCCACCGGGATCTGGACTGGTGCATTTTTGTCAGACACTGAGAAATGAAGTTGTGAACTGAGTATCAACACAGACTTAGCGTTTCCTTCTTCCTGCAACAACACTTTTGGTATTGCCTTGATGCCGTCCGCATGTATCAGATATCAAAACACGAGCGAGCGCCATGGGTCACATTGTTGTCGTACATCTCACAAAGTATCCTGAGAACTGAGGCTATCAAGGGAACACCGGAAGCGACTGATTACATTTTTTAGACTGACTGCTGGGACTGAGAAATGAGGTTGCGAACATAACAAAAACTAGGATCCATCAATAGTAATAATACCACCGTGGATTTGTTTTTTCTCGGGTGGATTCATAGCTCCTGCAACTACTGCAATTGATATTACTGTACTTGGAGTAGCTCGCTCCCTTTTCACTGTGGAGATATCACTGTACTACAACAGCGGTACATTACCTGGTGCGGATATTTACTGCTGTATGCAGTACGCGTGCGTACTGCTGCTGTACGGTACTACAGTTGTGGTGTATAGTGCTGTAGGTACGAGTCTGCTCAGACACGAGAGGCAGAGAAGAATCGAGACCCCCCCTCAGCTTTGAAGTCTCTCGACTATCCACGCGGAACCGCTTGCTCGGCACGAAGTATTTTGGCGCACGTACCATACCTGAGCCCGCCACCTGGACTGGTGCATTTCTGACAGATACTGAGAAATACAGTTGCGAACTGAGTATCAACAATTAGCGTTTCCTTCTTCCTGCAACACCTGGCATTGCCTTGATTCTGTACGTGTGTGTCAAATATTAAAACACGAGCGAACGCCATCACATTGTTGTCGTAGTTCTCAAAAACTGTCCTGAGGCCTGAGACTATTCAGGGAACACCGAAATCGACTGATTATGTTTCTGAGACTGACTATTGAGACTGAGAAATGAGGTTGCATACTGAATATTTCAACATGCAGCATTCCCTTCTTCCTGCAACACTTGGCATTGCCTTGATTCTGCACGTAAGCGTCAGATATCGAAACACGAGCGAACGCCATCGCCTTGTCGTGAATACTAAGGATGTACCAAATAACTGATGTACCAGGCATATGTCCTATCCGAAACATGGGTGCCGTCGAATGGCAGTACCCATGCGGAGCCCTTGCAGATAACTAGACCCAATTACAGTAGTAAAATCGGGATTCAACCACATGGAACGACGTGATCGTAGGGATGTGGTTCCACTAGTAGAAACCGAAACTACTGGGTCATGATATAGCACATGAGATCATTCTCTTCAAAGGCACCCAAAAGCCAAACCATCGAGGCTTTCGATGAACACTTCTAAGCATAATGGAAGGAGACGCCGACGACCCTCGAAGCACTCGGTCGTCGAGGAGAGCGGTCACTCGCGTCTGCAGCCCATGACGGATTCGGAGACGACACGGCTTTGTTTGGTGGAGTGCATTGATTTAGTGCTGCTGTACGTAGCACAAAGTATTTTTCAATAGCCGACGATGTTATACAGACGGGCAGAATATCTAGGCTGGAGTATGGCGTATTATATGTGTTGTACATCTAATACGAGATGTTACAGTGCGCAATCGTGCCTGTGTCACCTGACCCCAAGCAAAAGAAGAACAGATGTTGCATATATAACACGGTATCTGGGGCGGACCTCCCCCCCCCCTTCTGTGAGGTGCACCTAATAATCTCTATTGCTGCGGTACCCGCGAGATAGTACGCGTGCCACGAGAGTTCTTAGGGCGCTCTCTTCATGTCTTGATCCACAGCCAGCCGCAAAGGCACGCGATCAGCAAATATCACTCCTTGCAAAGTCGTACTGCTGAACGACTATTCTTACTATCGTTGTGCTAAATACGTGATGTACCGGTATGCAAAATACCCCTCGGCATGCAAATTTGATACAGGGTATCTGCAGACCGGCAAAATATAGGGCCGTGAACAATGCTGGAGCTACACATAGCCCAACATATTGTTGTTGTTGTTGTTGTCTCCACATGAAAATCATTCAAAGCCATCACGTCAATTGACAATAACCCGAATCTATCCTGAACGTCTGTGTGAGGCACAGTGTTATAAACATCAACACTGATTAAGAATCGCTCCACATTGAAGGGGTCTTCCACGATGCAGGCACACAATTAAAGCACCCGGGGTATCCGCGCCATCGCATTACACAGTAGTATTAATACGAATATGTACATACCAGGGTACACATAGTTATAGCGCGCAGAGGGGTTGCTCTGCACGCGGGTCCCAGTGACACTTTGCCACCATTGATATCATCCTAATCGTTTGATGCGGTCCTACAGCAGTACGAGTACGTACTATCAATGCCATTGTGCAGTTCGAGTACCCTGAATAAAATATAGGGCAGCGGCCAAAAACAGGTACACTTGGTCCGTTCGGGGCCAAAAACAGGTACATACTAAAATCAAGTTTAAACCGCACCCCACGAACCTGCCGTTCCTTGCAACGCAAAGTAGAGTTTTTTCATGTTCTTCGTGCTCGCCCGGTGGCTACGTATACGATAAACTGCAATTAATAGTACGAGGAACGAACGCCTGCTGCTGTATTCTCCTTCTCGGCTTGCGACACCCCTGGTATTCCAAGTCAGCCACAATCCCGAAGGGGAGCCTTCTATCTCGTATCATTTCGGCGGGTGTGCAGGCAGATATATGTGTGTCGCTCGAGTGAGTGGCGTGTGTGTGGTGCGAGGTGCGAAGGGAGGAGGGGGTCTCCGCGTACGTCGGCATTTGTATAGGGGGCATAGGGTGGAACAATGAAGGGCCTCTGATTGGCTTATAAACGACAAAAAAAAGGTGAAAGTCAAGCAGAGTAGACAAAATCAGGTATACCTGGGTTTTCAAGAGGCAAAAACAGGTACAACGAGTTTGGACCATGGCAGGGCACGTGGAGTGCGTTTTTTGACTTGATTTTAAGTGTATGTACCTGTGTTTTGGCCGCAAATCGGACCAGGTATACCTGTTTTTGGCCGCTGCCCTAAAATATATTACCTGTAGTACTTTCCACGATCAACGGCCACAGCGTGAACGGTCTGAAGCCCCGACCCCCTCCCCGCCGCCCCGCCTGTCTGTGAAGTTTTGTGATAATAGCACTCGTATGACATTCAATCCGCAATCAATAATCAATCAATCGTAGTATGAACTACTTACTGCTGCTGCTGCTGGATGATGCTGCTACGACGTACCAGGTACTGCACTACTACTACCGTGTGTCGTCTGTGTGTCAGTGGGTCTACAGGGGTCCGCATTCGAATTTTCCCGAAACGATACAAGCAACGAATTTGGAAACGGCCGACGTTACAATGACCCTGTGGGTTGTGGCGTGCATGTCAACCTTGGTTTCGTTGGGCTAAGACGCTGGCTCGAGCCCCATTAATTTCGTTAGAGGGCGTACTCGGGACGAGCGATTTGCAGATTTGCAGCGGCTCGGAGACACGAGCCTCGTTGCTAGATCCAACCACCGTGCTTTGACCACGAGGGATCACTCGAGACGGGACTTGCGCCAAAGCCCCCCCAGGGTAGGTGGCGCGTCGGCAACGTAGGTGTTTGCTTCAAAATCGCGGCCGCTGACCTCTTTTACAGCTGAAAACACGGCTTTGATTGCCGGCTCTTTTCATTTATTTATTTTTGCCACTGGGAAAGCACGACCCCAAATACGTTTCCGATAAATTTCGGGAAAATTCGAATGCGGACCCCTGTACCCCCTTCATCTTGCTGCAATGATTTGTACTCGAAGAACAAGAACTATCTGCTGCTGCTTACTTACCACGTATATAGAATACGCCTGACGCACTCCTCTACTTACTCTATCGCATCGATATATTCGATACAGTACGCGACAGATGTTAAGAATTTGATAATTAAGAATTTGAGGCTGAGATTTTGAGAAAATTAAGAATTTACAGCTAAGCATTTGTGCTGAACTCGATGAGGTAATAAGAATTAGCACGTGGAGAATCTAGTTGTGACAGCTACGAACAACGAGTACTGCTTTGCTGTGTTCTGTCTTTCATTGTGTATGCGTGTGTGTTTGATGTATGCGATTCCAGCAAAACCTCCCCCACTGATTTTAATATCACCCGCGCTTTACAGCAGCGACAAAAAACAACAAAACCGCTGATACCCGTCACGGGTATGGATAACACTTCATACTCGCCGAGAATTTGGGCCCAGGGCACCCGGGTATCTGTTCGACAGGCACCCTTAGACGAGTACTCGGCTGCTAAACGCGTACCAGAGTACCCGCCCAGAAGGTATTACGTACGAGTGAATACTCTTATCTAGGACCGAGGCGGCACTCGTCGGGCAACAGCTCTGTCATAACTATCTTCTGTATACTCAGCTGTGCGGCGCAGAACAGCCTTGATAACTACAACTACTGTAGTATGACTGTGGGATCGACTTTAAATCCTACAAAAAGTAGTTAGATCGACTTCAGAAACAAAACAAGTCGTTGAGCCTGGACACCAAACTGAGGTTTCTTCACACCCGCCGGAAGCCCACTGTACCTCAGATACGATATCATCTCGTGACAGTTGTTTCGTTAGGAATGGCCGTCACTACTACGTTTACAGTCTATGCCACGGTTTGCTCCAAAAATTAAACTATGAAGCATGTGCGATCTATTTTCACCTTGCGACACCCCCGGGATTTCAAGTGACCAACATCCCGAAGGGGAACCTTGTAATACGTACTGCATTCAATTCGCCATCAATCGCATCAATCGTAAATATTCCGTGTGTGTATGTACTAATACGTACGAGTACGAGTACAGCAGTCGTGCAGCATGTCAAGTGTCAAGTGTCAAGTATGTGATGCGGAGCGGCGTAACTTGTTGTGTCGTTTGATTTGGCGTTACATTTCGCACGAACATCATGGATCATGGACCATGGACCATGGATCACATGGATCATGAAATCGTGGATAGACTCGGACTCTCTCCCAAGGCATGGGCCATGCGCCATAGAGAGCACGGCGATTGGTTGTGTGCTTCGCATGACACACACGAACGACCGTTTGACCTACTCCGCTTCCTGGCAATTCCATTCAAACAATATTTCACGGACGCGCATACACCGGGTTGCTAGCTGGGCGGGGCACGCGCCCCGACCCGCTCCGTACCGCCTTGCCTCGCCTGTGAAGTATTATGTATTGTTGTAGCTTGTACGTACAGTAGCTATGCCTGGTATTCATCATGCACATACAGCAGCTTTTGTAATGTTGCCTGACGTGAATGAGCAGCGTCCTCCATGTATGTATGTATGTATGTGCTCGTCAGGTGCTTGCGCACAACGCAGCTTAAATCAGCGTCCTCCACATTAATTATCGCCGGGTGCTACCGCACAGATCATGAAATCGTGGATAGACTCGGACTCTCTCCCAAGGCATGGGCCATGCGCCATAGAGAGCACGACGATTGGTTTTGTGCTTCGCATGACACACACGAACGACCGTCTGACCCACTCCGCTTCCTGGCAATTCCATTCAAACAATATTTCACGGACGCGCATACACCGGGTTGCTAGCTGGGCGGTGCACGCGCCCCGACCCGCTCCGCACCGCCTTGCCTCGCCTGTGAAGTATTATGTATTGTTGTATCTTGTACGTAGCTATGCCTGGTATTCATCATGTACATACCGCAGCTTTTGTAATGTTGCCTGACGTTAATGAGCAGCGTCCTCCATGTATGTATGTATGTATGTATGTATGTATGTTCTCGTCAGGTGCTTGCGCACAACGCAGCTTAAATCAGCGTCCCCCACATTCATTATCGTCGGGTGCTACTACCGCACAACGCAGCGTATATCACCTCGGCTCAGCAGCAGCAGCACGCTGCTGCAGCAGTCCTCCACGTTATCGTCAGGTGGCTGCGCTGTCGCTTTGCACAGTTGTTGCACTTCCCATGTAAAGCTCAGTACAAGTTCGCCCGTCACGATAACCGACTCGACCCAGAGCTATACTACCAAGCTAGGTTAAGTATTGAATCGGTATAACTTTATCTAGCCAAATGTCACAGATCCATATTTTTATACCAGGTACAACATGGCGTAGATGGATTGATGGGCTACAGAGCCAAATCGTGTTTGGAGTCGAACGAAGTGGGGGAGGGGATTACTAAAAAAAGATGGAAATAGACCTCGACACAGCGTTGAAAGGCAGGGGATTTGGGAAATTAAATAATTTCCGCGACAGAGCCCAGTAACTAAAGTCACTGGGAATTAAGATTTTGACCGGTAAAACCTATCATCCTTCCGATTAGGGTCCGGTGTACCTCGTGTTGTCCCGTACAGGCAAATACAGCAGCTGCTATATCAACAGCCAACGTTTCGCAACCAGCCCTTCAAACAGGCCAACTGAGCTGTTCGCAAACAGCAACTGACGTAACAGCCAAACTGACGTATTGTACTGACGTATTATGCAAACAGCCCAACTGACATCTACCCGCAGGGTTTTGCGGCCCGGGTCCAAAATCCACACTAATTTCAAGATAAAAATATCCACACTAAAATCAAGAAATTTTCCTGGTCATACTATAATCAAGTAATTTTTTCCTAAAGAGTCCCCCAGATGTGAAAATATGGATCTCCAGAACTTCGGTTAAAATCGAAATCGGCCCATAACTTCGCGAGTTAGCCACTTTTACACTAATTTCAAGATAAAAAGGCCAGACGTAAAAAAATCGACCAAAAACAATAAATAAAAAGGGCCACTGCTGTACGTACAAGGGCTGTGCATCCATGCCGGCGTTTTGTTTACACTGCTGTACGTACAAGGGCTGCGCATCCATGCCGGCGTTTTCTTTGTGTCCGCTGTACGTACGTACGAGTCGTACTGCTGGACTGCTGCTGCTGCTGCTGTTGTTGTTATTGCTGCTGTAGATGGGTTATATAAAGACTACTACTATTACGCGACGTAAGGCACAGCTTCCAGGAGCGTTTAAAAACCCAAGAACGAAAAAAGAACACGAGTAGTAACCCACAGCAGAGCAGCAGCAGCTATTTCGTACTGCTGTTTCGTGTGTTGCCACTACTACCACTACCACTACCACTACCACTACCACTACTACCACTACCACCACCACCACCCCACCCACCACCACCACCACCACCACCACTACCACTACCACCACCACTACCCCTACCACGACCACTACCACTGCCACTGCTGCTGCTGCTGCTGCTGCTGCTGCTGCTGCTGCTGCTACTACTACTACTACTACTGCCTGTACTACTGCTGTGCGTACTGTTCTGCTGTGTATTCACACTACTGTTGTTGTAGTGGGCTGTTGTAGGGGGTGGATGGATCGATTGGTGAGTGTGTCGATCGGTTGGTGCGTATGTGGGTCGGTGGGTCGGTGTGGGTGGGTCGGTTCGTACATGACTGCGTTCGTACCTGTTCGTCGTGGCCGGCCCCGTTTTTTTGTTTTGTAGTGTGTTTGTCTGCTACAAGGGCTCCGCGTGGATGCCGGCATATTATAGTGTGTCAATTTACCTGATCAATGGATCGCGTTATAGCGTGTGGGTCGTGGCCCAGTTATTTTTTGTGTTATTTTTTTGTTCGCTATACCGGCCCTGCCCTGGCATAGTTCGGGGTACCACTACTTATATATGTATAAAACAGCAGTGTGTGTTGTCTTCACAGGAAACCTGTTCTTTCTACTGTACCCTGCAATGCGTTTTACAACCTAACTGCAGCAGTACATGTAATGGTATGGCCAGTCATATCACATACACCCATTGTCCTGATCCCTAATCTTAGAGCGATACAAATTATTATGTGGTCACAGACTGTGAGACAGAGAAAACCCAAACAAATTAAACGTGAATGAATGGGTAAAGCAAGTGAAATGTCAACTTACCGGATACGAGAACACATCGACACGAGCCAAACCAAAGAGTAAGGACGAAAAGACAATAAAACGAATTACGAAATGCACGGAGTCAGAAGCACCCCTAGCCGTTGGACACGGATCTACATTATTTGACTTTTTCGTGGTTCGTGTTGCGGCATGTCGCGACACGTGCCGCGGCATATCGACACACGTGCCGCGGCATATCGAGACAAGTGCCGCGGCATTTCGCGACATGCCTCGACACGTTCGGTTAGGGTTAGGGATAGGGTTAGCGACACTCGTCGCGACACCTCCCACGACACTCGCCGCGACACGTCGTGGGGTGTCGCGGCATGCCGCGACATGCCGCGGCGTGCCGCGGCAGCGTCCGTGGCCTGTCGCGGCATGTCGCGAGACGTCGCGGCGTGTCGCGACACGTGCAACAAAAAAAGTCAAATAATGTACATCGGACGGAGGTCATTCACAATTATCCCCCGCCGGCTTGCTTGACAGAGCCTCCGGCGCTTTCGAATTGGGCATTACCCGCCATAGGGTGGCCGCGGCATTTACGCTCCGGATACAGACTGCACAGTCTACAGTCTACGTGTCTACGTACACAGCCGGAGTTTTTTTTCTTAACTCCGATTCCCAGTGACTTAAGTCACTGGGTGCTGTGAAAACAAACTTCGTAAACACTACGAAACCCCTTTCGTCATATGGCTTGATTTTCGTCGACTGCCACAATCCACCACGCGCTTGTCGCTGGCAGCACTGGCAGCAAGCAAGTACAGACGAGATAAACTTTCCCGTCGCCTATAGATCTGACCATGTGAGAGGGGTGGGTCGAAAGGCTGGGGGTGAGGCCGCGGAGGGGCGCCTAGCCCGACATTCCTGAAGACAACTGCTCGAGTACCCCTCCACAAATCCGAACACTGTTTCGAAATGGACGAGGAGACCGGAGAGCTACTGCTGAAGAGAGGACAGCGCTCTCTCTGTGAACTAGATCGCCAGCCGCAACGAGGATGACAGCTATATCCCAAGGTGAGAGTACACGAATTGAGGGTTTTCATATCAATGGGCAACACATCATAGCTTGGAGCAGACCGCATTATATAGATAGCTCCCCTAGTCCCTCCTCTGTGGTGCATCACATATGTACCCTGGGATCACCCTTTTCGTACGTCTGATCAGGGATGGCGTGATAAATCATACGTCGCCACCCGGAGCGATGCCACCAGACTCCCGCCTCGCCACCTACTGCTCTACCTCTTGTTGGACCCGCACCAGCAATGCGACCACTACTTCGCTCTTCATTTTGCGATGACCTGTTGCTGTACCTGTGGTACAAGTTGAAAAATTGAAAATTGATACCCGGCGGCGTCAAATTATAAGACTCAGCGGGCTGTATTTTCTGTTTTGAATTTTGAGCTGTATCGTACTGCTGTATGTATCCCGTTCTATAAACGGGGTGCTCGTACTGCTGTTGTACACTGCTGCTGTACAGCAGCAGCAGCAGCAGTACAGGTACATACAAGTGTATACGTACGTCGTATACACAGCAGTACAGCAGTACGTACTGCACTCGTAGTTCTGCTGTACGTGCTGTATGTAGTACGATAACATGAACATTTCATACACATGGCACGCATGGTAGCTGCTGTTACCGGCATGATAGCGAGCAATAAGGAGTCCAGCCGCCCCAGCGAAAAATATGTGCACGAGTCCTCAATGTGAGCTGGTGCCAGGGTTAGGGTTGTACTTTTGGCGTATCATATACATATATAGTACTATACGTATATTGTACCTGTAGAGCAGAAGTAGGTACAGCAAGACTGCTGTACGAGTACCGGCGAAAAAAAAATAAGCAATGCGGTTCGCATAATTCCACATCTGGTACCACTTGAAAACGTCGCTGTAACACGTCTACAGCAGCACAACATCACCAGTACGTACAGTTAGTAGTAGCACAGAAAATACAGTGGCAAAAAAACAACGATAGAGCTCTACCAAGGGAACTCGTATGCAGCAGCCACAAGACAGCGAATGGTCGTTCGATTCTTCTCCGGGAGTGCTTTGGGGGGGGACTTGGCCCTTGCGGCTATAGGGGAAAGGGCCAGGAGAACAAGGAGGTACATCTTGTGCTCTATTTTCGTATATTTTGGTTGTTGGCGACATCGGTTCACGCTTTCACGTTTCGTGATTTGGATTTTTTGTTTCATCATATTTTGGTTTTCAACACTCACGCGAATCCAAGTCATACTACGAATACACGCAACTACGGCCTTAGGCCTTCGTTCCGTTTTAGGATACCAGAAACCGGATGTTCTTGATAACAATAAAAATATTCAGGTATGAGTTCGATCGGTTGAATGGGTTGATACTCAATTGTCTGTGTAAGCTGCGTCATGTGTTTGTTTGGTATCCCGCGTATATTAAAGTGTTCGTGCTTTCTCGACTCACGACGTAGCAGTTGATACTCAATTTTACAGTTTTGCAAGTTGTATACAGCAGAGGATACCTAATGAGAAACAGGGCTAATAAGAAAGCCAGGCAAATATTTAAAGGAATAAAAGATATGCGAGAGTCGTTGGCTTGAAACTAGTCTATAAAGCACCCTCTCTCAAATAATAAACCCAGTCTCGGCCAGCTTTCCTGTTTTTTATTAGGTGTCCAATACTGTATGGTAGATCGGGGCCCTGGTGAAGAGCGCAGAAAAATCGACTATACCGGTCTACGAGTATACAATATGAAACTGTTTCGACTGTTTGTGTTTTTACTGCCTGGGTACCCGATACTTGACTGTATATTCGTAGATCGGATGAGTGTCAAGACCAACATCATCAGCGTCGATCAGCCTACTCAATAGATACAGAGCGCTACACACACAGATACGCCTGGAGGAGAGTGCAACCCAGAGTTATAATCCGATCAACTTCTGGGGGATGTGGTGTCGAACCCTGTGCGAGAAGCATAAACACAATAACTATATTCCGTACAGGGGGGGGTAGAAGCGTGGCAAGTCTACCTCGATATATCTATACGATAGGTATGAATGTTGCTGTTTTGTCGCTTATTTCGTGCACCTACTTTAGAAGTTTTACCGGGCTCGGCAGGAGAGCATGAGGGCTAATCTCGACGGAGAAAAAACTGCGAAAGCGATATTAATGATTATTAGACCATTGGCGGAAAGCCGTCGCACCTTGTTCCGGCTGACTACCGGAGTTTGATTTGCGGCCGTGTCACACACTTTTATGGTGTCTGGTACAGTAGACGCTTTCGCCAAGGATACTTTTCTTGTTTGTTTCACCATTTTGTTTTCAGTTTCAGTCCAACCGCGTAACTCCACGCCTGTAGCGCGCAGTTGAGGAGTAATTTCATTCAGGCTGCTGCTTAATCTCTCCATCCCGACGGCGTCGTATTATCTGCGTGAGTAGATGTTTGTTTCAAGTTTGTATCGAGAGTGTCAAACCCCATCGAAATAAACATATCATATTGTTTGTTTTATCATCCTCCTTACGCATCTACCTCCTTGTATATTTGTTTTAGGTGTGGCAGATGCCGTGTCTGTTCGCATTCGGGAAATATCGGCTCGCGTTCAACCTCCTAAAAACGCGTGCTACCTACATCGACGAGGTCTCCGCATTTATCTCCTGGGTGAGTGCCTGTCGCCACCACTACCATAGTTGACCACTGTGTTGGATTTTGTTTTTTAAGTATGTACTCGATACAAAAAGCTACGCAGCGATAGGTCATCCGCCACAATTGGAAATCTCCGCATCCTTGTTAAGGCCTACCATGCCAGTTGTGCAAGGCGCGACGGCCCAACTCAATTCCCGATACATTATCCCAAACGTCGACTGTGTACGCTTGATGGCAACGGCACGTATTCGACCTGTCTCTCGTGGAATGCACGATATTGCAGGAAATACCGACGACGACGAGCAACAGCCGTCGATCGACGGCGACGGCAGGTTAATCAACAAGAGCTCATAGAAGACGGGGTGGCCCCGTTGACAAACACGGGCGAAGGACATCAACAGGCGCGAGGAACAGCAATATTGCCGGCGATATGCCGCAGACGACTGTTGCGACGACGATAACGCGGGCCTGGTGGAGGAAACCTCCACTCGCAGGGGTGGACGTTTATCATAGCCAACTAGGAGGAACGGGGGTGGGGCGGCTGTGGCGCCGAACAGTCGTAGATGACTGCCACTATTATGATTTGTCGGGTGGGTTGGGGGGGGGGTGGGGTTAGATCATAAGGGCTTGTGCGTTTTTATCTATTTGGCTAGGTGTGGATCATTTAGGTGGGATGACTATTGTTATGTGTTGTGGCTGTGCCATTTGTGTATGATTGCAGTTACCGCGGGGTGTGTCGTTCAAAGGTGCTTGGCTGGCACAGGTTGCCAATGTTATTCCCTCTCTTGTGCTCGACTGATGATACCGTCCTCAGTTTTGTATTATGGCCAGTTGAATGCTGTAAGTTTCAGAGTCCACGTCTATGTATCTTGCTGCTGCCTTCAGTTACAAATATGCAATGACCGAAAGCCGAAGAAATGGGGGTTGATAGTTTATGAATGTCGTATGATGCTCGTGTAACCACACATGGGAAGTTGTTATGTTCTTGCCTTATTGTGTCGCATTGTGTATAGCATACTTTATCGAAGGGAGGCAAAGGTTTTCCTTAAGCATACGCACGTAGATTAATTGAACAGGGCTCCAACGGTAAGCAGAGAGGAGGGCAAGGAGTACGGTAGGCGACCACACCGTACGGTCGACATACTGCTGTACTATTGTACTACATTATATGCTCGCAACTGTGGTGTCCGTATGGCGCAACAAAATCTATAAAGGTGTATCAGAGATATAACTCGTGTGTAGAAAACTGGCCCCACAGGATCAGTTGGGTTGAGCGAAAATGTACTGTAGTAGAGACATAAACTAAAGCAATAGCATTACTCTTAGGTTTACTGTTCCCCCATACCTATATATGCGGGAGGAGCGTGTTACTGTCTGGTCCTGTGTCGGTTCACCGTCTAAACCCACTGGATGTCGGTGTGGTGGGTACGGATTTAACTGCGCTGCAGGGTCACCGTTTTGTGAACACCCTCCAGCGGGTACGATTCCATACCCCCTCCAGAGGGGTCTGGGGGGTACAGTCAGCCTCCAGAGGGTGCGCGCCCAAACACTCTGGACGTCGGTGTGGTGGTTGTTTTGTTTACCACTCGGTAGGGTCGATATTATTTGGACACCCTCCAGAGGGAACGATGCCATACCCTCCGGAAGGTGTTGATATATATCATTGGCCTCCAGAGCGTACGCGGCCAAACACTCTGCACGTCCGTGTGGAGTGTCTGGAATTTACCACACGACAGTGTCCGAATTCTTCAGGCGCCCTCCAGAGGGGGCGGTTTTATACCCTCCACCGGGAACGCTTGCATACCCTCCAGCGGGTTACGCCGTTATACCTCCAGCGTGTACGCGGCCGAACACTCTGCATGTTCGTGTGGAGGGTCTGAAATTTACCACACGGCCGTGTCCGTAAATTTTGAGCACCCTCCAGAGGAACGGATTCATTGCCCTCCAGCGGGTGTTTCGGGGTAGCCATGGCCACATGTGTCCACCCACCTACTCACCCAGCAGACCACCCACACATCACTTGCTACAACAGTACAGCAGTACAGTACTACGTAGGTGAGGAGCATAGTGCTGCTGTATCGTACTGGCGGGCAAATGTAATAAAAAAAAAA
>MEHQ01003336.1:121389-192808 GCA_008828725.1 Saccharina japonica
CCCGCCCACCCACCAACTCACCCACGCACGATGTGCTGCAGCAGTGCAGCAGTACGTAAGTGACGATCAAACTTTCGATCGATCGAACAACAAAAGGAGTAACAGTACTGCCGCAGCAAGCAGCAGAAAGAAGCAGCAGCACTCTGCAGTAGTAGCACCCACTTTGAGTATCATATTGCGGCTGCTAGCTGCTGTTTCATGCCTGGTACGTATGATATATCATACCTATCGAGGACGTATTGCAGTACATACCTTTTACCTGCTATATACATCGATACGTCTCACGTGTACATACCAACCTGTCTGTCAATGTTACGACCATCTGGATATTGACATATACACCAAACGATTCTTACATTTCCGGACACATCAGAACAAAGTTCATGCGGTGAGCTCGTTATTTTTGTTCAGGCGCGATCTTCATGCTCAGCAGCACCACGATGCCCCACCTATCAGACCATACTACCGCAATACAGCAGGGCGAGAGTAAGAAGCAGCACCACTCGGTAGAATAAAACCACTATCAATACGAGCATGACACTGCTGCTGCTGTGGTTGTATCTGATGTGGAGGACGCATGATACGCACCACGTACACCTGGTACCTACCTGCTGTTATACACTTTTACCATTATGCTCGGAAATATTACGAACGTTTAGATGTGGAAATAAATACGAAATGTTTATTACAGTTTCGGACCAATTGGTACTGTAAAAAACTCGACGCGGTGAGATTTTTCGTGGTAGGCGCACCTGATGCAGCAGCATCCTCATGGCCCCTGTCATAACTATACCACTACACAACGTCAGAGATGATGTCGCATCCCTGCTGTTGCTGCGTGTGTGCAGATGTTCGATGCCGCTCGACGTGCACGTCGGTGTGCCCGCCTTCGTTCATCGTGATGATGCCGACACGGCAAAATGTCCTTTCGAATCTGCCGCGGGAGACCGGGTTTCACGTTGCCCTGCTAGGCTCGGCCGGGTGGGACAGGGTACCCCGTGGAACCGACTCATTTGTTTAGGCTTCGCGAGCCCCTCGCGCGGGCCACGGGCCCCGGTCGAGGGCGAGGCCCGGGGGGCGCGCTCCCCGGTCGATCCCCTGGCCGCACGCCCATGGTCTTACCTGGAGCCGGCAATTAAATTAAATTGGCGCGGAGCGCCAAAAATAAGGGAGCGAAGCGACCGAGGCTTTTTCTTTCCTATAGACAGGCTTCCATGGTTTTGTTACCATTCTCCTCGTAATATATACGAGTTCGTATCGTGTCTGTTTTTGTCTGAAACCACCGTGTTTTTTCACCACCGATTACGAGAGCTGTGCGTGACTGCTTTGCACCAAACCGGCAACTACAGAAGCGCACGAGCTTGGGCTAACGCGTCGGACTTTTTTCGTTGCAAGTGATCTCGAATTGGTCGCGCTCTCTGTACTGCTGTGGTTTTGGTGGTTTGTTCATGTGGACGTCATTTTTTGTTTTTGTTTTCCCCTGCGAACGCGGACGAGCTACTGCATGCATCAGGCAGTCTTACCTCATACTTCCTCTCTACTAATGCGTGCCTTTAATACAGCATTTCAGTCAAGTTGTATATCAACAACATATGCTGTGGACTCTCTTATGAGTTTTCCACCTGCCTATAATATAAATAATCTACTTATCCAACTTTTCAATGTCAGACAGCATGTGCCTGCAGCGACCGATGCAGTTGAGCAATAACAGCTTCAAGAGCATCATCGAGTAGTTATCCCGGTCGGGTGAACCACGCTAATAGAAACGGGTACGCGTACGTGGAAGAACGTGCATGATGGAGAGCATCATCGTATATATTCACAGACGTGCCCATCGTATCTTCTCTTGTGCCTGGTCTAAATAAAAAAAGAGCGATTTCTCGAACAAACGCAGTCTCCATGGTATTGACATTATTCGTGCTTCGCCTCTCGACAATAGCGCCCGTCCATTCTCATTGGCGGCCATGCGCGAAAGCAGTCTTCGTCGCCTACTGCTCCTACAGCCCCCAGAAATATACACACTATTTAAGTTCTTCCCTTATAGCTGAAGCGCACTGGCCGTAAATGTCGGATCTAGTTGGCAAGAACAGCATGCCTATAAGTTTCGCGAAACAACCCAGACACGTGGAAACCTTGATNTGCTGCTGCTTGTGCTTCTAGGCGGGGCTGTGACTCCGTTGTTTGTGTTCGTTGCATGTTGTTTGATGGTCTCGTATATTTCAGGAGTGAGCTTCAGGGAAGAAACACAAACAATCGAAAATATAAGGACAGTTGAGATACTCCTATTTGATCAAAGCGGCCATTACATTTCCGGCTAGTGTGAGCGTGGGTCAGTCACACACATCAGGACAACAGAAAGGTAGATGGTAGATTACGGGCCGCAGGCTCCGATAGACACAGCTAAGCCACGGCAGTACAGCGCAGATGGGTGTGTCACCCACGCCCGGTGTTATGTTACGGCGGTCCAGGTGCTTGGGTACGGCAATTACGGTGATGTGTCGTAGCTACCTATACCAGTACTAGCTACGCGCGGAGGGCTTGGAGTATGAGTGGGGAACAAGTGGTGAGGCACTCCCCGCTGCACTCTAGTGGGAAGGCGACGATAGTCAACCGTCACCTAAGGTTTCCAAGATACTGATGGCGTTTAGACACGGGGTCAGTATCTGGAGGTCGGACTACAACCACGTGTCTACTCGATACGGCCCCGACGAACGAAAGATGAAGCATTGCCTCACGTACCACCTCTGTGCCTATGTATCACACGAATTACACGCATTGCATGCTATCGCAGTATGCTCGAATACCCCCTTTGTACTTGTCTGGACCTCGAAATGGATGCATTGCGAGAACATGGACATTCTACCCTCCCAATATGTGAGAACAGGAGACGGATACGTTGGATAGCGAGCAGGGAAGGACCTGTGTGAGCCGGACTGATCCTACAACGAACACAGACTGGATTCAAGGTGAGTGGCATGTATTTAGACCTTGGTCCAGCCGTAAAATGGTGAACCGCAGATGAGATTGTGTAGGAGTACAGTCGTCGGGCCAGGCTTGGAACAATGTGCGCGAGGTACTCGGACAAACGGATCGTACGACGATGACAATTGTAGCCGATATCATGCGATAAGAGGTGCACGAATTCGCCTTGTTTTTGATAAATTTCAGGATCGTATCTCTGAGCAACTGTATCGAATGGAATAAAGGCCCAGTGCGCCTACCCATGCATGCCCACCACCAATGCGCGACCTATCTGCACGCGTTGGGGGGGGGGGGGGCTAGGCATGCATCCTTGTAAGGAAAGAGATTGGTGCATCGAACTCGTGAACGATCAGAATGACATTGCACCGACGTCGGGCGTCGAACCGGTACATAGGAACCTGGTACGAGTACGTATCACATGTATATATGATTCTGGCATTACTGGTACGTACCCGATAAACACCCATGACGATCGTACGAACGCGTTCTCTGTACAGCAGACAGAGAGACGTAGGAACAGCAGTGCGCGCGTGGAACTCTGTACGTGCACACTCGGGTTTTACGAAGTTGGTAGCCGTCCGATGTATGAGACGAAAGGTATGTCTGTCTCGCATGATACCGCCAACATTTATTTCAGGATCACTGGTGTTCTTTACTGCGTGTATTTCAGTACAAGTAGTCGTCGTACGAGAAGTACGAGCACCCGTACAGCAGTATTTGGGAGTGCAATCCTACTACGAGTACTACTGTATATACTGCTGCTATACTGGGGATATTCGAAGTTCACGTACGGTACGAGTACAAGGACATATCTTGGTCTACGAATACACTATAGATCTCTGTACAGCAGTAGTTATCATATACCAGGTATGTATATACGTAGCCCGGCTGATTACCCGCAAGCCCACAGCAACGCGCGACCTACCCGCATGCGCTGAGGGCTGAGGGGGGGGGAGGCTAGGCAAGCAGCCATACAAGTCAAGAGGTTGATACGACGCAACCCACTCGTAAGCGATCGGAACGCACGTGGTACCGCGTCAGTTTACGTCGCTGGTCGAAACGGTACATACACGTTGGTCGAAACGGTACATATACGAACTGCAAATAATCACACTTTCGTCGAATCGGCACACGATATTCTGAAACTGTCAAACGCCGACATCGTTGACTACGACGATACGACGATACGTCGTTCTCGTCGTATACTATGGTACGACCGAGGTGTACATGCCTGGAGCATACCACCCCCGATACACGGAGTGTTGTGTATACGAGTAGTAGTATGCACTACGTACGCGATACACTCCTACGAGTAAGTAGGGCCGTATGATCCCTACGTACGTACATACATAGTCGGATTGTTCGTACTTCAGTAGGCGGGTATATACAGTACGTACACATACATTTCTTTCTCGTACGTATGAATAGCATATACATCTCGCGCCAGGTACCTGGTACACGTACGAGTATAGGATACTGGTGATATATACATATCAGTTTGATACTGGCAGGATACCAGGACCACACACTCACTCGTACAGCATACGCCCGTACTGGCAGTACCCGCAGTATTTCCGCCGTCAGTGCTGCTCGTATTGCCATAAATCGCAGCGTTTCGGAAACCACTGCATGCAATACACTGCTGCTGTACTGTAGTACTCCCAGTACATACATTTACTGGTATACTTCGATACTACTATAACTCGTAGTGTATGCGTATTACGAGTACGAAGCGTGCAGGGTGCATCTGATATGCACTCGTACGTACAGCAGTACTTTTATTATTGCTCATACAGCAGTATCTATACTAAGATACAGACCCATACCATGAGTGTCGCCAGCATCAGCATTATATTATACTGGTACGTCATAATGCAACACCATGTTGTCTGTTTGTTTAAGATACTCGTTGCGTCAACATGCTCGTGACACCAAACAATACTCGATGCATGAGTCCCCGTGACAACGACTTAGGATAGATCTTCCAGGGGTTGGGATGATTATTACGATTCTGGCGCTGGGAATCGAGGCACGGGCGTAGACCCAACCCAACCCCTAGCCCTAACCCTAACCCTAACCCTGACACCGACCCGGGCCCAAAACGGGCCAGAAACGGGTTGAAAAAGCGGCTGCGCCGCTTTCGCATCTAGCGAGAAAATTGCGAGAACATTCCGGACTGCGGACCACGAAATTCCTCCTGATACTATCAGTGAGTCGAAATTTCCCGGAAAACCGCTGGAAGATCTATCCTAAGTCGTCGTCAGGATTACTGCGATGCATTGCATACTCGTCTCGTAACATACATGCATTATATTTACGATCAGCATAGGGCTACATCCTCGACGGTCGTTGTATACAGGCCTCGGTAAATGAAAATTGTATCTGTCTCGCACTGACCTCGCTTTAATTTCATGGAACGAGGCATTAGCTATCCTACATATACTCTCTGTGTCCGACTGGACGGTACAATGGATACGCTTGAGGCTATTCGTATGTACAAAATGCAGCACAGAGTGCTTCATCCGTATTATTTAATGCTGCTCGGTATGATGATGGTGATGACGCCGAAAGGGATCTTCACGCTTGCGGTGTATTTGATTGCCACGCCTGGCATCGGCTATATCGTGCGCCAAATGTGCATAAAACTCATATATACCAGTACGTATTAACAGAAAATATACGGTGTAGGCCCGCCAACAATAATCCTACTATTTCGAGTGAGCCTCAGACTCTTATCTTTGCTCAAGGCCAGGTCACTTTCCCATACGCATCAGGTTCTTATCCACCGAAGGTATTGCAACGGTGTTTCTCAGTTTCTCTTCCTGCTGGACATTCGACCTAGAAGAGCCGTCGCTCTCCTGAGGCGTAAATCACGGACACCCCTCTCTTTACGAGCGGTTGATCTTGAACGTCACATAACCTGCGACCGCGACACGCACGCGGCACCAGACCCTGTGGTGGTGCGGTTGAACTCCTCTTTCCGACACCAACACGATACGGATTGGAATGTAACTGCTGTGGTTATGTGTATTAGTCAGGGCGGTAAATATTACCCAGGTACAACCTTTAGAAGTAAACAGTGATATCATTTTTCTACGCTAGATAACAGCCCGTAGATATAACTACCCTATATTGCCACCGTTGGACACGGTCGAGCGCACTCTGCCATTATTGCTTAGACTACGTCAGTTTATGTCGTCTGGCATAGGGGGGGGGGGGTAGAGTGATAATAATTACATCATGCCCTGAGCGGCAGCAAACAAGTCTCTTCTCGGCCAGTCCTCTTTTTATTTTCGGTCTCTGCGTTTGAGCCTCGCTGGCCTTAGAAAAGAGAATGTCATGGCTGAACCGCCTCCAGTAGATAGGCGTAACTATGCCACATGCATGCCCGTTCGGGCTCACACGCTTGCCCATCGCAGTCATTGCGTCCGCTCGTCGGTCATCATCATTTGCGTGCATGTTCATATATTAATCGAACGACGGCATGACCCGCGACCAAATGCCCAGACGCGTATGCATGTATGCTCGAAGCTGCGGACGTGCACTAGGTATGCTCGAAGCGTCTGACGTGATGAGTGTATGTGTAAGCTGGAATGTACGCATGTATGTTACTTCATGTATGTATGTCTGCCAGCACCGCGCTCCGCTTGCCTGCCACTGTTTTCCGTATCCTGCTTACGTGCTCGCCCGCCGTGCATCCTCGCGTACACTAGTTATTGCGTCAGTATACTTTATGCAAGTTTGTATGTGCATGTATGCATGCTGTCTCTGTGCTCCCATGCTCGCGCCCTGTCTGTCCGTTGCCCGTGTTTGCATGCTCGTTCGCCATTCGTATATGCACGCCTGCGCGTTGTCGGTATATTTATGAAGTATGTGTGCTCCACGCTTTGTATGTGCATGTATGAATGCTGTCTTCGTGCTCCGCATGCTCGCGCCCTGTCTGTCCGTTGCTCGTGCTCGCATGCTCGTTAGCCATTCGGATATGCACGCCTGCGCGTTCCTCAATGTGTTTTACCTTCCATATCCGTTATGTGTGTAATGCTGGCGTGTTCACAACCAAATGCGCTTTGGCTTTATTGCATGCACATGTACAGTACGGTCGGTGATGGACGTATCACACGTCGTGGCATCGGGCGCTGCCGCCTCGTGCCCGGTCTACCCGTTCCTCGTGCACGCACGCGTGATCACCGTCATCATTGTGCGTCCACTCTATGTTTATCAACGGTGTTGCAGTTCCCTGACTAAACGGGGTAGTCATCCGTACCAACGCTGTCTGTGTTTAGACATAATTCCCCTAGCGCGACAAGTACCCCTTCTTTATTGTCCTGGCTCTCGTGTGTTGGCCCCGGACGTCGAGCCCCTTCATCACGATCGGCCGACCTGCGCCACGACTTTGAAGACGAATTCGCCAGGCTCCCAGGGATCAGACTCGGGACCCGCAGAAGCGTCCGCGGTGGCCCCCGTGCTTACTTTTTGGACTACAAAGCAGTTCACGAAACAGATGACGCATGGGCCTGATACTACCAAGGTCAAAACCCGGAAGGAGCTAAAAAGCCAAGGCGGAGGACCAAGCAACAGTCAGCCGATTTTCATCATGTTCTCCACGCGGTCTGATCAGGAAGAGCATGAAGATGGCAGCAGACCAGCTAGATGAAGCTGGGGGGGTCGGGCAGACCACCCTCACAAGGTTTAAATTTCCCTACGTGGTCTAACCTGGGGGGGTGGACGCAAGACTTGCAACTTCCACTGTTTCCTGGGATCGAGGAGAAGTTTCAAGATCATCCCTACGGGAACCGTTCGCTGAAACGGCGGGTCGGTTGTGGGGGATGGAGGAGTGTACCCAGAGCACAGACGCCCGGACGCCTTGACTAGCATTCGTCTCGTTGGCGATATGCTGGGGGGGTGTTACGGCGGTCCAGGTGTTGGGTACGGAAAATACGGTGAGTGTCGTAGCTACCTATACTAGCTACGCGCGGAGGGCTTGGAGTATGAGTGGGAACAAGTGGTGAGGCACTCCCCGCTGCACTCTAGTGGAAAGGGACGATAGTCAACCGTCACCTAAGGTTTCAAGATACTGATGGCGTTTAGACACGGGGTCAGTATCTGGAGGTCGGACTACAACCACGTGTCTACTCGATACGGCCCCGACGAACGAAAGATGAAGCATTGCCTCACGTACCACCTCTGTGCCTATGTATCACACGAATTACACGCATTGCATGCTATCGCACAGTGTATGCTCGAATACCCGCTTTGTACTTGTCTGGACCTCGAAATGGATGCATTGCGAGAACATGGACATTCTACCCTCCCAATATGTGAGAACAGGAGACGGATACGTTGGATAACGAGCAAGGAAGGACCTGTGTGAGCCGGACTGATCCTACAACGAACACAGACTGGATTCAAGGTGAGTGGCATGTATTTAGACCTTGGTCCAGCCGTAAAAGTTACCTGCGGGAGCTTATGCAGAGTTGCAACGTTGTGCTCTCTGTATGTTATTTCGTCTACCTGTGGTATACCGATATGTATGGGATCTGTGTGTGTGCTCATGATCAGCTCGTGAAAGCAGTGTAAACAACAGGACATTCTTATTTACTCGCACGTACGTACGAAACACGGCCTCATGCAGAAAACCCGGGAAATCGGCTTATCCACTCCCGCGGGAACAAACACTTTGATCGCCCGCCACGCGAGCCACAGAATTCGGATTGAGCTCAAACTACGACCAATGTTTCCGGCCGGGCCTCCCGTGTCGGGGTACTTAGCGTTTTGCCAAAAAACGTCCGCGCCAAAAGAAAAGTTGCGAAAAGTGCGAACATTTCACAAACATAACTTTACATATATACTGTAGGCCGAAACATTCACGTGAATTACCTTTGATATACCTATATATATCACTTTATAGCCGTCGTATATATCATATTCTGAATGGAATACCACTACGAGCTGGTTCCAGAAAGAAACATAAGATTCCATCTTCGGGCAACCATTTTATGAATACGTTGATTTTTTTGACACAACATATGAGTTGCGACGAAATCCTCGATCTCACAGCTGTTTTATTTTTTTTATTTATCCACATGACCGCATCAACAAGGGGAACACATCGGTGAAGCCCGTTTGGGCGTGTGGTTTGTACTTCGCGATATATGGACCATGTTCGTATGACTTGGGGACGCGTTGTTGCATAGGGATACAAGCGGTCTATACTAAAACCTACCAGGGTGTATTATGTAGTATACAGGCCATACGTCGATCAATACGTCCAAGAATCCGACGCTGCACGTGTTGGCGTGATCGTGTTAACAAGCGGAAGACGTCCGTGAAACTGTTTTTTTCTTCGAGCCGTACGTAAAAGGCCGTTATGAGAAAAGCCGGCCAAACTACGAAAACCATGTATTGGGTTTTTGGAAACCCTAGGGACGTATGTACTCTTCCGGGAAATCACGTTTTCACCCTGGTTGTTTAGAGTTGCGTAACGAAACTTGGCGAGGTTGTTCTTCTCAACATTACGAAGGGCCCCAAGTAGGGCCGTGTTTTAAAACATATATAAATCGTGAGCTATTCCGGGTCAAATGTACCCGATAATTCGCGAAAATAGAAAAACAAACTACCCACGAACAGAAGTAAAAAAAGACAAAAAAAAAAATGTCCTTCAATAGGTCTTTCGTGCTGCCATGAAGAACACCCCTGCCAAATTTCGTTTTCCAACTCGCAAAACCCAGCGTGCAAAGTTGGGAAGATCGAATCTTATGTTTGTTCCTGGAACCAGCACGTACATGACCTATAAAGCTGAAACACGCTATATACATATCGATGTAATACGACACGTTATACAAAGTTCCCGTCCGGGACATGCCTAGGGGAGTGGCGCAAGGACGAATCGAAAACCTACTGCAACAACATGCGATATTGTATCATACGCATAGCATATTGTATAGTACATAAATACAAGGTTCCCCTCCGGGACGTGCCTAGGGGAGTGGCGCAAGAACGGATTGAAAACCTACTACAGCATGCGATATGGTACTATCATGCGCGTATCACATAGTACGTACGACGTTGAACAGCATCTGCACTTTTGGATAAAACATACAGGGAAACAAAAATACTAAGTTTGAGTGTGGGTGGTTGAAACTGACTTGGTTTTAGTGTCAGGGCATCGAAATTGACTTGGTTTTAAATTAGGGATCGAAATTGACTTGATTTTCGTGTTGGGTCGGAGAAACTTGGGTTTTGTGTGGGGGACTGATTATTGTGTGGGGATCGTAATTGGCTTGAGTTTTGCGCGGGGGGTCGAAATTGATTTGGTTTTGAGTGTCAGGGTCGAAAATGACTTGGTTTTAGTGTCGGGCTGGAAGTTGACTGTTTTAGTCAGGGCCGAAAAGCACTTGGTTTTATTAGTGTCGGGGCATCGAACATGCCTTGGGTTTAGAATTAGGATCGAAATTGGATTGATTTTAGTATTAGGTTCAAAATTAACTTGATTTTGTGTCGGGGATCGATATTGACTTGGTGCGGGGATCGAAATAGGCTTGGTTTTTGTTCGGGAGGTCCAACTTGACTTGGCTTTTATTATACGTGGTGTGCGGGCCGAAAATTAAAGGTTTTTAGTGGGGGATTGAAGCTCACTTACTCTTTGTGTCGGGTCGAAAATGCCTTGGTTTTGGTGTGCGGCGCTAGAACGTGCGGCGTGCACCGCTAACCTCTACTAACAACTAGTTATTCGGAATTCGGAGTACGATCTAACGAGATGGATAGATAGATATCGCGCTGCTTCATTGTTGGCAAGGGTTGTTTTTTCTCATTAAATTACCCAGTGGTATGTATACGCAGCGCCTTACCCTGTCGATCGTAGATCTGCTGTGCTTTCGACTGCTCACGAAAATCGCCACAGCAGCAGTAGTAGCAGCAACCAGTAGTGTTGTTATACCTGCGGCAGCATGCATGCATGTACCACACTGCAGCAGAGACCGACTATATTTCGTAGTGTATGCGTATTAAGAGCACGAAGCGTGCAGGGAGCATCTGATCTACACTACAGTAACAGCAGTACTTCTATTATTGCTCACTACGAGTACAGCAGAATACTAAGATACAGGCCCATACCATGAGTGTCGCCAGCATTAGATCAGCATTATATTATACTGGTAGGTCATACTGCAACACCATGGTGTCTGTTTGTTTAAGATACTCGTTGCATCAACATGCTCGTGACACCAAACAATACTCGATGCATTGCATACTCGTCTCGTATGTACATACATGCATTATATTAACGATCAGCATAGGGCTGCATCCTTGACGGTCGTTGTATACAGGCCTCGGTAAATGAAAATTGTATCTGTCTCGCACTGACCTCGCTTTAATTTCATGGAACGAGGCATTAGCTATCCTACATATACTCTCTGTGTCCGACTGGACGGTACAATGGATACGCTTGAGGCTATTCGTATGTACAAAATGCAGCACAGAGTGCTTCATCCGTATTATTTAATGCTGCTCGGTATGATGATGGTGATGACGCCGAAAGGGATCTTCACGCGTTGTCGGTGTATTTGATTGCCACGCCTGGCATCGGCTATATCGTGCGCCAAATGTGCATCACTCATATTAACAGTGAATACTATAAATATACGGTATAGGCCCGCCCACAATAACCTCTTATTTCGAGTGAGCCTCAGACTCTTAAATTTTGCTCAAGGCCAGGTCACTTTCCCATACGCATCAGGTTACTATCCACCGAAGACATTGTAACGTGTTTTTTTGTTTCTCGTTACTGCCGGACATTCGACCTAATAGAAGCCGTTGCTCTCCAGAGGCGTAAAGTCACGGACACCCGCCTCTCTTTAGCGGTTGAATATTTTAAACGTCACATAACCTGCGACACAGCACGCGGCACCAGACGCTGCGGTGGTGCGGTTGAACTCCTCTTTCCGACACCACAAGATACCGATTGGAATGTGACTGCTTTGGTTATTTGTATTAGTCAGGGCTGGTAACTATTATCAGGTACTCGTGCAACCTTCAGGAATAATCAGTGTATATTCCTACGCTAGATAACAGCGCCGTAGATATAACTACCCGTATTGCCACCGTTGGACCACGGTCGAGCGCACTCTGCCATTATTGCTTAGACTACGTCAGTTTATGTCGTCATAGCATAGGGGGGGGGGGGCAGAGTGATAATACATCATGCCCTGAGCGGCAGCAAACAAGGCTCTTTCTCGGCCAGTCCTCTTTTGTTTTCGGTCTCTGCGTTTGAGCCGCTCTGGATGTCATGGCTGAACGCTCAGTTGATAGGCGTATATGCCACATGCATGCCCGTTCGGGCTCACACGCTTGCCCATCGCATGTCATTGCGTCCGCTCGTCGGTCATCATCATTTGCGTGCATGTTCATATATTAATCGAACGACGGCATGACCCGCGACCAAATGCCCAGACGCGTATGCATGTATGCTCGCTCGAAGCGTGCAGACGTGCACTACGGTATGCTCGAAGCATGCTGACGTGTTTGAGTGTATGTGTGAAGCTAGAATGGAATGTACGCATGTATGTGTACTTTCATGTATGTATGTCTGCCAGCACCGCGCTCCGCTTGCCTGCCCACTGTTTTTCCGTCGCTCCTGCTTACGTGCTCGCCCGCCGTGCATCCTCGCGTACACTAGTTATTGCGTCAGTATACTTTATGCAAGTATGTATGCTCCCCGCTTTGTATGTGCATGTATGCATGCTGTCTCTGTGCTCCGCATGCTCGCGCCCTGTCTGTCCGTTGCCCGTGTTGGCATGCTCGTTCGCCATTCGTATATGCACGCCTGCGCGTTGTCGGTATATTTTATGGAAGTATGTGTGCTCCACGCTTTGTATGTGCATGTTTGAATGTGTCTTCGTGCTCCGCATGCTCGCGCCCTGTCTGTCCGTTGCTCGTGCTCGCATGCTCGTTAGCCATTCGGATATGCACGCCTGCGCGTTCCTCAATGTGCTTTTATCCATATCCGTTATGTGTGTAATGCTGGCGTGTCTCACAACCAAATGCGCCTTGCGCTTTATTGCATGCACATGCACAAGTACGGTCGGTGATTGTACGTATCGCACGTCCGTGGCCATCGGGCGATGCCGGCTCGTGCCCGTTCTACCCGTTTCTCGTGCACGCACACGTGATCACCGGTCATCATTGTGCGCCCACTCTATGTTTATCAACCCGTGTTGCGGTTGCCGGACTAAACGGGGTAGTCATCCGTACCAACGCTGTCTGTGTTTAGACATAATTCCCCTACCGCGACAAGTACCCCTTCTTTATTGTCCTGGCTCTCGTGTGTTGGCCCCGGACGTCGAGCCCCTTCATCTACGATCGGCCGACCTGCGCCACGACTTTGAAGACGAATTCGCGCAGGCTGCCCAGGGATCAGACTCGGGACCCGCAGAAGCGTCTCCCGCGGTGGCCCCCGGTCTTACTTTCTTGGACTACAAAGCAGTTCACGAAACAGATGACGCATGGGCCTGATACTACCAAGGTCAAAACCCGGAAGGAGCTAAAAAGCCAAGGACGGAGGACCAAGCAACAGTCAGCCGACGTTTCATCATGTTCTCCACGCGGTCTGGTCAGGAAGAGCATGAAGATGGCAGCAGACCAGCTAGATGAAGCTGGGGGGGTCTGGGTCAGTACCACCCTCACAAGGTTTAAATTCCCCTACGTGGTCTAACCTGGGGGGGTGGACGCAAGACTTGCAACTTCCACTGTTTACTGGGATCGAGGAGAAGTTTCAAGATCATCCCTACGGGAACCGTTCGCTGAAACGGCGGGTCGGTTGTGGGGGATGGAGGAGTGTTCCCAGAGGCACAGACGCTCGGACGCCTTGACTAGCATTCGTCTCGTTGGCGATATGCTGGGGGGGTGTTACGGCGGTCCAGGTGCTTGGGTACGGCAAATACGGTGATGTGTCGTAGCTACCTATACTAGCTACGCGCGGAGGGCTTGGAGTATGAGTGGGGAACAAGTGGTGAGGCACTCCCCGCTGCACTCTAGTGGGAAGACGACGATAGTCAACCGTCACCTAAGGTTTCCAAGATACTGATGGCGTTTAGACACGGGGTCAGTATCTGGAGGTCGGACTACAACCACGTGTCTACTCGATACGGCCCCGACGAACGAAAGATGAAGCATTGCTACACGTACCACCTCTGTGCCTATGTATCACACGAATTACACGCATTGCATGCTATCGCACAGTGTATGCTCGAATACCCCCTTTGTACTTGTCTGGACCTCGAAATGGATGCATTGCGAGAACATGGACATTCTACCCTCCCAATATGTGAGAACAGGAGACGGATACGTTGGATAGCGAGCAGGGAAGGACCTGTGTGAGCCGGACTGATCCTACAACGAACACAGACTGGATTCAAGGTGAGTGGCATGTATTTAGACCTTGGTCCAGCCGTAAAAGTTACCTGCGGGAGCTTATGCAGAGTTGCAACGTTGTGCTCTCTGTATGTTATTTCGTCTACCTGTGGTATACCGATATGTATGGGATCTGTGTGTGTGCTCATGATCAGCTCGTGAAAGCAGTGTAAACAACAGGACATTCTTATTTACTCGCACGTACGTACAAAATAAGGCCTCACGCAGAGAAACCAGGCAAATCGTCTTATCCACTCCCGCGGGAACAAACACTTTGATCGCCCGCCACGCGAGCCACAGAATTCGGATTGAGCTCAAACTACGACCAATGTTTCCGGCCGGGCCTCCCGTGTCGGGGTACTTAGCGTTTTGCCAAAAAACGTCCGCGCCAAAAGAAAAGTTGCGAAAAGTGCGAACATTTCACAAACATAACTTTACATATATACTGTAGGCCGAAACATTCACGTGAATTACCTTTGATATACCTATATATATCACTTTATAGCCGTCGTATATATCATATTCTGAATGGAATACCACTACGAGCTGGTTCCAGAAAGAAACATAAGATTCCATCTTCGGGCAACCATTTTATGAATACGTTGATTTTTTTGACACAACATATGAGTTGCGACGAAATCCTCGATCTCACAGCTGTTTTATTTTTTTTATTTATCCACATGACCGCATCAACAAGGGGAACACATCGGTGAAGCCCGTTTGGGCGTGTGGTTTGTACTTCGCGATATATGGACCATGTTCGTATGACTTGGGGACGCGTTGTTGCATAGGGATACAAGCGGTCTATACTAAAACCTACCAGGGTGTATTATGTAGTATACAGGCCATACGTCGATCAATACGTCCAAGAATCCGACGCTGCACGTGTTGGCGTGATCGTGTTAACAAGCGGAAGACGTCCGTGAAACTGTTTTTTTCTTCGAGCCGTACGTAAAAGGCCGTTATGAGAAAAGCCGGCCAAACTACGAAAACCATGTATTGGGTTTTTGGAAACCCTAGGGACGTATGTACTCTTCCGGGAAATCACGTTTTCACCCTGGTTGTTTAGAGTTGCGTAACGAAACTTGGCGAGGTTGTTCTTCTCAACATTACGAAGGGCCCCAAGTAGGGCCGTGTTTTAAAACATATATAAATCGTGAGCTATTCCGGGTCAAATGTACCCGATAATTCGCGAAAATAGAAAAACAAACTACCCACGAACAGAAGTAAAAAAAGACAAAAAAAAAAATGTCCTTCAATAGGTCTTTCGTGCTGCCATGAAGAACACCCCTGCCAAATTTCGTTTTCCAACTCGCAAAACCCAGCGTGCAAAGTTGGGAAGATCGAATCTTATGTTTGTTCCTGGAACCAGCACGTACATGACCTATAAAGCTGAAACACGCTATATACATATCGATGTAATACGACACGTTATACAAAGTTCCCGTCCGGGACATGCCTAGGGGAGTGGCGCAAGGACGAATCGAAAACCTACTGCAACAACATGCGATATTGTATCATACGCATAGCATATTGTATAGTACATAAATACAAGGTTCCCCTCCGGGACGTGCCTAGGGGAGTGGCGCAAGAACGGATTGAAAACCTACTACAGCATGCGATATGGTACTATCATGCGCGTATCACATAGTACGTACGACGTTGAACAGCATCTGCACTTTTGGATAAAACATACAGGGAAACAAAAATACTAAGTTTGAGTGTGGGTGGTTGAAACTGACTTGGTTTTAGTGTCAGGGCATCGAAATTGACTTGGTTTTAAATTAGGGATCGAAATTGACTTGATTTTCGTGTTGGGTCGGAGAAACTTAGGTTTTGTGTGGGGAACTGATTATTGTGTGGGGATCGTAATTGGCTTGAGTTTTGCGCGGGGGGTCGAAATTGATTTGGTTTTGAGTGTCAGGGTCGAAAATGACTTGGTTTTAGTGTCGGGCTGGAAGTTGACTGTTTTAGTCAGGGCCGAAAAGCACTTGGTTTTATTAGTGTCGGGGCATCGAACATGCCTTGGGTTTAGAATTAGGATCGAAATTGGATTGATTTTAGTGTTAGGTTCAAAATTAACTTGATTTTTTGTGTCGGGGATCGATATTGACTTGGTGCGGGGATCGAAATAGGCTTGGTTTTTGTTCGGGAGGTCCAACTTGACTTGGCTTTTATTATACGTGGTGTGCGGGCCGAAAATTAAAGGTTTTCAGTGGGGGATTGAAGCTCACTTACTCTTTGTGTCGGGTCGAAAATACCTTGGTTTTGGTGTGCGGGGCTAGAACGTGCGGCGTGCACCGCTAACCTCTACTAACAACCAGTTATTCGGAATTCGGAGTACGATCTAACGAGATGGATAGATATCGCGCTGCTTCATTGTTGGCAAGGGTTGTTTTTTCTCATTAAATTACCCAGTGGTATGTATACGCAGCGCCTTACCCTGTCGATCGTAGATCTGCTGTGCTTTCGACTGCTCACGAAAATCGCCACAGCAGCAGTAGTAGCAGCAACCAGTAGTGTTGTTATACCTGTGGCAGCATGCATGCATGTACCACACTGCAGCAGAGACCTTCTGCCCTACAGATGACAGGGTCCATTGAAAAAAGTAACTCCAGTATATATAGAGACCCACATCAGCAATACAACCCAGACACACTACCGAAATCGTTTGATCTTGCTTCCTGCCGTGCTGGCGGACGGCAGGCGTGTATAGCGTTGTGTAGCCAGCTGGTTGTAGCACTGCAGTGCTCGTGTTTTGTCGGTTGTCTGTGGTGTCTGCGAACGTACTACGTACATAATAAAAAAGGGGGAAAAAAAGGGGAAAAAAACATCTCGCCGAGGATCGAACTCATGCCTTCGGAGTCAAAATCGGGCACCGAGACCATTTGACCAAAATACAAAAGATCCAAATTACCATGCATTATTTTTTACGGCACACGACAGATGCACAACATCCCGTACATACGACACACATCACAGATCATAGATAGCACAGCAGCAGAGACGAGAGAAGGTGGAATTTGGTGATGACTGATTGACGGATGCAAGCCTCTGATAAAGCAACTATGGATAGCCACAGCAGTACATGGTGGACCTGCCACACGCCGCGTGGTGTAGTTCGCTGCTGCTTGTGATGCTCATGCTATATATAGGCGGTGTTGTAACGTTGTTGTGTTGCTAAATTTGCATGTTGTGTTTGATGTTGTCTGAAGTCTCTCACCGTGGATTCCTGCGGTGAGATTCGGGGAAGAAACATGAAACAAATCGGGAAAATAATAACAGTTTATATACTAAAATTCAATCAAATTGGTCCTTGTCATTTCGGCCAGAGTGAGTTCGGACCTTTCACACACACCAGCAGCAGCAGAACAGAAATGTAGAGAGTACGGACTGCAGGCTCCGATTATCACAGCTGGCCACAGCAGTACATCACACATGAGCGTGTCACACACGCAAGGCGTTACCTGCTGGTGCTTATGCTGCGCACTTGTAACGTTGTGCTCCCTGCATGTGATGTTGTCTACCTGTGGTATACCAATGGGTATACTGGCACTGCTGGTACAAATGTCTGGGCTATCCTGTGCTCATGACGAGCTCGCGAAAGGGCAAAAAAACGAAAAGAAGAACATTATTATTATTTACTGGCACGTACGTACAAAAAAAGGCCTCATGCAGATAACCAGGGAAATCGGCTTATCCACTCCCGCGGGAAAAAAAACTTCGAGCGCCCGCCACGCGAGCCACAGAGCTCGGATCGAGCCCAAACCTCGACCAATGTGTCCGGCCGGGCCTCCCGTGTCGGGGTACTTAGCGTTTTGCCGAAAAGCGCTCGCGCGGAGAGAAAAGTTGCGAAAAGTGCGAAAATTTCACAAACATAACTATACATATAGACCTTTTTCGAACTGCACTTGCATTTTTGGGGATAAAACATACCCGAAAACATGGTGGAACCTTTAGTATTGACTCGATCGTTCTTGGAGATGTTTTAATGATCCGCCAAACATGTTATCACCTTTGTCAATATTTAATTGTCGTAGCGCTCAAGTTGAGGAAGGTCTAGCTCGCACAAAACCGAGGACTCCCGACATAAACAGGGTTGAAAATATATCAAGCGTGACACGCAGCACACACACGCGTGACCAGCGGCACACACCGCACACGAACGCACATGTGACACATGGGACACAGTGCCCGTACGGTACTGGGGGATAATAGTAGCAGAATAAGTAGAAAATAATGCACCGAAGAAGGGGCTGATAACTTACAATACAAAGCAAAGTTGAAAAAAAAAGAAAAGAAGCATCGCTGTGAGAATCGAACTCAAACCTTCACATCCACAATCGGGCATGGTGACCATATAACTACACTACCAGAAAATGAATTCCCGAGTACCGGTACACTATTATTTGTCGCGGCGCGCGCCAGACGCACATCAAGCCGCACAAACATCATGCAAGCACAGGAGCAGGCAGCAGAGCAGAAAAAAGAGAGAGGTGTGGTGGTGATACCTGATGACCGATGCAAGCCTCCGATGAAGCAACCACTAATAGCCACAGCAGTACACGGCAGACCTGCAACAGGAACGTCTGCTGCTTGTGCTTCTAGGCGGGGATGTGACCTCGTTTGTGTTCGCTGCATGTTGTCTGATGTCTTGTAGATTTCTGGAGTGAGCCTCCGGGAAGAAAGACAACAATTGAAAAATATAAGGACAGTTGAGGTACTCCTATTTGATCACAGCGGCCACTACATTTCAGGCCAGAGTGAGCGTAGATCAGTCATACACACAGGCACAACAGAAAGTTAGATGGTGGATTACGGACCGCTGGCTCCAAAAGGCACAGCTAGCCACAGCGGTACAGCGAAGATGGGTGTGTCACCCACGCACGGTGTTACCTCCTGGTGCTTATGTAGAGTTGCAACGTTGTGCTCTCTGCATGTTATGTTGTCTACCTATGGTATACCAATATGTCTGGGATCTCCTGTGTGTGTTCATGGTCAGCTCGTGAAAAAAGATCAAACAACAGGACATTATTATTTACTGGTACGTACGTACAAACAAAATCCTCACGCAGAATTCAGGGAATTCGTCTTATGCACTCCCGCGGGAAAAAAACACTGAGCTCCCGCCACGCGAGCTACAGTGGTCGGATCGAGCCCAAACCTCGACCAATGCGTCCAGCCGGGCCTCCCGTGTCGGGGCACTAAAGAGTTTTGCCGAAAAGTGCTCGTGCGAAGAGAAAGGTTGCGAAAATTACGAAAAATTCACAAACATAACTATCCTTATTACGGTATATAAATACGCTTCGGTAGTGATGATTATGACGATGGTGGTGATGTCGTTTCGGATCTTCGGATCTGCGGGAGGGGAGGGGTTCACAGCGTGTTCGGAGAGCTTTCCCGCACGGGGTCTAAGCCCTTCACTAAAAGCAAGTGAACATACCCAGACTAATTTCAAGATAAATAACATCCATACTAAAATAAAAATGTTTTCCCATACTAAAACCAAGATATTTGTTTTTGGAGAGTCCCCAAAATGTGAAAATATTGATCTCCAGAACTTCGGTCAGAATCGAAATCGGCCCGAAAATGCACGAGTTAGCGGGTTTTAGACTAATTTCAAGATAAAAAAGCTCAGACGTACAAAAAACGACAAAAAAGGCCCTTGCTGTACTCATACGTACGTGCTAAACAAGGGCTTCGCATCGATGCCGGCGTTTTGTTTTTGTCCGCTCTACGTACGTACGTGCTGCTACTTTATGGACTGCTGCTGCCCCTGTTGCTGCTGTAAATGGGTTTTATACTACTGCTACTATTATTGCTGTACGTACTGGTGCTGCTGTATACTCTGGTTTCACACTGCTGTTTGTTGTTGTTGGTGTTATTGTGGGTAGGTGGATCGGTTGGTGCGTACGTATGTGGTTGGGTGGGTGGTTCGGTGGTTGGGTGTGTGGGTGTGGGTGAGTACGTGAGTGAATGAGTGGGTGGGTGGGTGTGGGTTGGTGGGTGTCGTTGGGTCGGTTAGTGCGTGGTTGCCTGCGTGTGTCAGCTTACCTGAGCAGTGGATTGCGTTATAGCGGATCGTGGCTCATTTCTTATTTGGTATTTTCGTCTTTGTCCGCTATTATACTGGCCCCGCCCTGGCATGGTTCGGGGTATCATCATTAGTAGTGTAACATATGTTGCTAGATGGTCCAGATCACTACATCATAATTCCGTACGTGAAGGAGTGTCTGACAACTCGCCAAGTTCAAGCAGTAGGGCCGTTGGTGAAAATCGGACGCAACGCCGGATGGGATATGTCGAAAGGGTATTTGTTTTCTACAAACTCACGGCGAGGAGTAACTCGAGTAAGAGGCTTGGATCCTATTTCAGCAAAACAGTTGACAGCTTGTAATCTAAACGAGTTCGGTAGGGAGACAGGCCAGGTACAGGCCTTCCCGGTGCGTTATTTGAGGTCAGGCGGAGCAGTGTCTCGTTCTCAAGAGGGAGGGTCGTCAGCAGACGAAATGCAGACGGCATCCAGGACAAACCACAAAACGGCGTGGCAGTGCAAGAGCCTGCCTGCGATTGTAGCGTCCGCCGCAGTAGGCTAACTAAGGTATGGCCGAGAGTTTAGTGAGCCTAGTGCCGAGAATTCATCGAATGTCTGCTCTACAGTAGCTTCCAGAGCAAGTACTGGCCGACTTCTGAAAAACAACCTTTCCTGTAATGAAGACGAAATTCGACAATTTGTCCGAGATAAGTATTGGATAGATAACGCCTTCGTATAGCTCAGGGAAGGCCCAGACCAAGCGAGCCCCATACGCAAGGGAGCGTGGAATCACCGGCCGTTGGAGATGACGCCACTTGGTGCATCTCAACCTACTGAAGAGAAGAACGGGCTTTAATTATACGGCTGTATTATCAGAACACGGAACACGAAACTGTCTCAGAACCCCGTAGACCTTGTTCTATCGAAAACAGAACTAAAGGGGGCCATCCTATGCTCCCTCACCATTATTTCTTACTATCTTGACCGAGACAAATAGACCTACAGGGCGCTAAGCTGGAACGAAACCACCCACACACCCACCCACCCACGCCAACAGCGGGTGTGGCCGATACCGACCATATCTGTAAGGTCTTCTCGCGAACCTAGGTCGGGGACGTAACAAATGATAATAGCCGTCAAGGTGGAATTAAATATGCATCCACTGGCTCGGTGCACGACGGGTGACCTAGCCAGCGCTGAAGGGAGTTGAGGCCACTCGGTTCCTCCTGAATAGTGGAAGAGAAGAACAGACTCGACCTACATCGTTGTATGTTCTATTAATCAAGAGCAAACGCCATGCATGTCCGCTGTGTTGTGCAAGGAAAGGGACCTGTGATACATATCCATATAATACGGAATTCTCACCCATGGGCGTGATCCGTCTGTAGAGCCCTGAGTTCCTGTGAAATTGGGATCTTTCGCTTTGTTCCGTTCTCCGTTGAAAAGTTATCTGCAGCGGTGGGGTAGAAGTGGGTAGGCGAGCCCCGTCGGGGTAGAACCCACAAGGATATACATACGGTACACTAATACTTGAGGCAGGCTACGGTAGACTGCGTACCGAATACAGCCTTCTGACTAAGGATATGTATGCACCCAGAAATAGACGTCGAGGGTGATCGCACGTGCGGCGCTATGAAAATGCATAAAAAGAGACACAATGCTGATACCTAGGCACAAATGGCAGTGTCGGCATCTCTTGAGTTGCTGAACCTCGTCACTCAGAAAGTGCTACTGATGGGGCCAAATGTACTCCTTCTACCTTGGCATGGCTAGTTTCGAAGCGGTAGATCACTTGGATCAAAGAACGGGTAAGAGTATCACTTCGCAAGTGCATATACAACGAATTCAAGGAAAACAGTGCCCGATATATATGTACACGCACGTAATGGTTGAGGCGCTCAATGTGCGTAGAAACCGAGACCAGCGGAATACACCGTGTGGTCAAAATATTCCCACCTGTTCTTAGTGTCGACTCCGTTGAAACCCGCTGGGCCATTTCAACGTCGCCGCTCGTTCCACCAAAACCTCGCCTGGGGTTGGGGGCGACAATATCGTTGGGGCCTTGAATGGGACTGCTGCTAGCACAATCTGTGAGAGGGGGGAGGAGAAAATGGGACCAATTTCCCGCACTGTTTAATAGTTTCTCGGAAGCAGCCAAGTTCAGAGCGGCGTACGATGTATGTACGTTGAAACGACAGACACTCTCGGGTAATGGCACAACAAGTAATGGACACTCACAGTCCGCACAGGCGATCCATCCATCCGCGATAAGCCCCTCTGCTGAGTCCGGCACGGGTTGGCCTTGACCTCCGTATACCCACCACATCACAGCCCCGGGTTCCTCCTTCGCGTCACGGGCATGTATGGTGTAAGAAACAGCGGCCTAGGAGTATGATTTCTTGCGGCAAAGCTGGTGTTAATGACACACAGAGCACGCGAACCGTCCTCTGAAATACGTATGGGATGCCGAGGCGATCGCAACGTATACAGAAAACGGCGAGTATTGGAGATTGTTCTTACAATATATGCTTTCAAAATGAGCAGACGACGTAGGTCCATTGCACTACAAATTATAGTTACACATTTATGTAGAAACACCCGGTCACCTCATAATCGCTAACCTTTCTGGGACTGGCACCATCGATCTCCGTGACCTGCAACGTGCACATGGCTTCAATGCCCTCGCCGTGGCATGTGTATACGGCCGGGAACTGTGTCAGCGGCTGTTGCTCCAGATTGTCCAGAGTGCGACAGAGAGGATGGTGTTCAACTCGGCTTCCCGGGATATAATTCGCCGACAATATCCACAACGTGACGAACCGCAATATGTTGGACGCCATTGAAGGTCACAGCTGGAAGCGAGTTTGGGCAGAAGGTCACATCCGAAAGTTTCGTTAGTGTAACTTTCCACGGTACAATTAATTTGGTCGGTCACCCTAAACGGATCCAGAGTGGCGAATATCTCGGTATTGCTTATATCTCAGAAAAACTCGGTGCAAACATCGTGACTGGTTTTCAATTTAAGGTGAGGACCTAGAGCTCAGGCACCAGGTGTATTTCTCCCCAACGCCGTTACGCCGTATAAACCAAACGTTGAAAACTAAAACAAACAGACATGTAGCAAAACCGGTTCTGTTGGTCGCATGTGTCACGGCTAGCAGGGGACATTCAACCATATATTAGCAAACGGCCCGGAGCTGCAAAGCCTCGGTGGGATAGCATAGAAGGGGATATGCAAACGTGCTGGGGACTCAGGAGAGCTTTTGGATAGCCGATCGAAGGAAAAGCACGGGCACTGAAAACTGAGAACTTGTTAATCAATTGCACGAACTACTGCACGAAATACTTGATATGTGACGCCTGGAACGCTATCTACATGCTTGTGGACTGCACCGCTTACCCCACTCATCCGCTCCCCCTGATTCTGGAAACCAAGCAAAGCCATTGAATCGTGATGCACTGAATGGAAAGGAAAGACAGTAACACGCTTGCTTTCGCTGCCCCACCCGAAATAATGAGTTGTATAAATGTAACCAAGCGGAAAGCGCGTAGGTCCCTCCCCGGAGGATGGCTTCCCCGCCTTGCGGCTTCATAGCCGTGAGTTGGACTATGATATGAATGCATTACGATCTCGTTAACACTGTTAACTGGTTGGTGGCATCTTTGTCCCATGTTTCATGAGCGCGAGTCAGGTATCCTATCCATTGGTGTCAACTTGTCCTCTGTACTAGACACTGCCACCGGACTGTAAGTCGGAGAGATTGCTGGCTCTTTCTATTTTATAGTAATATTCACATCCAAGACCCGCACTGTAATTGTTTTTTTTGGCCCCGACTCAAACCACATACGCTCAAAACCATTCGATCACATGTGCCATGCATCGACTCTAATCACATGTACCCATTACCATTCGATCACATGTGCCACGAAGCCGGTTAACTCTATTTGCTGCCATTCAATTACACGTGCCTTGAATCGTGGCAACTTGTCCTCGTTGAGATTAGTGATATCCTTGTTGCAATGTTCAATCTACGTTTCAGTGAAATGCATCGTGATGTAGACCGCGAGCCGTTTCGTTTTGACCCCGACCCATGTTGTACGACATAAGCAACTCTTTGTATGTGACAAATGCAAAGCAAACAATCACATGAGCAACGCTATTTACGCTTTGCCTTCGATGTGTCAAATAAACAAACAACCCGTGACGAGAGCAGGACAGTGCAATGAGTTTGTGACCGACACTTGTTGAATATTGCCGGCGGACAGGGAACCACCATGCGAACATTATACAATCCATCCTTGGCACCGTCACTGCTAATAGTATTATGATACACTGATACATTGCTGGTAATTTCGGACAGCAGGAAGCCCAATATATAGTATCATAGTGTGAGATTCGTTTTTTTCAAACGAAAACAAGAATAATCAGTACCAGTTCAATGATGGTTCAACTACAGAACAAGACGCCATCGGAAAACAAATGAGTTCGCCAGTGTAGAAGATCGCAAGAAGCCATCGAAAAACGAAATTAGTTTAACAGAGTATAGAATATCGCAAGAAGCCATCAGAAAACAAAACGATCTCAACAACTCTTTCGCAATACTCCGTCTATACTTTAGGGTCCATCCCTTGCTTTAAAATACAACGAGCAGACTGACTAAATAGATGTAAGTAGGTGTTAGAGCCAGCTGCACTACAGGTAACGCTATACGCATCCACACTGTCTACATATATCTTTAATCTACTGAGTACAACACAACACGCCACCAGATGGTATACTTAGCACCACGTGCTAGTAATAGACACGACTGAATCAGTTTCGAGCAGCCCGCTTGACTTCAAGAGATAAGAAAATAAAACCAAGAGAAACGAGAGATAGTCAGTAACATATAATAATAATCACCCTTGGAAACATCAACCTGTTGAACCAGACAGCATCCAGGACAGGCGTTGACCTCCACTTCTATACAAGCGCACGGTCTAAGTAGCATACACTTTTTTACAGTTGTCTTATCTACGGTTTGCCCATCCCTGGCCTCTCAGAGCTCCCACTTCGACACCGCCTCCATATATTATTAGATGAAGCTGTCCTTCCTGTCTTTGTTTCCTATACTTTTTTGTTAGTGATAATCTTTTTCTTTTTCGGTTTTGCATTCGTGCGTGTACCCAGGGAGCACGCCAGCGCGGGCAAGTCCGGCGCAATCGTGGGCATGGGAGGGCGCTGGCCAGTAGACGGGGGGTCAGAAAGAGCGCGGTCGTCTGTTTCGTGGCTAGGCGTGGCGTGTCCATCGAGGCACGAGGGAAGCATGAAAAGGCTTTGTCTGCCTTGTTGCTGGTGCGATCAATCCAGTATACCCGAAATGATAAGGCAGTTTCCGCCTGTAACATAACATTCGAATAGTGTATATTTCTCGAACATTTATTATTCACAGAGTGACAGCCAAACAGTTTGAACACCATCATCGTCGATTGGGCGAACGAGGGCCACGGTAAGCACTGGCATTCACGCGAGGTGGGGTACGGGGCTCATTGGGGCAGAGAGACAGTAGAGCTCAACCCGGACCAAATCGATGGCGAGATGATCGCGGGGAGGCGGGGAGCGTCGAAGATGAGACAACGTAAAAGACGACCTAATGTATGTATTTTTAGTAGCGCAATCAGCACAGACCAAACGGCCCGACGAGAGTTTTTTTTTATATCATAGTTCAGTGTAAACGTGATTTTCAATTTGTTTCCATGTTTTTGTTTCTATTTCGTTTTTCGCTCCTGCGGTTTTGTTCGAGTACGTGTACGTACTCGTATGTAGCTCTTTCGCAGTTTTGTGAGTTTTTCCTTTTGATTACTTCACACCTTGAACGTGCTGTGCTGTGTTTTCATTTTAATAAAATACAAAGTACGATCTAATACTACTACTACTACTACTACTACTACTACTACTACTACTACTACTACTATTACTACTACTACTACTACTACAGTATACTACTATTGTTGTTGTACTACCACAAATAATCGTCACGAAAAAGGCACAGATCCCACCCACCACTGCAGGCAGCGCAGCACCGTGCTGTGAGCCATGTTGCTGTGTTTTCTCTGTCGGACATACGGCTTTGTTGTCCTGGAGCATAGAGGTAATGCACATCCCGAGCATGTTTTGCATGCATATCAAGTCCGCCGTTTCCTCGCTGCACCACGAATCGCTTGCCCTTTGAAGTCGGTGCTTACACTACATAATGGGCCTCGCCTGTCCCTTTGCTTGCGTGAGCGTAACTGGCGGCGTCAGCCGCCCGCGGCGTGGAGCCCTTGTACAGATTACGAAGTTGAGTATCGACTATTTAACTGGTAAGACTCACAGCTTACGTAATCCAAAGACAATGTATTCACCGTTTTGTTTTCCGACACCTTTCACACATTATGAGCTGGAAACGATATGTCGGGGGGGTCTCGTCTCGCATACTATATAACAAAGTAGGATTGTGATTTTTTTGCCCGGCGGCGCGTTTTCGCCCTCGGCCCTCGCGGCCGATCTCGCCGGCGCCGGGCTCGACCCGCGGGTGACCGGCCGGGGAGCGCGCCCCTGGGGCCTCGCTCTCGCCCGTGGCCCGTGGCCCGCCCGGCGCGCTCGCGAAGCCAAAACAATAGAGTCGGTTTCACGGGGTACCCCGTCCCACTCGGCCGAGCCGGGCAGGGCAACGTGAAACCCGCTTTGCGTGCTTCTCGAAAAAAAATCCTGCGTTCTCGTGGAAAATGCCCCGCTTCGCCACATTCTGTAGCCCTATGAATAACGAGCAATCATGACTATTTCAGCCTGCGTGTCGACTGTGTTCATGCTGAATTTTGAAGAGAGCATGTAGCAAGAGCACACACTCACGTCACAAAGAGGACAGAATAGATCGGACGACACATCGAGCGAATTTAACTTCGAACGTGCGCGCATGCAACAGCAGCAGCGTGACAGCGTCGGGGCATATCTGCCCTTCCTTGCCTCGTGGAGCAGAATTGCCTGATGGGCGTATCATGACACGCTGCTGCGCCGCCAGGTCTGCATCGCGTATTTCCCCGTACAACACTTTTTTCCGTGCGTACGTACTGGTTTACTCGTTCGTACCTTGGAATTTTCGAAATGCCAGCACGTGTTCGAGTATCATGTATACTCTTCGTACGTTCCAACGTCGTGATACAGCAGCCACAGACAGCAACATAACAGCAGTACTCGTAGTCCTATGCTGTTGCTTGCTGCTGTGTGGTATCACAGGTCTATTTAGGACATGGGCTCGCGTGCTGGCGCACCACAGGTCTGGGTGCACGAAACGATCACCGAACTACTACAGTAGTACGTACTCGTACGAGGTACGATATTTCCGCACTGCTGTTGCTCGGATTTTCCAAGTAACACGTGTATGTTCGGAAATATAAGAATCGGTTTTAGAGTATGATTAAGATTCAAACGTTCTTTACATTTCCGGCCAGAAATATACTGCTTTGTTACGTACCTGGTACGTACGTACATATATATCTACTGTACGTACGGGCCAGACTGTGATAGATAAAGCAGCAACGGCAGCGATAGTATGAACTACCAATGAATATTAGTGTGTTGCTGATTGTTCCCTTTTTTACAATTTGCACCGGACAGCGACGCACGTGTGCTCGCAAGCCAGGCGCTGCTCGCGTCCCCTCTTGCTTGGATTCGTCGTGTTTTGCGCGAAATTCGAGTCTTTCTTTTGACATGATATCGGGTTTTCATGTGGTATCTGGTTATTTTTGTTTTTACTTGGTCACCTTGGATCAACGGCGTGTGCAGCCATATCGTGGTGACGGGCGGGCATGAGGATGCTGCTGCACCACCAACAGGATTAGGTGCCTGCAACGAAACGAGCGATCAGTGTGTATCAATTTGTCCGGAAATTTAACAAACGTTTCGTTTTTATGTACTCTACAACATATACGAAGTATTACAGCAGTAGTAGTAGCGTTGCTGCTTCTTCCTGCTGCGAGTATTACAGTGCGCCATATAGTAAATAGAACCAAATATTGTTCATATAAATCGGGTACTATACAGTTTTTTTTGTGTACCGTAGGTCCTATTTACTATGATCCCCCGTAATAGTGGGAAGATAATTAATTAGTGATTTCTGCTGTACACTGTGCTGTTGTTACTACTGCTGTAAGATCAATCGACTGCGCGTGCACACATCGTATACCAGGTATGTATTTTTGTATGAAGTACTGTACGAACATTCCACCAGAAGGAGTACCTCGTACGTCGTTTTTTTTCCTCGGGCGGTGAGGAACGTACGTATATTGCTGTACGTAAGCACGTGTACGTACGCGTTTGCACGTACCAAGTAGACATACATATAGACGCTATATGACGTACATACTTTACAATAACAAACATCAGCGGTACGAGTGGTAAAGTGCAAAGTTATAAAACTTCACCTGCTAGCTGTACAGCTTTGCTGTGCGCTACATTCAGCAACACTATTATTGTGCTGCGGTTGCTGCTGAACGTAAACATGTATGTCGTAGTTTTGCTGTTGCTCGCTGTAGGTACTATTAATACTATTGTTATCTTTGCCATCCGACAATGATGTGTAGCATGATCTTCAACGTTGATAACTCATAACATTCCCGAAGCAGAAAACCACGGAAGCCAAGGAAACCTACTGTATGCGCAAAGTCTAACATCCTTCTATGTCCATTTTCCGCCAGGATTTATCCACAACACTTATTATAGTGCTGCCTGTGCTGCTTCTGCTGCTTGCTACGCTGCTCGCTGCTACTACTACTTACCGTTGTATACTGCCTGATGTATATGATGCGATTCCGTCTTCTTGCTGCCGTTTGCTACATGTACACGAAAAGGGTGGCGATACCTAACAAACGAAAAATGCCACGAAACGTGACAAACCATAACAATTTTGCCAATCCTGATATTTACCACAAACCGTGAAAATGACAAGTTTTGACAAACTCAAGAGAAAAAAGGTGACCTCGCGATTTGTGAGAAAAATAAGTGTTTTTTTTCATGTGGCATAGCGTCTATTTGCTTCTAAGCTTAAATGCGTACGATAGCGACAACCGTTTTGTACGGTAATCGCTGGATGACGGTTGGTCAGTTTTCCGCTGTGGTATGCCAGCTTTCGTCACCCCGCGGGGAACACCCCACTCCCCGTAGGGAAGCCTTGTATGTATAGCTATGATTGTGATTTTTTCCCACTTTTTGCAACTTTTCTCTTCGCCCGAGCGCTTTTCGGCAAAACGCTTTGTACCCCGACACGGAAGGCCCGGCCGGACACATTGGTCGAGGTTTGGGCTCGATCCGAGCTCTGTGGCTCGCGTGGCGGGCGCTCAAAGTTTTTTTCCCCCGCGGGAGTGGATGAGACAATTTCCCGGGTTTCTATGCGTGAGGCCCTGTTTGTTTTCGGTCGTGCGTCTTTTGGTGAGTTTCTTGCCCGGAGCAACGGGAGCACACAAGGACAGCAGCAGCACCGCAGAGAGGCAGCTGCAGTACAATCTCAATGTTACAAACCTGCCGCCTAGCAGCAGCAGCAGGCATTACACCATGCATGAGAATGCGGCAGATCGGTGCTGCACCGTGGCTAGTTGCTTTTGTCGGACCCTGTGATCTTCCTAATCGTGGTACCTGCAGATCGATGCTCATGTACGAAACTCCCCGCCCTCCGGAAATGTAATCATCGTTTGTTCATTCAAAATATATACTAAACGTACGTACATGCATTTCCGGACAAAGTGATACTACACGGCTGTGCGCCTTGGAAGCAGATCTATCTGTGCTGTGCTCTGTGTTTTTGCTACGAGTAGTTGCTTTCGTAGGAGCCAGCAATCCGTCACCAAACCACACCACCATCACCTCTCTGCTGCTCGCTGCTGCTATTGATGGGTTTCATGTGTCATGCGTGTGCTCTGCATGCCGACGAATGCGATGATACCACACACAGCAGTCTTCGGGCGGTCTGACACGAAAAACGAACAGTATTAATTTCTGGCAAGTAATCAAGTAATATGTTGAGTCCAACGTCCCGACGTGAATTTAAAACGTAAGTTCAAACCTCGAACACCTCCTCTGTTTCTTTTTTTTTGGGGCATGCGGGTACGAGGGTACGAGTATACAGTAGTACGAGTACTGCTGTATGTTGTTTTTTTTTCTGCATTTTTTCCAGAGTTTTATCCCTTCTAGTAAAAATGCCCGGGTACTCGCGAGTACAACTACTTACTACGTATTATTACCCTGGAAATCTCTGTCATTACACGTCACGGGCACAACAGTGAGTGTTTAGTGCCCTCTGTACATATATGGCGTTTATATCTAGTAAAACCCATACATACCGTATAGTCGTACGTGTGATATGGCATTCTAACGTATTATAATATTATTAATAGTAGACCCGTTCAGTACATACATATACACCCGACTAAAAGTCTCCAGAAATACCGAATATACTCGCGAGTCCCCGGATATTTTATCAGAGATTTGGCGAGTAGTATGCTCGCTGGCCGCATTCGCAGGGGCACAACTGATTATTTGTTTACCGGTAGCTGTGTGTGTTTTTTATTTTCTCTTATTTCGTACGTGTGTCACCGAAAACAAAGTACATTTCGACCCCCACACAAATACCAAGTCAACTTCGATCCCGACACTCAACCACCTTCATATATAACCATAAGATCATTTCGATCCCAACACTGAAATCAAGTAATGTTCGATCCCAACTCTAAAATCGAGTTATTTTCGATGTCAACTCTAAAAATGAAGTCCATTTCGATGCCCCGACACAAAAAAACAAGTCAATTTCGACTACCCACACCAAATCGAAGTAGCTTAAGATGCCTACACTAAAAGCTAATAAATTTGGCCCCCGACACTAAAACCAAATCATTTTTAGCCCGCCCACAAAAACGACAGTAACTCGATTTTGATCGAGACACCAAGCACTAAAAAATAAAACAGCCATTACGCATGTACATACCTGGTAGAGATTATGCACGAAGGAGAAGATGCAGGAAGGAGTGAGACTCCATATTTACACATATACGTACGTATTCTCCGGGTCTTTAGCCATGGAGTTTCAATCTATAAGGTTTCCTTTTTGTTTTGCTAAGTTAGCCCTTATTTTCTTATCTTCGAGGATGTTTATGAGTGACAAATGTTGCAGATCAGGCTGCATTTTGTCGGAGGGCAAACGAAATAGTGAAAGCCAACTCAATTTCGATCCCTACACCGAAATCAAGTCAATTCGATTATTTCCCGTCCGCACACAAAAAAAAACAAGTCAATAATACCACCCACACAAAAGTCGAGTCAATGTGGAACTCACACAAAAATCAAGTCATTTTCGGCCGCTCACGAAAACCAAGTCGTCTATAGACTTCTATGTAGGTATGCTGGTTGGTTTTCATGTTCGATCTTGCGCGACTCCCATAGGCACGTCCTGGAGGGGAACCTTGTATAACTTACAAGGGCTCCGCTCCGCCGGCGGCTGACGCCGCCCGCTACGCTCGCGCAAGGAAAGGGGCAGAAGAGGCCCATGATGTATAGTGCAAGCAAAAGCACCGACTTGAAAATGCCAAGAGGTTCATGGTAAGAGGTTCATGGTGCACAGGGAAGAAACGGCGGACTTGACATGCATGCAAAACATGCTCGGGATGCACATTAGCTCCATGCTCCAGGACAACAAAGAGGCTGTATGATCGAAAGAGAAAGCACAGCAAAACGGCTCACAGCACGGCGCTGCGCTGCCTGCTGTGGTGGGTGTGATTTGTGCCTTCGTGAGTATGTGTGGTAGTACAACAACAACGAGCGGTGGTATATATTACTTCGTACTTTGTATGTACGAAAGAGAAAGCACAGCACAGCTCGGTCGTCAAGTTGTGAAGTACGAAAAACAGGAAATCAACAAAACTCTTTAGAAAGACGTAGACATTTGTACGTATATACGTACATACGTACATACGTACGAGTATATTTACTCGTAGGTACTCGTACGTACTCGAAAAAAAGAAAAAAATCCCGTCGGGCCCATTGCGCCGCAAAAAACAAAAAACAGTTTTGACGTCTTTCGCGTTTTGTCAGACTTGATGCTCCCAGTCCCTCCGCGATCACGTCGCCATCGATTCGGTCCGGGTCGAGCTCTACTGCATCTTTGCCCCAGTGAGCCCGTGGCCCGCCTCCCATGAAGCCCGGTGCTCACCGTGGCCCTCGTTCGCCCGCTCCATCATGAGGTGTTCAAATCGCCTGGTCCTCTCTCTGAAAAAAATATTTGTTCCGATAAATCAGCACCGCTTGAATGTTCTTTTACAAAAATAAACGACCCTTATAACTCTGACATACTGGATTGATACAGCAAGCAGCAACGCAGACAAAGGCCCTTCATACTTCCGTCGTGTTTCGGTGGACACGCCACGCCTAGCCACCAAAAAGACGACCACGCTCCTTCTGACCCCCCCTCTACTGGCCGGCGCCCTCCCATACCCGCGATGGCGCCGGGCTCGCCCGCGCTGCCGTGCTGTCTGGGCACACACACGAACCCAAAACTGAAAGAGGAAGAAGCCTCTCGACAACTAAAAAAGTGTATAGGGAACAAAGAGAGGAGCAAGTAATGAACGGAGGCGGTGTTCGAAGTGGGAGCTCTGAGAGTGCAGGGATGAGGGATCCCTGAGCCAGATATTAGTAAGTAAGTCTATGCTTGCTGCTTTCGTGGCAGAACGAAAGAAGCAATCGTTCACATTCAACCCGGGTACCACAGGTACCAGGTATACGATATAATACATTGTAACCTACAGTAGAGTAGAAGGTAGTAATCGCAGCGTTGCCACTCCCTCTACTGGAAATTGATTATCTTTCCACTCCACGTCTAGAAACACAAGATTACAACGCACTCGGTTCTGGTTCTGGTTGTGCTCACCATAGGATTACCGAGGTTGTGATCCACACGTATGGTGAACTAAGGTTATGTTTGGTCTTGGTCCGCATGCAAGCACGCCGGTCGATCTTGCCTGCTCGTCTTTTCCTTACTGTGCTTGTATGCATGCCTCATCACATATCGCATAAATGGTCGTTCACTAAAACAATACGTGCAGCCAATCAAAGACCAAACTACAATTCGAATCCAAACAACGATCGCAGTGTAATGAACGGAACCTTGGAGTCTCCACGCCTCCCGAACCTACTCGAATTGATATTATCAATACCAAGCAACTATTTATAGTATACAAGGCTTTCCTACGGAGTGGTCATAGTAAGGGCGACGCAAGGAATACGGGTTACCTAGACCGCAGCAGAGCATCAACAACAACAACAACAACAACAACAGTAAACACGACAGAAGCAACTAGGCTGATGCATCAATCTTCACCCAACACCGAGGAGTACGGACAAAGCGTTTAGGCGAAGAAGGAAATTAAAGTATACAACGTTCACGTACGAACTCTCGATTTGATTTTTATGATGCTGCTGCCTGCTGGTAAAATATGTACGTATAGCAGTACCTCCTACATTGCTACGTGGTACTGCTGTTTTATACGACAGCCACAAACAAAGGCGTTGACTTTGGGCCTTTTATTCCATTTGTTTTGTAGGAAACTTGTAGGCAACAAAAATGCACCACGGTGTATAACACCTGTACTACTGTACGAGTAGCCTATAAAAAAAGAGCAACTCGTAGGTATATCTCCTTTCAAAATCTCGATATCTCCAGACCTCTCTCCGATGTCGAAACACAGCAGTTATTTTGTCCTGGTTTAGATGTATGTGTAATTTAAGAGCATACCGCAACGAGAGCAACATCTCTCAAGCAAGTATAAACGATCATTTCGAAGCCGTCCTTTGCATGCGCTGGCCTTACCCAACACGAAGCGGGTTGACCGTAGCTTGAATATATGTCGAGAGTCGAGTTTAAAGGTCTGACGTCGTACGAACTGATTGGTAGGAGCGTGTTGATACGCTGTACGTACATAGTTGTACGAGGAGAAAGAAAATTGCCCCGCGTGAAAAATTATTTGTTTGACGTATTTTTGTATTTTGTACTGCTGTAAAACAATTTATACGTTAAACAAATAATTTTCCACACGAGGCAACTTGCTTTCTCCTCGTTCAACTACACATTTCCTGTGCTGAGCAAACCACAGCAGGGGAAGCAGCAGCACCAGTACTACGGTAGTAGCAGCGGTAGTTGTTCGTTTGTGAGTACTCCTGTGCTGCTGCTGCTGCTGCTGCTCCTTCGTGTACAACAGCCATGTATGAAAAGCGGGTTGCTCAGCAGTACAAAATACGTTAAACTTGTTTTCACGCGGGGCAATCACTTCATACATAGCTGTACACGAAGGAGCAGCAGCAACTAACTACAACACATGGAACAGCAGAAGCAGCAGCAGCAGTAATAACATGTACAGCTATTACGTGGCTTGACTTGACTAACAACAACAACAACAACAACAACAGTAAACACGACAGAAGCAACTAGGCTGATGCATCAATCTTCACCCAACACCGAGGAGTACGGACAAAGCGTTTAGGCGAAGAAGGAAATTAAAGTATACAACGTTCACGTACGAACTCTCGATTTGATTTTTATGATGCTGCTGCCTGCTGGTAAAATATGTACGTATAGCAGTACCTCCTACATTGCTACGTGGTACTGCTGTTTTATACGACAGCCACAAACAAAGGCGTTGACTTTGGGCCTTTTATTCCATTTGTTTTGTAGGAAACTTGTAGGCAACAAAAATGCACCACGGTGTATAACACCTGTACTACTGTACGAGTAGCCTATAAAAAAAGAGCAACTCGTAGGTTGTGGCTGGTGTTGAGACCACACAGGCGTGCGGTCTCCTGATATATCTCCTTTCAAAATCTCGATATCTCCAGACCTCTCTCCGATGTCGAAACACAGCAGTTATTTTGTCCTGGTTTAGATGTATGTGTAATTTAAGAGCATACCGCAACGAGAGCAACATCTCTCAAGCAAGTATAAACGATCATTTCGAAGCCGTCCTTTGCATGCGCTGGCCTTACCCAACACGAAGCGGGTTGACCGTAGCTTGAATATATGTCGAGAGTCGAGTTTAAAGGTCTGACGTCGTACGAACTGATTGGTAGGAGCGTGTTGATACGCTGTACGTACATAGTTGTACGAGGAGAAAGAAAATTGCCCCGCGTGAAAAATTATTTGTTTGACGAATTTTTGTATTTTGTACTGCTGTAAAACAATTTATACGTTAAACAAATAATTTTCCACACGGGGCAACTTGCTTTCTCCTCGTTCAACTACACATTTCCTGTGCTGAGCAAACCACAGCAGGGGAAGCAGCAGCACCAGTACTACGGTAGTAGCAGCGGTAGTTGTTCGTTTGTGAGTACTCCTGTGCTGCTGCTGCTGCTGCTGCTCCTTCGTGTACAACAGCCATGTATGAAAAGCGGGTTGCTCAGCAGTACAAAATACGTTAAACTTGTTTTCACGCGGGGCAATCACTTCATACATAGCTGTACACGAAGGAGCAGCAGCAACTAACTACAACACATGGAACAGCAGAAGCAGCAGCAGCAGTAATAACATGTACAGCTATTACGTGGCTTGACTTGACTAGGTTCGATCATAAAAGAAAAATAACGAACCAACGCGTAGATAACCCGTAAAGATGATACGGACCACTCTCTAGTTCAAGTACATATCTATATGTTTGTTTGTCTATACAGAGCACAACGCCCTGGGTTCGGGGCCTGGTCCCCCTAGGAATCTCGATGTGTTGATCTGCTCGTAGATGAACTCAGATTATGTTTCGTCTGGGATCGCATGCAAGCACGCTCGTCGCTCGTATATGTTCGCTCGCTGCTCGCTATGCATGTGCTGTATGAATGCTTCATCACATATTGCATACACACTCGTTCGCCAACAAATGCATGCATGCCTTTCACGATCAAACACATTACTGAACTCACACACGATCGGAGTGTAATGGATGGAACCTCGGACTCTCTACTCAACCCGAACCCTCCTGGAATCATCAGTATGTATACCCAACATGTATTAATAATATTCAGAGTATATACAAGGGGCTTCGCCGGCGACCTGGACGACCGCCGGTCGCAGCCTTGCGTGATATCGGAAAGTTTATTAATAGCAACATCGTGGCTAAGGATGGGGGTCAGACGTAATGCCAAGAGATACACACGTTCGCAGCAGCATGGTGTCGAAGGATGAAAGCCAGACGTGCTGCCAAGAGTTGAAAGCGCTCTGCACACTGCCCACGGAGAGAGGCAACTGTACTACTCGTAACAAATGTGATCCTGCTGCTGCTGTACTCATACGTATGTGCTCGTATGTATCTTAATCACAAACCTGACACGTGCGCATTGTATGCTGTGCAGTTCTACCTACTGTGTGGGCCTACACATCTTCGAAACAGGCAAACAACAGCGACAACAGGAGGAACACAACAACAACTAATACGACGTGCGTGTGTATTTTTACTGGTCATCATACATATCTGACCCACATACTTTGAACAGCTCACAGCTCGTGGTAGGTACTGTTGTAGTACAGGAGTATTTAGTAGTACTGATACACACGTGTCTTCGATATATACCCGACGCACGTAATCTACGCGCCTCCTCCGCCAAATAACAAAAAACAAAAAAACTTTAAAAAAACGACGACAAAACGTGTTTCTCCATCCCCGTTTGAAAATGTTACTTTTTTATTTCGAAACCCTCAACAGTAAATTGAGCACGATGAGGCGAAACATATTTTTGAGACGATTCTCTCGATAGCCTCGTATCCCCGATCGTCCTTGCTTCGCCGACACGTCTTCGATTCAGGCGTACGGAGACTCTCCGTCCTCTCTGTCTCAGAGAACCCCGTCGTCACCGGGCACGCTTGACGGGCACGACATTGGAGCTTGTTGGACGAGTCACCGACACGGGGACTAACTTCGTATCTGTGGTTCAAATTGGAACCACTGTCGGCGTAAATGTAGGGACCGTTTAGACTTGCTATTTATGGTACAACAGTTCTTATATTTCCGTCGAGAGCGCTGTCGGAGTCTTGCAAAATTGTTCATTTCAAGCTCCCGACCTCTCTTTGTTCGACCGTGCTGCCTCTACGTGTGCGTGACGGCGAAACGCGAAACCGGCCAACCCCCTCCTTCCCTCCCCTTGTCTGCACGCCTGCGCTCGCCAAAGCCGGCTGTGGCTATGGGCTCGCTTGTGTTCACGCCACCTCCCCCTACCTCTCCATGACAGCTAATGCTGCAATACCGCTCTTTGGGTTTCACGCCTACGCTGTTTCCCGTCTTCCTGCAATTCTGCAACAATGTTGTACGGTAGCATAAGGCCGCGCCTTTTTAGTGTTGACGCAGTCCCAGCGGGTGGTCTGTGGTATGCTTGCTTCTACAATCCGTTTTGTGTTATTATTTTCGTGGCTTCTTCCCCCCGGTGGCTACAGTCAACGGGTGTGTTCGTGGGTGCGCCTCGACGTCTCCCATACGATGCGGCGCCTGTGAAAGCGGCACCCCGAACCCACGGTGCATCTTATCCATGTTTTTTTATGGTAGGGAGATGCGTTTTAATGAAGTAGAAACTATAACTTAGAGGCAGTGGAATAGGCCCTTGGCCTCAAGGGCAGGAGCCAAGACCATGTAGACTTAAACACGTGGTGGAACTTCCACCGCTTCATTCTGTGAAATTCACGCAGGGTGTGAGACTTGATCTCATAACTTATTCCGTTGGGTGTCGTGTTCCCGGGTGAATCTACGGCCGAAAAGTGCCATGAATTTTGGCTGGCTTTCGCCTCAAGTGAGTTGTCGCTGTTCGGCACAACATATTTTGTTGCCTCTGCTCATTTGTCATGGTCGTGTTTGTCACCACGTCTGGCAGGATGATCCGCATCGTGAGGTATTCTCCTTATCTAGTATAGCATCGGCAGTCCATGTGGTGGATATATTTGTTCAAAGACCCGGAAACCGCTGAGGGAGCAAGCGAAGGAGGCTGCAGAGCCAACTTCACGTCAAGGCTGACTGATGACGGATCCCGATGGCCTGCCATTACATTTCCAGGCAAGGGGACGTTCTGCGGCTGCCTTTCTAAAAGTATCGTCGCGCTTGCAGTACGAGTGGTGTAGAAGAATATATGATAATCTGCTCGTCGTGTAGGTAAAAGCTATGGAAGGCTTTTGATAACCGCGATCTTGACATTGCTGTTGTAGGCAGGGGGGCCGTACGAGTAGCTGGTACACGGGGCCATGCAGGTACAGTTTGATCGAGGACGGGGCACGGTACCGCGCTCTTTCTTGCTGCGCATTTCCACTGGATTAGTCAGGTTTTGCAGCTCAGTATTGAACCAAATCCCCGCTCTTGCCTTGATCGGTTATCCTCGCCGGTGTAAAATATTCGTGTTTGTGCGTTAGGCAGCGGGAAGTGTCCGAACTGTATTTCCGCAATATCTTACTGGGACGTCCGGGATCGATCCTGTTTTCCGTAGCGGGATGTCAAACGAGCGCGAGGTGTCGGATGGTTTATTTTAATATATAATCAATGCTACTACGCAACCCTGGAGCGGGGGGGTTTCATGCATACCCCTTGAGCAGTGCTATTCCACTTCCGAACTATTTGAGTCGATTGCTACCCTAGTAAACGTGCCGGTGACGCTCAAAGTTCAGCACCATATTGGTGACGCTCGTCGTACCTAGGAAGTGCTGTACCCTTTCCTGTTATCTCACTGAAGTAGTACGATGTCGTCGCGGATGCGGACGCGGGAAATTAAGCGACCATCTCGATGTCCAGCAACGAGGCCGACCACATGAGGTGTACTGTTAAAACAGCGAGTAAAACCCCTCCCGTTTTTTGTTTTTGTTTTCGGGTGCTCCAGGGAGAGCCTGAACAGTTCCGATAATTTACCTACTGCATTTGAGTTAACATGACACGTGCTACCCACATCCCGCGCCTCACGGGTGGTGACCCAGGTATCACTGCCATATCAGCTCCAGGGAAGCGCTAAGGCTCGTTCGAGGGAAATATGTGCCCGTCAGGACAAACTGCTCACTCCCGTGGGTAGTGGAGACCCTCCAGGTGCCACGCGTGCAGAGGCCTGGCTTGTTGAATAGTCGATGACCTTCGGCTCAAACATATATTATGCAGAACACGAAGTTGCTCGAGATCAGGGGGCGTCAGAGTGTAGCTGTGCAGTCACCAATGACACCGGGGTTTCGCGCGTTTGGCAGCACGTCGTATCAACTAGGAATGAGATGACAGTGGAGGCATAGAAATGCCACCCTAATCAGCTGTTTTGATCACAAGTCGGGAGGGAATTTTAGCGGCTGTGTACCAGAAGAGCTTCGCCACGACTTAAAGCAGCCAAAGGAGAAGATCACATTTTGTAAATCCCGTCGGGGGTACGAGTTGTATGCGGCCGAGGCGAAATTAATCAGACGGACTGCAACTCTGGCCCGTCGCGCAAGCAGTCGTGGTGCACGTTGAGTGCGGGCATTCTGGAGAGTGTGGTCCAGATCAAACTTTTATCATGTATGACATGTGCAATGTGTGCATTGATTCAATATGTTTCACGCAAACACCGTCATAACTTCGGCGTTGTTAATATTAATACTTTGATAACACGATTACAGTGTATTTCTTGTTTTAATGCATTCTGTCAATCAACGTTCCTGCGTATATTAACTGTTTCGCAGCAATTATAGGTGTGTTCCCATGCAAGCTACATCCGACACTTAAGGCCAGTGCACAGCGTCTGAGAGCGCGGTGCACTTGACCTATATGTGATAAATATGTTTGTTTTGTATGCTTCGGGGGGCTGTTGAAGCAATGAGCGACGAAGTCTGCTTCTGCGCGGTGCCATCATGAAGAATTCACGAGCGCTACTGTCGACAGGCAACGAACTAATAATGCCAATATCATAGACCACGCTCTGTTCCAAAGAAGTTGCTCGAGTTTTTAGATATGTACCAGGTACAAGAGAATAATCGATTCGCACATATGTGAGTACGACGATGCCTGCCACCATGCACATTTTCCCAACTGCACGTTCTCGATTGTGTTTACAAATTTCACCAAGCCGGGTAAGCTCCACTCACGGTGAGTGCTCGTGCTGATGGAATAGGGAAACTGCACCGGTCGCTGCAGAAAAACATCGTCGGGTCTGTTATAAGCTCCAAGAAGAAAGGGAACAATAGTTATTTCCTGTGCACAGGCAGATAATACTAGGCAAGAGAGAGTGCACAGCATCTGTATTGTGGGTAAGTATGAATGGACCCAAAAGCTACATCGTAGGTAAGTACTCTAGTAGAGAGGTACATGAAGCAAGGCTGCCTGGTACATGCCATGTATAGACCGCGTGCGTTCGAAGGAAAAAAACACACACATCACCGAAATCCCGCCGCACTCAAAACACACCAGAACCACAGCAGCACCGCGACAGTGACCAATTCCATGCAGTTGACGACGAAACAAACCCCCTGCGTTAGTCCAAACTCTCCCGCTTCTGTAGTTGCCGGGTTTGTGGAAATCGGTGAAGTACACCCCTCACGATCAGTAATACAAACACGCGACTATTACAGACGGAAATCCATGAAACAAATGGAGGCCCAAACGCACCGCTACAAGATTTTCCCAGTGACTTTAGTTACTGGGCTCTGTCGCGGAAATTATTTAATTTCCCAAATCCCCTGCCTTTCAACTCTGTTTCGAGGTCTAATTCCATCTTTTTTTAGTAATCCCCTCCCCTACTTAGTTCAACTCCAAACACGATTTGGCTCTGTAGCCCATCAATCCCTCTACTTCATGTTACACCTGGCATAGAAATTTGACTCTGTAGCCTTTGGCTAGATAAAGTTATACACATTCGATACTTAACCCGACTAGGTAATATCAGCTCTGGGTCGAGGCGATTATTGTGTCGGACGTACTCGTACTGAGCTTTACATGGGAAGTGGGAAGTGCAGCTGTGCAAAGCGACGGCGCAACCACCTGACGATAACGTGGAGGACTGCTGCAGCAGCGTGCTGCTGTGCTGCTGCTGCTGTGCTGCTGCTGCTGAGCCTAGGTGATATACGCTGCGTTGTGCGCTAGCACCCGGCGATAATGTGGAGGACGCTGATTTAAGCTGCGTTGTGCGCAAGCGCCTGACGTACTCGTACTGAGCTTTACATGGGAAGTGGGAAGTGCAGCTGTGCAAAGCGACGGCGCAGCCACCTGACGATAACGTGGAGGACTGCTGCAGCAGCGTGCTGCTGTGCTGCTGCTGCTGTGCTGCTGCTGCTGAGCCTAGGTGATATACGCTGCGTTGTGCGCTAGCACCCGGCGATAATGTGGAGGACGCTGATTTAAGCTGCGTTGTGCGCAAGCGCCTGACGTACTCGTACTGAGCTTTACATGGGAAGTGGGAAGTGCAGCTGTGCAAAGCGACGGCGCAGCCACCTGACGATAACGTGGAGGACTGCTGCAGCAGCGTGCTGCTGTGCTGCTGCTGCTGTGCTGCTGCTGCTGAGCCTAGGTGATATACGCTGCGTTGTGCGCTAGCACCCGGCGATAATGTGGAGGACGCTGATTTAAGCTGCGTTGTGCGCAAGCGCCTGACGTACTCGTACTGAGCTTTACATGGGAAGTGGGAAGTGCAGCTGTGCAAAGCGACGGCGCAGCCACCTGACGATAACGTGGAGGACTGCTGCAGCAGCGTGCTGCTGTGCTGCTGCTGCTGTGCTGCTGCTGCTGAGCCTAGGTGATATACGCTGCGTTGTGCGCTAGCACCCGGCGATAATGTGGAGGACGCTGATTTAAGCTGCGTTGTGCGCAAGCGCCTGACGTACTCGTACTGAGCTTTACATGGGAAGTGGGAAGTGCAGCTGTGCAAAGCGACGGCGCAGCCACCTGACGATAACGTGGAGGACTGCTGCAGCAGCGTGCTGCTGTGCTGCTGCTGCTGTGCTGCTGCTGCTGAGCCTAGGTGATATACGCTGCGTTGTGCGCTAGCACCCGGCGATAATGTGGAGGACGCTGATTTAAGCTGCGTTGTGCGCAAGCGCCTGACGTACTCGTACTGAGCTTTACATGGGAAGTGGGAAGTGCAGCTGTGCAAAGCGACGGCGCAGCCACCTGACGATAACGTGGAGGACTGCTGCAGCAGCGTGCTGCTGTGCTGCTGCTGCTGTGCTGCTGCTGCTGAGCCTAGGTGATATACGCTGCGTTGTGCGCTAGCACCCGGCGATAATGTGGAGGACGCTGATTTAAGCTGCGTTGTGCGCAAGCGCCTGACGTACTCGTACTGAGCTTTACATGGGAAGTGGGAAGTGCAGCTGTGCAAAGCGACGGCGCAGCCACCTGACGATAACGTGGAGGACTGCTGCAGCAGCGTGCTGCTGTGCTGCTGCTGCTGTGCTGCTGCTGCTGAGCCTAGGTGATATACGCTGCGTTGTGCGCTAGCACCCGGCGATAATGTGGAGGACGCTGATTTAAGCTGCGTTGTGCGCAAGCGCCTGACGTACTCGTACTGAGCTTTACATGGGAAGTGGGAAGTGCAGCTGTGCAAAGCGACGGCGCAGCCACCTGACGATAACGTGGAGGACTGCTGCAGCAGCGTGCTGCTGTGCTGCTGCTGCTGTGCTGCTGCTGCTGAGCCTAGGTGATATACGCTGCGTTGTGCGCTAGCACCCGGCGATAATGTGGAGGACGCTGATTTAAGCTGCGTTGTGCGCAAGCGCCTGACGTACTCGTACTGAGCTTTACATGGGAAGTGGGAAGTGCAGCTGTGCAAAGCGACGGCGCAGCCACCTGACGATAACGTGGAGGACTGCTGCAGCAGCGTGCTGCTGTGCTGCTGCTGCTGTGCTGCTGCTGCTGAGCCTAGGTGATATACGCTGCGTTGTGCGCTAGCACCCGGCGATAATGTGGAGGACGCTGATTTAAGCTGCGTTGTGCGCAAGCGCCTGACGTACTCGTACTGAGCTTTACATGGGAAGTGGGAAGTGCAGCTGTGCAAAGCGACGGCGCAGCCACCTGACGATAACGTGGAGGACTGCTGCAGCAGCGTGCTGCTGTGCTGCTGCTGCTGTGCTGCTGCTGCTGAGCCTAGGTGATATACGCTGCGTTGTGCGCTAGCACCCGGCGATAATGTGGAGGACGCTGATTTAAGCTGCGTTGTGCGCAAGCGCCTGACGTACTCGTACTGAGCTTTACATGGGAAGTGGGAAGTGCAGCTGTGCAAAGCGACGGCGCAGCCACCTGACGATAACGTGGAGGACTGCTGCAGCAGCGTGCTGCTGTGCTGCTGCTGCTGTGCTGCTGCTGCTGAGCCTAGGTGATATACGCTGCGTTGTGCGCTAGCACCCGGCGATAATGTGGAGGACGCTGATTTAAGCTGCGTTGTGCGCAAGCGCCTGACGTACTCGTACTGAGCTTTACATGGGAAGTGGGAAGTGCAGCTGTGCAAAGCGACGGCGCAGCCACCTGACGATAACGTGGAGGACTGCTGCAGCAGCGTGCTGCTGTGCTGCTGCTGCTGTGCTGCTGCTGCTGAGCCTAGGTGATATACGCTGCGTTGTGCGCTAGCACCCGGCGATAATGTGGAGGACGCTGATTTAAGCTGCGTTGTGCGCAAGCGCCTGACGTACTCGTACTGAGCTTTACATGGGAAGTGGGAAGTGCAGCTGTGCAAAGCGACGGCGCAGCCACCTGACGATAACGTGGAGGACTGCTGCAGCAGCGTGCTGCTGTGCTGCTGCTGCTGTGCTGCTGCTGCTGAGCCTAGGTGATATACGCTGCGTTGTGCGCTAGCACCCGGCGATAATGTGGAGGACGCTGATTTAAGCTGCGTTGTGCGCAAGCGCCTGACGTACTCGTACTGAGCTTTACATGGGAAGTGGGAAGTGCAGCTGTGCAAAGCGACGGCGCAGCCACCTGACGATAACGTGGAGGACTGCTGCAGCAGCGTGCTGCTGTGCTGCTGCTGCTGTGCTGCTGCTGCTGAGCCTAGGTGATATACGCTGCGTTGTGCGCTAGCACCCGGCGATAATGTGGAGGACGCTGATTTAAGCTGCGTTGTGCGCAAGCGCCTGACGTACTCGTACTGAGCTTTACATGGGAAGTGGGAAGTGCAGCTGTGCAAAGCGACGGCGCAGCCACCTGACGATAACGTGGAGGACTGCTGCAGCAGCGTGCTGCTGTGCTGCTGCTGCTGTGCTGCTGCTGCTGAGCCTAGGTGATATACGCTGCGTTGTGCGCTAGCACCCGGCGATAATGTGGAGGACGCTGATTTAAGCTGCGTTGTGCGCAAGCGCCTGACGTACTCGTACTGAGCTTTACATGGGAAGTGGGAAGTGCAGCTGTGCAAAGCGACGGCGCAGCCACCTGACGATAACGTGGAGGACTGCTGCAGCAGCGTGCTGCTGTGCTGCTGCTGCTGTGCTGCTGCTGCTGAGCCTAGGTGATATACGCTGCGTTGTGCGCTAGCACCCGGCGATAATGTGGAGGACGCTGATTTAAGCTGCGTTGTGCGCAAGCGCCTGACGTACTCGTACTGAGCTTTACATGGGAAGTGGGAAGTGCAGCTGTGCAAAGCGACGGCGCAGCCACCTGACGATAACGTGGAGGACTGCTGCAGCAGCGTGCTGCTGTGCTGCTGCTGCTGTGCTGCTGCTGCTGAGCCTAGGTGATATACGCTGCGTTGTGCGCTAGCACCCGGCGATAATGTGGAGGACGCTGATTTAAGCTGCGTTGTGCGCAAGCGCCTGACGTACTCGTACTGAGCTTTACATGGGAAGTGGGAAGTGCAGCTGTGCAAAGCGACGGCGCAGCCACCTGACGATAACGTGGAGGACTGCTGCAGCAGCGTGCTGCTGTGCTGCTGCTGCTGTGCTGCTGCTGCTGAGCCTAGGTGATATACGCTGCGTTGTGCGCTAGCACCCGGCGATAATGTGGAGGACGCTGATTTAAGCTGCGTTGTGCGCAAGCGCCTGACGTACTCGTACTGAGCTTTACATGGGAAGTGGGAAGTGCAGCTGTGCAAAGCGACGGCGCAGCCACCTGACGATAACGTGGAGGACTGCTGCAGCAGCGTGCTGCTGTGCTGCTGCTGCTGTGCTGCTGCTGCTGAGCCTAGGTGATATACGCTGCGTTGTGCGCTAGCACCCGGCGATAATGTGGAGGACGCTGATTTAAGCTGCGTTGTGCGCAAGCGCCTGACGTACTCGTACTGAGCTTTACATGGGAAGTGGGAAGTGCAGCTGTGCAAAGCGACGGCGCAGCCACCTGACGATAACGTGGAGGACTGCTGCAGCAGCGTGCTGCTGTGCTGCTGCTGCTGTGCTGCTGCTGCTGAGCCTAGGTGATATACGCTGCGTTGTGCGCTAGCACCCGGCGATAATGTGGAGGACGCTGATTTAAGCTGCGTTGTGCGCAAGCGCCTGACGTACTCGTACTGAGCTTTACATGGGAAGTGGGAAGTGCAGCTGTGCAAAGCGACGGCGCAGCCACCTGACGATAACGTGGAGGACTGCTGCAGCAGCGTGCTGCTGTGCTGCTGCTGCTGTGCTGCTGCTGCTGAGCCTAGGTGATATACGCTGCGTTGTGCGCTAGCACCCGGCGATAATGTGGAGGACGCTGATTTAAGCTGCGTTGTGCGCAAGCGCCTGACGTACTCGTACTGAGCTTTACATGGGAAGTGGGAAGTGCAGCTGTGCAAAGCGACGGCGCAGCCACCTGACGATAACGTGGAGGACTGCTGCAGCAGCGTGCTGCTGTGCTGCTGCTGCTGTGCTGCTGCTGCTGAGCCTAGGTGATATACGCTGCGTTGTGCGCTAGCACCCGGCGATAATGTGGAGGACGCTGATTTAAGCTGCGTTGTGCGCAAGCGCCTGACGTACTCGTACTGAGCTTTACATGGGAAGTGGGAAGTGCAGCTGTGCAAAGCGACGGCGCAGCCACCTGACGATAACGTGGAGGACTGCTGCAGCAGCGTGCTGCTGTGCTGCTGCTGCTGTGCTGCTGCTGCTGAGCCTAGGTGATATACGCTGCGTTGTGCGCTAGCACCCGGCGATAATGTGGAGGACGCTGATTTAAGCTGCGTTGTGCGCAAGCGCCTGACGTACTCGTACTGAGCTTTACATGGGAAGTGGGAAGTGCAGCTGTGCAAAGCGACGGCGCAGCCACCTGACGATAACGTGGAGGACTGCTGCAGCAGCGTGCTGCTGTGCTGCTGCTGCTGTGCTGCTGCTGCTGAGCCTAGGTGATATACGCTGCGTTGTGCGCTAGCACCCGGCGATAATGTGGAGGACGCTGATTTAAGCTGCGTTGTGCGCAAGCGCCTGACGTACTCGTACTGAGCTTTACATGGGAAGTGGGAAGTGCAGCTGTGCAAAGCGACGGCGCAGCCACCTGACGATAACGTGGAGGACTGCTGCAGCAGCGTGCTGCTGTGCTGCTGCTGCTGTGCTGCTGCTGCTGAGCCTAGGTGATATACGCTGCGTTGTGCGCTAGCACCCGGCGATAATGTGGAGGACGCTGATTTAAGCTGCGTTGTGCGCAAGCGCCTGACGTACTCGTACTGAGCTTTACATGGGAAGTGGGAAGTGCAGCTGTGCAAAGCGACGGCGCAGCCACCTGACGATAACGTGGAGGACTGCTGCAGCAGCGTGCTGCTGTGCTGCTGCTGCTGTGCTGCTGCTGCTGAGCCTAGGTGATATACGCTGCGTTGTGCGCTAGCACCCGGCGATAATGTGGAGGACGCTGATTTAAGCTGCGTTGTGCGCAAGCGCCTGACGTACTCGTACTGAGCTTTACATGGGAAGTGGGAAGTGCAGCTGTGCAAAGCGACGGCGCAGCCACCTGACGATAACGTGGAGGACTGCTGCAGCAGCGTNGTAGGTGCTTTTTGCCACATGCTACATACCAGTACTGCTGTCCTGCAGTACGATACACGGTTGTACGTACGTACAGCAGTACGTATTTCGCTGCATTGCACCATGAATCTCTTGGCATTTTCAAGTCCCGTCCTCTTGCACCACATGGTGGACCTCTTCTGCCCCTTTCCTTGCACGAGCATAGCAGACGGCATCAGCCGCCCTCGGAGGGGAGCGTTGCTTTCTTCGCGATAGTTTTTCGTGTTGGAAGATAGATATTCGCTTTGTCCTGTATTTGCCGACATACAGACGGAGCTCTTGGCATTATCAAGTCGCCAGTTGCAGCTAATTTATGTTCCTCTTTTACCCTTTTCACATTGTTTGGTTATATTCTTCCTTCGGCGAGCCGCCCGCGCAGCGGAGCCCTTGTAGGAATATAAGAACTGCACTTGAGTATATATAAGGCGAGTAGAGTAACGGGCGGGGGTGCCGTGTGGTACCACAGAAGTCCCGGGTTCAATTCCCTGCATCAGTCCAAATTATTATTTTTGTAACAAAATTCCCAGTATAACGTAGTAGACAGAAAATAACGATTCTGATTATCTGAGTGTAAGACCAACTATTATTGGAAAATTATTTTTGGGCCCTCAGAACTGAGTTTTTAAGCCAAAAATACGCGATTTACTCGGCGGCACGGCCAAAAACACCGATAGACTCGTCAGGATGCCCCCCGTAGTTTTCGTAGAGCTTTCTGACGTACTTTTTCGTTTCGCCAGAGTCGTAGTTTGACTGTTCGTCCAAGTTGCCAGTTCTGAGGACATGATGATTTTTAGCCAAAAATCTTCAAATATCCAGTCATTTTGGCCCCAGTTCTGACCAACAAGCCTTATTTCTGGAAACTGATTAGTTGTGATTAGTTGCGCCAAAAATCAAAACGAGACCCTAGAAAAACGGAGAACTGCTCCAGAAAGCCCTCGAAAAACTACGGGGTGGATCTTTAGGAGTGTATCGGTGTTTTTGACTGTCCAACGGAGTCAAACGTGTATATTGGGCCTAGAAATCAGTTCCTGGAGCCCAAAAATAATGTTTCCCATAATAGTTGGTCTAACGTAGTAGGTAGATAACATTGTGAGAAATGTTACGATTACATAATGAGAAATGATAAGACTACATGTGTTTAGTATTGCAATCGAATAAGTAACATTCGCGTTGCTTGTCTCCGGTCTTACTGAATAAGAAGGTGTCGAGAAAAGACCAATATTATTGAGCAAGTTTTGTCGAGGTGTCAGAGTATCGTTCGTGTTGCTAGTTGCTAGTCTCCAGTCCTGAAAAAAAATGGAAGTCTTTGTCCGGCGTTTTTCCCGCGGGCTCAGGGGTAGTTCCTCGTTGCCTTCAATGTTGCACAGATGCTCCGAGTACCTTGGAGTAAAGCAAGGAGTATTGGAGATAAAATACTTAAGGTACTTCGTGTACTCAAAGTATTTCGGGGTTCGATACTCCGGGATACTCCTCGTATTCGGAGTATTTCGGGTATGAACACTCGCGATACTTCTTGTACTCGGAGTATTTCGGGGTCCGATACTGCGGGTACTCCTTTTACTCCGAGTATTTGCGGCTTCAGTGCTCTAAGTACTCCGAGTATTCAGGCCGCTAGTACTCCAATATTCTTATTAAGTACTCGGAGTACGAAATGTACTCGATACTCGGAGTATACAGCACAATCGGACTGCATTATAGGACGGTGCTTTTGTTTTTGAGATCGAAAATTACAAACTAAAAATCGAACCGCATAGGAAACGGCCTAAGAATCTGACGACTTGGGTCATCAGATTTTCAAATCGAAAAATAGCATGGTCTCTAAATTCAAGATGTTATCCACGCAGCAAGCAAGCAGCAGCAGCAGCAGCAGCAGCAGCAGCAGCAGCAGCAGCAGCAGCAGCAGCAGCACGATCGATGAGTTGGATGGTGACACAGCGACGTTGCTTCGCACCCGACGCGCAGCCGGCGATCGGTGCGTCTCGCCGTCGCCAAACTACAGCCGGCTGGCGCGGCCTCGGACCTAGAGACGAAGGGAAGCGCACTCGGCGCGCTCCTTTCCGTACTTGTAGACTTTACAGCAGCAGCAGCAGCAGCAGCAGCAGCAGCAGCACAGTCAGTCGACGCTCGGGTGCTTCGTTGTGTCAACATACAAAATACCAAGACAGGTCGACTTGTTGTACGAGCAGATATTTGAGGAAACGGGAGACCAACTGCTGTTGATGTGGTTTGGCGCCGCAAAGAGACGTGCCAAGTGCGCTGTACTGGGCGTAGAACCAAACGTCCGAAGCCACGCTGGCTGCCTCTGGCTCGCCGAGTGCGCTCGAGTCGACCTGTCTTGTCTTGGTAGCATTTTGTATTTTGACACAACGAAGCACCCGAGCGTTGACGTACTGCTGTTGTGCTGCTGCTGCTGCTGCTGCTGTACCGATTCAGAGTCACAGTCGCTGCTGCGAGCTGACAAGGCGGTCTAGTGAGGCGTGACATGTACTTATACACGTGGCGAGGCGTGGCATTCGTCTTCCACCTGTGTTGCAGTGCCCACAAAACCAAAAAAAAAACTCTTGACACAGAGACACTGGAACCACACCTGCCCAGTTTTGTTTTCCTGTAGGACATTCCGTAGTTTTGCTCTAGCTCCGAGCTTTCTCATTGATCCAATATTTGGCAAGGCAGATATGAGCTCCTTGGTGCACTCCCGTGAGTGTGCCACAGCGACAGCAGTTTCCGGGCCCTCCTTCGATGCGGACCTCGTCGCTGAAACTTTTAAATATGGTTCCAGGCGCTTGAATTTGTGGATTCCAGTACTGCTGTAGCCAATTATTTCTTTTCCCTGCCGTAGAACGAGCTCGTGCTCGTTTTACAGCAGGTTTTGTTTTCGAAAAGTACCTCGTGCTCGTTTGTACAGCAGGAAAAAAATACTTGACTACAGTACGAGAAACCGCATATTCAAGCGACTGGAACCACATTTTCAAACTTCAACGACGAGGTCCGCATCGAAGGAGGCCACGGAATCTGCTGCCGCTTTGGCACACTGACGGGAGTGTACCAAGAAGCTTATATCTGGCTTGCCAAGTTTTGCATTAATGGGAAAGTTCGGAGCTAGAGCAGAATTACGAAAAATCCTACAGGAAAATCAACTCGGGGTAGACGTGGTTCCAGTGTCTCTTAGTCAAGAGATTTTATAAAATCGTGTTTTTTTGGTGGGCACTGCAACACAGGTGCTTCCTGTTCGCAGTTCGCAGATCATCACAACCCCCCTTCCCCCTGTTCAAACAATATCCATCATAGATGTGGAACTCCCAAAGGTCACTCAGTGCTCGGCGTGTTGCGTGCTGATCTGCTCGGTGCGTGCTGCTGTCCTCAGCATATGGCACTCACCCCACCTCTGTTGCTGATACTCGGCCGAGGCGCATGGTGTGTGCTTGGCTGTCGAGGCGTGCAAAAACTGTCGCAACGCCGCTGTTGTGCGCCAAGAACGGGCTTTGAGGGTCGAAGGGACTAGGGGGTACCCGTGGTGTGTTTTTGAGGGGTCACTTTTCTGGTCACGCCTATTGTCTTGAAAATCGGGCATCACTTTTGGGATTATGCTTTTTAGGTCTCCGGTCTAACGGCCGGAGAATTATTATAAATGTTACGATAACATAATGATAAATAAGAGTACATCGTAGTAGACAAATAAAACTCTGAGAATTTGATGAAAAGTGCACACAAAATCAATACTTTAATCAAATAAAAAAACGGCCATGGCCATCTTGCGAGGGGTCCCTATCACGAGAGATTGGGTAAAAATTTGAAACTCGTTAATACGAGAATACGAGTACGAGTAGGAGTAGTGGTACGAGTCGAGTACAAGTACGAGTATAAGTACGAGTACGAGTCGAGTACGACTACGAGTACGAGTATAATACGAGTACGAGTCGAGTAGCAGTACGAGTACGTATGCACGTCTTTCTCAGATTTTGTGGATTATCTTGTTTTTCATAGTTCACGTCTTGGCGACTGTGCTGGTGCTGTGGTTTTTATCTTTTATACAATAGAGTATACACAAAGTACGCAGCACTACAGTCAGTAATCCTGTTGTTGTATATCACACATACTCACGACACCCCCACAGCAGACAGCGCAACGCCGTCCGGGTGAGCCGTGTTGCTGTGCTTTCTCTTTCGAACGTACAGCTTTGTCGTCCTTGTAGCATGGAGCTATTGTGAACCCCGAGCATGTTTTGCATGCATGTCAAGTCCGCCGTTTATTTGCTGCACCATGAACCTCTTGGCGTTTTCGAGTCGCGGTGCCTGCACGACATCATGAGCCTCTTCTGTACCCCTCGCCCTTTCCTTGCGCGAGCGTAGCGGGCGGCGTCAGATATCCGCGAAGCGGAGCCCTTGTATATATATGTATAGTTATGTTTATGATTTTTTCGCACTTTTCGCAACTTTTCTCTCCGCGCGAGCGCTTTTCGGCAAAACGCTAAGTACCCCGACACGGGAGGCCCGGCCGGACACATTGGTCGAGGTTTGGGCTCGATCCGAGCTCTGTGGCTCGCGTGGCGGGCGTTCGAAGTTTTTTTTCGCGCGGGAGTGGATAAGACGATTTCCCGGGTTTTCTGCATGAGGCCGTATTTTTGTACGTAAGTGCCAGTAAATAATAATGTTTTTTCTTATTTTTTAGATTTTGTCTGTTTTTTGCTCTCTCACATGCACACAGGCCAGAAACATGTACTCGTACCATATAGACAACAGACAACATGCACAGGGCACGGCGATACAGCGTTGCCGCCCACATCAGTAGTAGGGGAACATTGTGCGTGAGTGGCACATCCATCTGCGCTGTATTGCTGTGGCTAGCTGTGTCCATCGGAGGAACCTGCGGTCTAGAAACCTCACCATCTGTCTACGTAACTTTTTCTGTTCTGCTGCTATGTGTGACAGACCCACGCTTACTATGACCGGAAATGTAATGACCGCTTTGAATGAATAGGAGTACCTCAACTACTGCTGTCCTTATATTTTTCTTTTTTTTTGTTTGTTCCCCGAAGCTCACTCCAGAAATCCACGAGACATCAAACACCATGCAACAAATACGAACAACGCAACAGCCCCGGCTAGAAGCACAAGCAGCAGACGTGCCTGTGGCGGGTCCACCGTATACTACTGTGGTTATTAAGTATAGTGGTTGCTTTATGCAGGCTTGCATCCGTCATCAGGCTTCTGCTGCTGCTGCTTGCTGCTGTTGTGCTTGCATTATGTATGTGCGGTGTGCGACCTGTCGTGCCTCTGACGCGCAACGACAAATAATACTGCTGTAGCAGTACATACATGGAAAATGTATCTTCAAAAACATAGTCAAACGGTCAATGTGTCCGATTTCAGATTTAAGTTACACCTCGTATGACTATATCCAGTGTTATGATATTCTTCCCAGCGACACAACGTGTTCTTTTGTCTTGCATGCTGTAGAAGTACCGTAACGCGGCATGATCAGTCACACACACAAAGTGTTCCGCACAAGAAGGGTCTCAGTGCTGTTTTGCCAGTCCACTAAATAACATTACCTTTGTGTGGTCGAATATTGTCGTTGGCTATACGACGTAGTTAAACGTTGTTTGAAATCGCGTTAATTGACAGGTCGTCGTCGTTTTGCTGGACTAGGAAGAACCCCTGTGCCTGCTTCACTAACATCGGCATGAATTTGCAAATCTTTGGAAAAGTCCGGGGAATGCAGTACAGGGCTTAACTGAGTGCAGTAATTGTTTGACTTGTGTAACAGCTCCGTCGTGTTCGGGACCCCAATGTTCCGCAATTTCTATCATTGCGTCTTTGTGTTTGATGAGATCAAACGAGAGCGATATTCATAGCCGCCTGTTTGGTATTTTTTTTCTCACTAAGTTAACCATGCCAAGTACTGATCGTAGCTACTAAACGTTTTTTTTTTTCGTTTTTTGGGCGTTGGTAGATCTACTGTATCGTAGCTTTTATACGGTCGTCACCGACTCGAATTTCGTAGGGAGATCGGACGTGGCCCAAGCAATTTACTTGCTTAGGACCAGACTGCACTTCAGTCGGTTTGAAGGTGAGACCTGCTACATGCAGAGTTTTGAACATGTTTTCGTCAGTGTTTTTCCAAGTGGATAAGCAACAAAAGCAATCGTCAATATAGACGAGGAGACCAATCTTAAGACCAAGGTGTGCAAACGCTAACAATGACATCATTCGCGCGAGAGAACAGGTAGGTGTACTGACAATGGCAAAAGGGCAACCCATTCACCATTCCGCGCCACGAAGGTGATTTAGTCTTCTTCGGATTGTTCTACCGGTATTTGGGGGTTGGCGTTTTGCACGTCGCAGACCGTCATGATCTTCGAGTCTGTTACAGTATCGATATGAGCCGTCCTATCTGGCATGTGCCAAAATTTACGCGCATCATTTTTTGTGATGGTGGATCTATCATCTACGCAGAACTGGGGTTCTGCCGGATTTTTGCCACTCTTGATACTGTTTAACTCAATGGGCTCGGACGTTGTTCAATAATCTTGTCCTTTCCATGTAATAATCCCATTATATTTCGTCGATCACCTGTTATAGTACACGTGGGCTTGTGCGATAGGCGGATCGTTCACCACGTATTTTCCCTGTGTTGTAAGGGAAATTTACTCCCTTTGATGACTGAGCGTCATTGATTGTTACAATGAACGGTTCTCCAAGCGCGGCATTTTTTTTTTTATATTTTATTATTTCCTCTCTGGCGTCTTTTTTCTGTGTCTGCATCGACTACCATTTAATGTTATGGCGGTATACGTACAGCTTCTGTTTTTCTCAGGGAAGCATGCACCGATATCTCATTTCCAGTCAGTCGCACCACAGAGCATCCTGTTGCGTCAGTGTCTTCTTGAGAGGGCTAAAGATAGCGATACGTTGCTTTTATTTTTCCTGAGATATTTTTAAAGGATTTTTTTCCCCTGTGCTAATTTAGCACAGCACCAAAGGCTCTTGTGATGCTATTGTCAAGCAACACTTTATGAGGGCCCAGCGGGGGGGGGGTACAAGTGCTCCTGGAAGCAGATGTATCGTACGGCGCTGATAAAATTGATAGCGCCGCGAGGAATCTGTCGATTTGTACAGATTCGTCCAAAGTTGGGTGAACACGTTCGAATTTTGTTACAACGAACGAATGGACGTTCACAGCAGTTTTGTCGATTGTAAATTTTCTCAACCGTCTGCTGCTGCTTTTTTCCTGGGGAGACTCAAACGACGTGAACACATATTATTTATGTTGTTTTATTTGTATTGTCTACAAGGTGCTCGGGGCAGTGGGTTATATCGTGTATACCCATTAAAATATTATGTGGGAAAGCAGTCAGGTGGCTTTATTAATGTTGATGGGCCATGGTCGTCATTTTCGACCGTTCCTGTAAAAATATTTAATAGCGTTGCAGGAGGAAGGAGGAAACGTGCGTTTCCAAGCTTTTTTTTTTTTCTGAGCTTCGCACTTGTTTTATTCCCTACGACCTGTTCATGAAGCCGTGCCTTTGTGATGCTGAGAATATTTTTTCTCTGAGCCACGCACTGGTTTCTCAACGCTGGTACTGCTGTCGCAATCTGCAAAGCTACCTGGGTACCTATGTCTGGTCCTCCTACATGGGAAACTATGTCTGATACTCCTAGAGCTGCTGCAGTCTGCTGATGGTACTGATGTGGCAGTCTGCAAAGCTACCGGGGTACCTATTTCTGGTCCTCCTACATGGGAACCTATGTCTGATACTCCTGGAGCTGCTACAGTCTGTCGCTTCAGTATCTGCTTTGTTAATGTTGCTCGACAGGGGTTTGGCAGTCGTCACACGACGCGATATTTTATCTTGTCCATCTGAGCTACCTAAATAGATCTGCAGATCCGTCGACATTGTCTGTCGACATTTCTACCATTGTCGCTACGACTTTCCGTTGATTTACCAGGTTTGTGTGCCTGTAGCTACAGCTTATTCCGTCGACATTATATATCGGCACGTTTACGATTAATATCGTTTTGGAACACTTCATTTGATGTCGGAAACCAGGTAGGAGATCTTCGCCTAACCATATTTGGGACATTACAACGTTAGTGTGTCTGGGGTCTGAGATAAGCTGTTTTATTTTCGGGGTCGTGCTTTATCGTGTTCGTGCGCCTTTTATTTTTATTTTTGTCTTTCGAGTTCGTTCGTTGCGTACGTAATATTTTTCGTGTTACCCGATCACTTGAAAATAGTGGGCTGCGTCCTCGCGTATCAAATTGACGCGAGCATTGTTGAGAGGCAGACCTTTTCCAGGCGATGATGATCATGGATTTGATTTGATCCATGAGTGTTCGTACGCTGTTCATTGACCTTCCCCGAGCATTCGGGCATACGCTTGTCTTTTGCGCAGACCATTTTGAGGGTCAACTGCCTCGCTCGCAACTTATTATCAAGTTTTCCGGTGAAAAGAGTTCGGTAGTTAATACATTTTCCCATTCGTCCAACTTGGTTGGTGATCGAATATTACTGCTTGATGTTGTCTGCGATCTGTGACCGTGATTGCGATGTGTGCTTCATTTGTCCATCCTCTTCTCTAGCGTTTCTGAAAGTAGCTACTCCTGTCCGCTAACCAAGCGAGTGATTAATTACTTGGCGATCGATGACTGATTTCGATGATCAATCTACTAATAGAGTGCCAACGTACCTTGAGAGTATAGCAGTTTTGTATGCGTTTGTTCTTTTGTACGCGGTTGAGGTGGAACATGAAGCTAGACTGGGATATGGGATGAATACATCGGAAATCTGGCTCAGTCGTTTCGTGAAAACAAGGGATCACTCGTAGTAAGAGCCGGGTTGATCACATTAAATTGCGCTATTCGTAATAGTCAGGGTCGCAGTTGGGCTACTCGTAGCAGCTGTGGTCACAGTTTGAATACTCGTAATAACCAGGGTATTCGCAGAGGAAGCGGGGAATGAACTACTACTCGTTACTCGTACATGCGGATGTTGGGTTAGTCTCTCAGATTATTCGCTGTACGGAATATCAGCGGTACGGGCGTGGGTGATTTTAAGTATAAATCATTATTTTTGCAACGGTTTCACCTGAGAGTAGTTTTCGGAGGGTCCTCCGTTGTGACTCCTCACCAAGTTCAGCGTCCACGCCTGTACCTCTGTGCTGTTACGCGCGTGATCGTGGAGAGTTCACCAAATCCGTAGCGAAGCTTCGTCGGGCGGTGGGGTTTTGTGTCTGTGGGCCAGCGTTGTGCCCTTATGATGAGAAGACGGGGAGAACGGCTTGAGCGGGGGGCTTCCTAATTCCTCCCGTTCGCGCTGTTGTTCGTTTTACATTGTTTGTCGTCTTCTTGGTATTATGATTTAAATTTGGTTTGTAGACTTCAGGGACTCGTCGACGCCATTATGGAGGTCGCCTCCTCAGATGATGTCGGCCGTGTCGGGGTCTTGAGCAGGGTTGGCCGAGGCCTTGACGCGCACTTTTCATTCTTATATGTGGCAAGGAGGTGCCTCCACAAAACCACCCTCGCATCTCGCAAGGAGAGATATCATCTCCTATGGGAATGGGGGTCGTTCTAGTAGAAGACCCTTCACCCCCTGGTAGCGTTCTGGGTTTGTCTTCCCGAACGTCAATCATATGAAGACCATCCATGATGGCAGGTATCGTAGACCGGACGTTGGTTAACGTATCTTCATGGTTGGCATTTGTGATCAGAGGTTGACGGTGTCTACGTACCCTATCCTCCACATATTCTCGTATGTGTTCCTTGACGCTCGCTGGAGTGCTTCGGGGCCTCTTGGGCTCTCTCTTCGCTTCAGACCGGAGTTACACTCGGGACCCGTTTCGACGGCCTCGCATTGGCTTTCTCGCACGCTCTTCTCGAGGGTCGCGTCCCCCAGCCTCCGCCCGGCACTTTCCGCCCGGTCGCACTCTCGAGTCAAGCGCCGCCGCCGAGCGCGGCGACCTTCAATCCGTGGGCTCTTACGAGACGATGGGACATCGAGACTTTTTCTTCGAGGCAGAAAGGTTCTGTGCAGCACGTCGAGGTTGTTTCTCTGAGGCAGCAAGATATTATTTCGTGGTTGCTTCTTGGACATCCGAGATATAGCGAGGTTCTACGTACGTTCTTCTTCTGTGGATCTATTTGGAGTTTGGTTCCAGCAGGATATCGTTCTTTTTACTTGCCGGGAGCTTCGATATGCATACATCGTACGTCGTAGCTCTTTTCTTTGATAGCTCGGTCTCGCGAAAGTGACCGCTTACTCTCGACTACCTCCCTGGGCAGGTCGTATTTAGCCCCTTCCATCTCCTCCGCCTTACCTCGTGGGAATACGAGTGAGGACAAAAGTACAATAAATCTATATATCTTAGTTCGTTTATCACATATGCACACCCTTAGGTCTGCGGATATCTCCCGCGTCTGACCGCCTCTCCGCGCGGTTTCTTCGCTAAGGCGTGCCCCGGCCTCGCCTGCAACCGCCGGCTTAGCTGATCCGCCCGCTCGGCGCCGTAGCGCACGCGCGAGGCCTCGACGTCGAGATCTACGACGAGACCTCCGAAAAATTGTGCCCTGTGAGCGTTTGGGCACATTGCCCACCGACAACGCCTAGGTCTTCGCGTGGTTTTTTCACGTACGTGTTCTCTGACCTCCAACCCTTGGGTGGGGTCGGCTTCCCGGCCGCCGTCAACATGGTGGAGGCTTGCGTTGGAGGCTGTGTGCTCAGATCTGAGACGCCCCGAGAACACATACATGCCACCCAGGCTTTATCGAGAACTGCCATCAATATATATTTCGCCGAGAGAGACCTCCTGAGCTCCTGCTGCTGTACGTATACGTGTACGTATGTATGTATGTAGTCTACAGCAAGTAGCACGTGTGATATGGAGAGTTGCAGCTCATGCACTGTCAATGTTGTTGCGGAGCTCCTATGACTTGTACAGCAGCAGCTGTGGTCGCACCTTTTTAGCGGACTACGTGCTGCATGCTGCATATATGCTGTTGAGGGTTTCAACGTAAAAAAATGACAATGGCAAACGGGGATAGGGAAACACGAGTTTTTGTCGTTTTTTTCCGTTTTTGTTTTTTGTTCTCCTGGCGTATAGGGGGGTCGTAGATGTATACGTGCATCGGGTATATATCGAAATCATTTATATATGTATCAGTACTACTACTGCTGTACTACAACAGTCTACCACGAGCTGTGAGCAGTTCAAATTATGTGGGTTGGATATGTATGACCACTATCAAAGATACACGCATGTATCAGTTGCTGTTGCTGTTGTCGCCGTTGTTCGCTGTTTCGAATTTCGAAGATGTGCAGCTGTGTAGGCCCACACCGTGTACAGCATACAATGCGCATGTGTCAGGTTTGTGACCAATATACATACGGGCACACACTTATATGAGTACAGCAGCAACAGTATCACATGTATTACGAGTACGGTTGCCACTCTCCGTGGGCAGTGTGCAGAGCGCTCTCAACTCTTGGCAGTACGTCTGATTCCCATCCTTCGACACAACGCTGCTGCTAACTAACAACGTGTATAACTCTTGGCATTACGTCTGACCCCCGTCCTTCGCTACAATGCTGTTAACATTCCGGCATCACGCAAGGCTGCGACCGGCGGCCGTCAAGGCCGCCGGCGAAGCCCCTTGTACACTTAACAATAATTTCGGCTGATTAATAATACTGGGGATCTTTCAGTTTATGCCGGTTGGGTGCATTCAGTGCGATCATTACTGCTGCTGTACTGTGTGTACTACTCGTACAACAGCAGCACAGTTAGCACCGGGATTCGTGACGATTTAGACGTAAAAACAAGAAAAAAAGTGTCCCGAGTTCCCTAGTGGTCGGCAGCTGAAAAAACAACTCTTTAGGAAATAAACCAATCCGCGAAGGGGAAAAAAGACATACGTCACCACTAAAAAACTATTCATACCACAGCATTCTGAAAAAAAATGGAAAAACATAAGCCTGCATCGAGAGCACCGAGATAGTTTTTCTTGCACCCTGTACAAAACAAACGCAGGCACGTTGTTGCTACTGCTGTTGTGCCCTCGTTGCTTGGATGTTCGCATGACCAGGCCCGGGGCGCAGAGTAGGAGCGTATACACAGACGCGCAAGCGTGAGCAGGTCACGCTTTTCGGGTGGCCCTTTTGAGCTTGGCGGGCCGGCAGTACGACAATGCTACTCCCCCGCGTACGTGGGCATCAAGTCGAAGGCTGACCATGCTTGCTGCTGCTGCATGTGATACCTGGTACCTCACACGTATACTGGTGGAACAGCAGCAGCAGTACACCGCGATATCTCTCAGGTTGCCAGGATGTACCTCGCCGATACTCTGTGAGGCCGAGGGCACTCTCCATAGGAGTGTGCCCAACCTCTAGCTCACGTGCAAGTTACTGCTGTTGTGCTTGCGGCTTGGATTAGCATACCCATCATTATTTCAGTGGCGCAGACACTGCTGCTGTACGGGTACATACATAAATACAAGGACTTGATACCACGCTGTCCCGAGATATAAGCACCGCTTTATTGAATATTAATATTTAAAAGGTTATTATATTTCGGGACAGAGCGGTATCCACGAAGTATCGATACGTATCTCTATCCGTAAATGTAAGGTCATTTTTATGTTAATATATCTACTTAAACCGTCCTTATATTTGCGGACAGGGAGGTATCGTAGACATTATAACACGATATTTTTCCCGTACTCGTGAGACAGCAGTTAGTCTTGCTGCGTTCGCAAGGGGCAACTCGCTTCCCGCAGCATAAGACCCGACCACAGACGCCCTTCGCTGCCGCGATGGCACCAGGTGCGACGAGAATGATAGCTAGGCGTGCGGCCGCGCCCGGATCTGGCGCCGTTGGCCCGATACAACGCAGGCAGTTTGTTTTTGTTTTATTTTTTGCCCTGATGACCTTGCAGTTTTTTCTTTTTTCATCTCACGAGTTTCCCACGAAGAGCACCAACTTCTGAGTACAATTTCTCGCCAGCTATAACATGAATTCGAGCGTGGTTTGTTTTGCCGCATGCGCCAACTCCTAGTGAAGGGCAAGGCACCCATGAGTTCTTCAGCCATTTCAAATTGTTCTGCCCAGAGAGATAGATACGCTCATCCCCCCAAAATCCAAGTTTTCCCGTATATTTACCCTCCGTTAGACGTGAATATCAACTGCAGATAAAAAAACATCCTGCCATCCTCTCGGTTCCCACCCAATACACGTGTGTGTCGAACATCATCGCCTGATTCGTTTTCAGTGTCGAGTTTTTCGTAATACACTGCCAATATCCAATGTAGTCTAAAACCAAGTTAAATAAGACGGTGGCAAATATTTTTCAACTGATTTTTTTTCCATTTTTTTGAACGGTTTTTTCAATAGACCGGACACTTTTTTGGGATATTTCGTCTTGAATCCCGGTGCTAACAGTAGTATTCATAGTACCTGCTCGTATATAGTACTGCTGTAGTACTTTTACTGTACAGCAGCAGCATTAATAGTATCTACCGTACATGCGGGTACAGGAACTACAGCGGCAAGCAGCAGCAGCAGTTTGGACAAACAAAAAACTCAGTTTAATACGTAGCTTTGAACGAGCAATATTTTTCTCGGGCGAATTATCACTGCTGTACCAGGTATAGTACAAGTAAATCAGGCCTCTAAATTGCAAAATGATATTTTAGGTGAGGTGCTTAACTACCGACTGCAGGTTGAATCGCATGAGTTCGAATCCCACATTAACTTTTCATTTTTTTTTTGTCTCGGATTTGATTATTGAATATTACCTGTGGTACTCATTATGTATGTGTTCCTACCCGCTGTTTACAACGATCTTACACTGTTAGAACCACATCATACGTAGGTACTCGACATGCATGATATTTTTGGTGTGCAAACTGGAGGTACTGCGCGTACTGGCAGTAATATACTAAAACAAAACAAAAATAAAACGACAGCTGTGAGATCGAGGATTTCGTCGAAACTCATCTTTGTTAACTGAGTGTAATACGTGGATCGCGCGTACTTAAGGGCATCAGGGTCCGTTGCACACACCAAAACTGAGCCCATGGTGCATTTCTAAGACTGAGACTGAAAAACAGACGAGGTTGCGAACTGAGCATCAACATTTTTCAGTCTGCCTGTATCACTTTTTTTCTGCAACACTTGGCATTTCCTTCATTCAGTACGTATGTAGGTATCGTATGTCAAAACACGAGCGAGAGCGATCACATTGTCGTGAATCTTACCAGGTACCAGGTACGCCTTATTGTCCTGAGAACTGAGGCTATTAGGTGAAAAACAAAAACGGCTGGTGGTGATGATATATTTCTGAGACTGGGAAATGAGATTGCGAACTGGAATTTCAACACTTAGCATTTGTTCCTTCTACCGGCAACACTTGGCATTGCCTTGACTATATACGTACTACAGTAGAGAACAAGAGACCCCCCGCCCCCACGGCGGTAGGGCCACAAGTGTGAGCGGCTCGGTTCGGTGTGGTTATTCGATATTGGAATTCCCGCGGTGAGGTTCGGTTTTTTCATGCATCCTACGGTGCGGTTCGGTGCTGTTTTTAGTAATCAGGAATGCTGCGGTGCGGTTTGGTGCGGTTTTCAGAAATCGGGAATCTTACGGTGCGGTTCGATGCTGTTTTCAGTTTTGGAAAATCTTACGGTGCGGTTCGTTTTTTTCATGCAACCTACGGTGCGGTTCGGTGCGGTTTTCATAAATCGGTAATGCTACGGTTCGGTTCGGTGCGGTTTGTTTATATTTTGTTTCCTGCGGTGCGGTTTGGTGCGGTTTTCCGAAATCGCAAAACCTACGGTGCGGTGCGGTGCGGTTTTCAAGAGTGCAAAAAGGAAAACCGCACCGCGAAGAACCCTGTATTTTTCACTATTAATAATAAGGCTACGTACACATTGTCGGGTGACAAAAATGAAACACTAATAATATCCCATGTACAATGTACCTATCAGTTCAAGTCAAATAATGGATGGAAAGACAAACAGTTGAGACATACCGAAAAGAACCCCTTGTCCCCCATTTGGCGTATATGCTTGCATGGTTTTGATGAGAAGCTCACTGTTGATGTAGTATTCTGTTCGTGAATCATAATATAATGCAGCAACGCCGTGATCGCGCGCATGCAAGAGAAAAAAAAAGAAAAAGTAAAACGAGAACAGAGTGGAACATAGGGGGGAAAATATTATTACAATGATACGTAGCATGAACACAACCAAAGATAATGGAGCTGCCAAACAGTTAAACTTTGCTCATAGGTTTTCTTTATTTCCGTGGTTTTCTGCTATCGGGAATGTTATGAGTGGTCAACGCTGAAGCTCATGCTGCACATTGTCGGATGGCAAAGATGATGATAATAGAAATGAATAAATACAATACGCTGAAGAAAACAGGATAGGACAAGACTGTCATTCTAACAACTCCGGAATTCAAGTGGAGTAAATAACGTCGATAGCTCTAGCACAAAGCGTGTAGGGTCAAACCTATCCTCGGTTGTCAATATTATAATGTCGGCGGATTTCCGAACTCTAGATATAGGCCAACATACGAGTATCAGCACCCGTGCATGAACACACCCCTGCGAATATATATACGGTTTTGCTCAACGACTGGCCTTGGCTACGGTGAACAGTCACCGTCGCCAGTGTACGAGAGAGTGCTGTGCTGTCTTACGTACTCATGTGTATATATACTCGTATACCTGCACATGTATACGAAGTGCCCGGTAACACACATTGTCTTGCTCTTGGAGCCGGGTCGTGGATACCAAACAACAACACGTATAATACGTCAAGTATACTCGTACATATAAACGACGCAGATACGTAGTTGATACCAGGTTCGTACATACCAGACAAAACACATATACTACATACGTCAGCTCGACACTGCCTGCTGTGATACATCATCAGTACGTATACGAGTACCATCACCAGTGTGGCACGGGAGAGTGTTCTGTCTTATGCATATGAGCTCGTATACTCGTACCTGCACATACATAGGAAGTGCCCGGTCACATCTTGTCGGAGATCACCGTAAGGATCTCCCGTGCAAGTATCACCAAGTCACCCTGTTCATCAGATCTCTGGTAAGTAGGCCCATGCAACATGACAAAGCTTCGCGAACTCGGGACTGCTTTGAGCACGAACAGAGGCAGGAGGAGGGGATGTCATCTAGGGGCCTTCAGAGACCCCGTCCGTTTCTAAAGTAATAGCGCTTTCGTCGCGCACGGTGACCAGAAGGCGACGTACGTATCACACGATACGAGTACGACCAGAGCGAGGATGAGCTGAGATTGTATGGGCAATACAATCTCAGCAAAGGTTAAAAGTAGCAACCACACTGCTGCATGCAATACTCGTACGTAGAGCAACCGTGAATCGCTGTCGCCACGACGACAAGCACGGCGCACGTACAAGTTGTACTACAGTATGCCAGCCTGTAACGTAAGAAGACGGTGCCGGGCATGCCGGCGTAGAGAGAAGCGTGCGTTTTGAACGTGTGTGGGAGAAAAAACTTGGTTTTTGCATTGGCCTTTGCTCCACTCTAAGTTGATATGACAAAGTGGGCATCAAATATCACTTGATTTAAGTATTGTTTTTAAGGCACCAGATGAACCATGTATAATAGATAGATTTGTCAGGTATCTAAATCGAAACACGAGGGAGCGCCATCACATTAAGTTGTGGTAAGGATGATACGAGATACATGTATAAGTACCCAATGAACATTTTCTCGGAGTACTTTAGTTTTTCATCTCCGGCCGCGGGTCGTTTCTCGCGCTGTCGGCTGCGGGGCACGCAGGGGGGCCGCGTGTACACCACGACACAAGTGCGGGTCCCGGCCAAGGCGCTTGGGGCGTGCTCTGGGCCTTCAAAGTCGCGAATTCTGGCAAACAACTCAGGTGAGACGTTCCGACTTGACACCGCCTCGCAACCACTCTGAAAAACGTGTTGTACGACTTTTTGTTAACCGTATGAATTTTGATGGTTCGTTTTTGGCCTACCGCATCAACGGAACACACAACGCACGCACCACGCACGAGACAGCAACGAGCACACGGACATTAAATGAGGCATACATCAAGCTTCGTGCAGCAGTAGTTGATACCATGTTGCATGTGTCTGCTCTCTCTGGGCTGTGTACAGCAGTAGAGTAGTTGTACGAGACGCTTGCAAAACCACATGCGCATTTTAATTGAATTTTTAAATTTGGTTCCAATATATTGGAATCTACCTAGAGTACATACACAGATCTACGAGTACTATGTACAGTACGAGTTGGCATATTATATTTACCTCTCTCTACCTACGTAAACAATATTATAGGCCGATCTACATACGTACGAATACTAGTATTTTGGTGCAGCAGTAGCAGTAAGAAGCTGCCTAACACACAGCAGTAGCCGCTTTTCAGATTGTTGCCTTTGTGACGGCTGTGGTGTCCTGTTTGCGTGAGCAGGACCCGTAGCACACAGTTAGCAGGGGGAATACAGCAGGTCTAATTGTGACAGCTACAAACTACTGCTGTGTTCAGTCTTTCTTTGGGTATGCGTGTGTGCATGTTTGATGCATGCGATTCCAGCAAAACTTCCCCCTTTGATTTGACGTACCCACTCAGTACAGTAGCGATTGAACACAACAAAACAGCCAATTCCCGTCACGGGTATGGGTAACACTTCATACTCCCGGGGAATTTGGGCCCCAGGCACCGAGGTACCCAGGTGTTCGACGGGTACCCTTAGACGGGTACTCAGCTGCTAAACGCGTACCAGGGTACCCGCCCAAAAGGTAGTAAATACTCTTATTCGTGTCTAGGACCGGGGCGGGACTCGTCGGGCAACAGCTCTGTCATAACTATCTTGTGCATATACTCATCTGTACAGCGTAGAACAGCCGTGATACCTCGTTGTGTACCATTTATTGTGTGCACACTCTGCTCTCCAGCACAACAACTAGACAAAACTGTGTGTGCTCTTGTGTACTCAATCGTTGTGTATTGTTCATTGTATGTGCTCTGTGATAAGCTGTCGGTACTGTTTTGTATACAGCAGTCACTTCTTCTGTTGGACCGGTATAACGTACTCTAGGTCCGCTCTGTGTGTATAGTCTTCATACTGAACTATTTATTATCTATGTACTCTGCGTGATATGTACTGCTGTAGCGTACACGCGACCCTCCCGCGTGCCCCGCAGCCGATACCGCGAGAAAAGACCCGCAGCCGGAGGTGAAAAGTAAAAATACTCCGGGAAAATGTCCATTTGGTACCTATACATATTTTCAGGTGCGGGGGTGCTATCTGGGCAAAACAATAAAATGAATAGATTGCATTTGCAAATTTATTATTTCGTAGAGTTAATTAATAATTTTCGGAGTTCGGGCACACGAAATGGCGTCGCGATTCACGAGTTGTTCGTGGATCTACTCGACATAACAAACCACCATTCAACACACATACTCGTAATAGTGGGTGCCTGCAGTTCATAAACTTTGGGTCAAGAAAAACGAGCTTAGGTTGGCATGAACCAAAGAAAATGTCAAGCTCACCAGTGTGGGATCGACTTTAAACCCTACACAAACTGGCTAAACCGACGTCGGAAACAATTTAAGTCGTTGAGCCTGGACACCGAACTAAAGTTTCTACACCGGTAGCCCACTGTAGCTCAGGTACGATATTATCTGGTGACACATTTGTCGTTAGCAATGGCGGTCGCTACGCACTACGTTTTTCTTTCAACAAGACAGCAGTCTAATAATGAGGCCGTTTCCTATGCGGTTCGATTTCGAGCTTCAGATTTGTATTTTTCGATCTCAAAAACGAAAGCACCGTCCTATGCACTCCGATTATGCAAAATCTGACCGGAATTTTTTCGATTTGAGAATCCGATGACCCAAGTCGTCGGATTTTGGGCCAGAATCCGACGACTTGGGTCATCAGATTTTCAAATCGAAAAATGGCATGGTCTCTAAATTCAAGATGTTATCCAGGCAGCAAGCAAGCAGCAGCAGCAGCAAGATCGATGAGTTGGATGGTGACACAGCGACGTTGCTTCGCGCCCGACGCGCAGCCGACGATCGGTGGGCCTCTCCGTCGCCAAACTGCAGTCGGCTGGCGCGGGCTCGGGCCTAGAGACGAAGGGAAGCGCACTCGGCGCATGCCTCTCCGTACTCGTAGATTTTACAGCAGCAGCAGCAGTAGTACAGCACACAGTCAACGCTCGGATGCTTCGTTGTGTCAAAATACAAAATACCAAGACAGGTCGGCTCGAGCGCACTCGGCGCGTCGCCGTCAGACCAGAGGCAGCCAGTGTGGCTTCGAACGCTTGGGTTCTACGCCCAGTACAGCGCACTCGGCGTGTCTCTTCGCGGCGCCAAACCACAACAACAACAACAACAGCAGTTGGTCTTGCCGTTTGCTCAAATATCTGCACGTATGGGACACAACAAATCCGTGTTTTCTCGCATAAGAAGACTGTTTCGATTTTCGAACTAGGTCGCTGAAAAATCGATCAGACCATAATCTGAAGCTCAAAAATCGAACCGCATAGGAAACGGCCTAAGAACAGTTGGTTCAGAAATGAAGTGGCGTCGTTCTTTTGTCAAGCACGCGAGATCCTTTAAAGGAACTACCATACAGTAGTTCGCTCAAGTTGGCACGCGCAAATTTGCGCCGAGTTCATTATGCACCTCGCGGGCTGCAACGGACAAAGTGTTCCAATGTCTTGACTCATCCAACTCATCCGATTTTTCAGCACTTCGTTTGTTTGCCCTCCCTCCGACTATTATTGCAGATAAATTAAACCAAATACCACTTTCAACACTGCTCACCATCCAAATTATTCATGAAACACACAAACAACACACGTAGGGCTCGTGCGCATTGTTTCGATAACGTCTTGCTGAGCAGCTGACGCCCAAAGGCTGACAAATAGGATGTTTAGTTTGAGCGAAATAGTTTGAGCGAAAAATAAATGTAAAAAGGGGTGTTCGGGGGGGGGGGGGGGTCTCGGGTCCTTTTTTTCACCCGTCCTTGTCCTTGCTATTGATTCAACATTTTTAATACGAGCCGCTCACACTTGTGGCCCTACCGCCGTGGGGGCGGGGGGGGGAGGTCTTATTCCCTAGGTATGTATATTTTCCTATCCGGAGCAAGGGTGCCGGCAAATGCCGGAACCAATGCGGAGCCCTTGTAGCTGGTACATAAACGAGACAACATCTACAATGTGGCCGCGGACGTACGTATACTCATTTCAAGTAGTTTGGCACACCAAACGCCCCTTCAGCTCATAAACCACGACGACACTGCATCGTCGACCCGTCAATCAACCGCATTGCCACTACCTTGTATGGGCGCTCTTTTTCGTCACCCAACCTTGAGAGGTTGTCGTTTTCCCCCACCCAATCCGGTAACGTTAGACGGGTGTTTCCCAGCCTGGAGAGATTGTGTACAATGACCTTGGCCATCTGGTACCTAGTGCGCCAAATTTTTATTCTTCCCAACCACTTGAGGTTGTACTTGTCTACGTTGTACAAACTAGGAGCTTGTAATTTGTGGCCAACCTGTACGAGTGCGTTCAGGTTGGCAAACGTGGGCCCGCAACGTACCCAAATGGCCACGTGTGTACCTGGTCTGGTGCTGTAATATGTTCACCTGCTGCAGGAGAGGCCGGTCCAACCTTCCAGGTAGACGTTTTCAGCTTTTCTGGAATCGGGCAACCGACCCGTGTGTGTAGAGCAGCGCTTTCAATCCCAATCTGGGCAAAGCCACCCGAAGGAGAAACACCGAACACAAGTAAGGGTTCGTCTCCACCTGAAAGTCTGGTGTCGCGAGTTCGATCGCGGCGACGGGGATCATACATACACTTGTGAACATGAAGATCACCCATGGGCCGTCACGAGGCACGACTACCATGTCCAACACCAGTCCGAGTAGTTCTGGCAAAGTGGTCGCACAGGGCTGCGAGTGGATTCCTCTTTATACTGGTCAATCACCAAACAATTGTTTTTTTTTTTTTTTCCAAAGAAATTGGTTGATCCAGGCTACTGAGCTGAGCTGAGCTCCACATTGTAGATATAGAAATTACTGGGATTATTATCTGGCTCTCTATATATATACGTACTGCGACTCTAAATATCCCAAACGTTTGAGGTGGCAGGTGGGGGGGAGGTGGTTGCAATATAGCCCCACGGTCTTCTCAGCTCCATATGTATGGCGCCCGGTTTGATTCCACGCTGCTGCGACGTTTGTTTGTTTTTTTGTTCTTGCAATAAAAGCGATTTTACGAATTTGAGGAATTTTGACCGTTTACGGTTCGCGCTTCGCGCTCACGACCTCCGACGGCTCTTGCGGAGAGCTATTTTTTTCTGCACCTTGTGGGTGGGAGCAGGGTGCTAAATGGGATCATATCCGGGTGGGATCGGGTTTGGGTGGGATCAGGGGAGTAAACAAAGGCCTGTTTTGTTTTCCGGCCTCTTTTTTTTTTTCCCCGCTTGTTTTAAATGCCCGTCTTTTCTGCGTTTTTTTATCGAAAAACAAAAGGCTATTTTTTTACTTTCATTTTTTATTTGCTCGTTAAGACCTACCCCAATGAGGAATAATCCCAGAACTTTTTGTATCTACACTGTGAAAGACTCTACTCGCTGAGCTGGGCAGTATATTCCCAGAACTTTCTATATCTACATTGTGTAAGAACTCTACTGGAGACTCTACTGGCTGCCGCTGTCTCAGTATTCTTCATCCCGAAGTCGGAGAATTATCTGTTCGTTGCAGATGGAGAACGCTCTGGGAATGTTCCGCATAAAAAGGCGACAAAACAAAACGAATATATCTAACACTGACGACCTGGTGCGAGAAAATTCTGCAAGAATTCTTGTGAGCAAGCAAAGTTCTTCAACGAGTGCGTACGTACGTACGGAGTACACCTATCGCGTTTTCGACCCGTTTCTGGCCCGTTTTAGGCCCGGGTCGGTGTCAGGGGTAGTGTTAGGGTTAGAGTTGGGGCTAGGGCTAGTGGTTGGGTTGGGTCTACGCCCGTGCCTCGATTCCCAGCGCCAGAATCGTAATAATCATCCCGACCCCTGGAAGATCTATCCTAAGTCGTTGTCACATACATCATACAGCTCGGATATTTGAGGAATGATTTTGTCTTAAAAATTGTGTACCTGTGGTCCGCATACCGTAATTGTGGTCGGCGCTCGGAATGTTCTCGCAATTTTCTCGTTAGATGCAAAAGCGGCGCAGCCGCGTTTCTCACCCGTTTCTGGTCCGTTTTGGGCAGTAGAGTCTTCCGCAGTGTAGAAATACCCTAACCCTAACCCTGACACCGACCCGGGCCCAAAACGGGCCAGAAAGGGGTTGAAAAAGCGGCTGCGCCGCTTTCGCATCTAGCGAGAAAATTGCGAGAACATTCCGGACTGCGGACCACGAAATTCCTCCTGATACTATCAGTGAGTCGAAATTTCCCGGAAAAACCGCTGGAAGATCTATCCTAAGTCGTCGTCAGGACTACTGGATTATAGGTACAAGCACAAGCCTATTCACATCACATGCGTACGTCCAAGTAGCATATTATTTCGTTCGAAGCCATTTGCCTTCGAAGAAGCTAGAAACTGAGTTCGAAACGAGACAACGTCGTCAGCTAGGGCACGTGGGAACTGCTCCGTTGAGAGGTGAGTGCAGATAAGGCAACGAGGGACAGCCAGAAATCGAAGGAACCGGGCATCGAGAGTGACATCACAATATAAGACTTTCGGGTACCACATACCTGGTATACCAATACGTGTGTTTACAGCAGTAGCAGTACCTCTGCATCTGAAAAAAAATGCAAGTTGTCGTCAAAGCCAGAACAGACTACCCGGACTACCTGGTACGTAAACTGCCACACCAGGTGTCAGGCACGAGCCAGTCATTATCGTGGCACGTACGAGCCACAATTGGACAGCTAGGCATAGGTCGACAGCAATTGTGGTAGGTACACGTCAGATTGTGAACCAGACTAAGTTGGATCGAATCCAGTTATATTTTTACTGTGTACAAGGCTTTCCTACGGAGTGATCATAGTAAGGGCGACGCAATAAATACGGGTTACCTCGACCGCAGCAGAGCATCATCAACAACAACAGTAAACACGACAGACGCAACTAGGCTGATACATCAATCTTCACCTAACACCGAGGAGTACGGCAAAGCGTTTAGGCGAAGAAGGAAATTAAAGTATACAACGTTCACGTACGAACTCTCGATTTGTTTTTTAAGATGCTGCCGCCTGCTGGTAAAATATGTACGTACAGCAGTACCTCCTATATTGCTACTGCTGTTTGTTATAGCTCAAGAATTCTTGGAATATATTATTTGTCTACAGCAGGCAAGGCTCACCTCCAGGGGATAGGGGTAACTTTTTGTCAATTAAAATATTTTGAGGCGTTTCCAAGGCGTTTCGGTTATTTTTGAGCAACTTTCGCACAACAGATTAGGCAGTGTGCGTGGTGTAGAGGCAAAGGACGACCGCAGGAACTATACTGCTACTACTACTGTTGCAATTCTCACAGCCTGAGAGGATAGCAGGCGTACGTTCTTGCTGCCTATCGTCATCGTTTGCCTGCACCACTGCGCACCTCTCTCTGCTGTGTGTGTTGTTCGGGCCGCGTTGTTGACATTTTTTGTTCGTTTCCACCGACGATGTGCTGCTGCTACAGCAGCAGCAAGCAGCAGCAGCAGCAGGAGTAGTGTGATTCGGCACACAGTAGTCGAGAGGTCAGCAGCAGTTATGTAGTGCGCCAAGTACGTCCCTGTTGATGTTGTCGTCGTTTGCGTACACCACGCACTTGATGTGGATGTAGGTATATCATCTTGCTGCGCGAAGCACCACTCACTACTACTATGTACCACTCTGTCCGTAAATATAACAACCGCTTGTTTGATAAAATGAATACCGAAACAGCATTACATTTACGGACGTATTGGTACGAAATAAGAATGGATCGAAGGCTTGTTGCCATTTCATTGACATAGTGGGCCGGAAAGCTGCGGCACAGCAGCAGGGCGTCCGCTACAATCAATCGAGGGTACA
>MEHQ01000382.1:0-25722 GCA_008828725.1 Saccharina japonica
GAACTTGGCTCCAGGCTATGAGCCCGTGTTGGAAACACTATTTAGTGTGGTGCGCCGGCAAAAAAACTGAAAGACACACAAACATGAACAAAAACAAGCTGGAGGTAGTCTCGGAAGAGATTCAGAGAAAAACGGTGAGGCAGGGTACGTGGAGTAAGAAAGACTGGAAGGGTAAATTACTAGTAGTGCTGGTATTCGGAGTTCCTAGCGACATTACGAGAATAGAGTTCAAGAGGAAGTGCGACGAAGTAGGACTATACTGCTTTGCATTAGGACAAGTAGAAAGGGAGGGAGAGCATTTTCGAGGCACGCTTAAACCGATAGCGAGCACGGAGTGGCAGAGATTAGAGACAGAACAAGTGTCGGCATGGATTAGAAGACTAGGGTGGAGGGCATGTATAGCTAATGGAATAGCGAATCTAAGACGTAATCCTAGGGTGAACGAAGGTAAGGGGAGGCAGGAAACAGTAGCTGGCCCAAAGGGAAAAGGAGTGAAACACAGTGGCGTAGAGCAAGAAGACGAAACCAGACACGGAAACAGTAAGAAAGCTCAAAGAAAAGAACACAGAAGTAGCAACGAAGGAGAAAAAACGAAAGACAAGAGTCGAGCGAACAGTGAAACGAAGAACAAGCTGAGAATTGGGTCATGGAACGTATGTGGATTCGCCACGGAAGAGCGCAAGAGGATAGAAATTGCCGAACAAGTAAGTGAGCGCGACTTAGACATAGTGGGAATTCGAGAGTCGTGGAAAAAAGAGGGGGGCGAAATCGGATGCACAATTGGAGAGTACGCATGGATAGGCAAAAAGAGAAAGGGACAGAACAAGAAGAATAGGGGGGCGGGGGGAGTAGGGTTCGTAGTCAAATGATACCTGTGTGACATAATAGAAGTGATCGAAGACACGAAATTCGACGAAAGCATCTGGATAAAGATACCAGGRGAGAGGGGAGCGAAATAGTATTTCTTAGGAAACATCTATATGCCCCCAGAGTCGAAGAGTACGGTAAAATATATACAGAAGAAGTTCGGAGAAATAGCAGTAGATGTACAAAAATATAAAAGACAAGGAGAAGTAGTGCTAGTCGGAGATTTTAACTCAAGAATTTGGAAGGCAAATAACCTGAACGAGAACATTGGATAGTATGGGGAAGTAACTAAGAATAAGAACGGAGAAGAGATGCTGAAGTTCCTTAAGAACAATGAGATGAAGACTCTGAACGGCATACAAAGGGGAGAAAGCCCCGTTCTTGACTTGATAGTTGTAGAAAACGGAAGTAGTAAGGAAACTGAAGTACATGTATGCGCGGTGGGCGTAGGAACTACGGATCGCTGCCTAATATGGGCAGACAGCCAGCAGACGAGAGTTATCAAAAATAGGCGCGGTAGGAAATTGTACAGATGGCGAATAGATAAACTAGAAGTAAAGGAAAAACGGGAAGAATTCCAAGAAGCGATGACGAACAATGCAGAGCATTTTTCCGATCTACTGGAAAGCATAGGTACGACAAAGAACAATATAGAGAGAGATAGTGCAGGAGCGAGGATACTAGAAGGATGGGAGAAATTGRTCAAGACCACAGCAAGTAAAGTAATAGGGAAGAAGTTGATAATATGCAATAGAGCAGTATAATGGTGGGGTGAAGTAGTAAAAGAGGCTATAGGAGTACGGAGAAAGGCACACGCAAGATACGCATCGAGCAAAACTACGTCAGGATRGGAGGAGTATGGTATTGCTAGAAAGAAAGTATAAACGGTGGTTGAGAACCAGAAGAAAGGTGTATGGAAAGACGTAGTTAATAAATCGAATGAAGACTTTGATGGCGGGATGAAGCAGATGTGGGTAGGGATAAAAGGTATACTAGGCAAACAATCAGGAGAGGCAGATACGGGAATAGCTACATTAAGAGCACAGAACGGTAAAATGGTTAGTAGTTCGAAGGGGAAAAGGGAAGTACTTGTAGAGCATTACCGCAAGCTAGGRACGCCCACAACCAACGAAACGTTCGACAAAGAATTYGAGAARGATATCAACGCGTGGGYRGAGGCGAACGTAGATGCATCAGAAAAGGAAGACAGTGGCTCAGAAGGGTTACAGGGAGAGTTCACAARAKAAGAAGTAAATAAGTGTGTAGCTAAACTTAATCATGGAAAGGCAGCAGGGGCAGATCAAATAGTTAATGAATTTATGAGGTACGGGGGAGAAGGAATGCTTACCATGCTGGTTAAGTTGTATAACTGGATACGGAAGAACGAGTACGTACCTAAGCGATGGAGAGCAGGAGTAGTAGTAGACTTGTTTAAGAAAGGAGACAAGGCTGACCCGGGTAACTATAGGGGGATAACGCTACTAAGCACTGTAGGTAAAACGTTCTGTAAGAACGATAGAATGGGAACAATGATGGAGAAGGAAGAAAATATTAGCGAAGGGCAAGCAGGATTTAGGCCAAACCGTAGCTGCGTCGACCATGTGTACACATTAGGTAGGATAATACAAGGCAGGAAAGACGCGGGGCTAACAACGTACTGTTTGTTTTTAGATGTACAGAAGGGCTACGATACAGTATGGAAAAATGGACTGTGGAAAAAGTTGTGGGAAATAGGGATAAGAGGAAAGATGTGGAGAATGATGAAGAAGATGACGGAATGTGCGAGATGTGCTGTGATGTTGGACGGGGAAATATCGAAGTACGTTGATATCCTACAGGGAGTTGCCCAGGGATGTACGCTATCACCTAACCTATTCAAGGTATATATTAATGACATGATAGTAGCAGTAGAAGCAGCATCGCAGGGGAATCACGGTGGGGTAAGGTACGGTGTCGGGATTGATGTTTGCTGATGATGTCGTCTGCATATCAGAAACACCCGAAGGACTGCAGAACCAAATAGAAAAGGCAATAGAGTACACCAGGAAGCGGAGAGTAACGGCGAACGTAGAAACGTGCGCAGTAGTTGTATGTAACGAAGATAAGAAGAGTCCGGTAGCTTGTAAATGGAAGTGGGGAGAAGATGAATTACCGATCGTAGACCAGTATACATACCTTGGCGTAGAGATCTCAAAAGATTGCTCTTGGGATGCACACATAAATAAAATAGTAGGCAAGGGTAAGGCACACGTAGGCAAGATGGAAGCAGTCCTAATAGACTCGCACCTTGACACTAGAATTAAGACATGTATACTAATGAATAATATTGTATCAAAGCTAGAATATGCAGGAGAAGTATGGGAAAGGAACGCGAAGCTCGTAAAACAGCTGGAAACAGTACATATGACAGCAGCTAAAAAAGTACTAGGATGCTCAAGTATAACGAGTAATACAGTATTGAGAGCAGAACTGGGAATGTACCACTTAAGACAAATAGAGACGTGCGTAAGTTGAAATGGCAATATAAAGTAAAGAACATGCCAAATAAGAGGTTGCCAGCCATAGCTGATAAAGCTGTATGGGAGAAAGTAACCAAAGGGCGAGCTGGAATAAGGTGGGATAGCGTAGTCGAGAAAGTATGGAAGGATATAGGAAACCAAAAAGAGATGCTGGCCATGGAGAAGATAGCGGATACAAGACAGATGTAAAAGAAAGGATAGAAAGAAGGGAAAGGCTAGCGCTAAGAAAGAAAGTGGAAGGGGAAGAACACTTAGAGGATATACGGGGGGTTGAGAGAAGGAATAGGAATGAAAAGGTATCTGCACGGCCCAATGGACTTCGCGAAAAAGCTGAAACTGCGATTTCGTGTAGGGGACCTGGACCTGCCAGAAAGAAGAAGGAGGTATACCAGTAGCCGGGAGGAGGAGGAAGTAGATGCACAGATGTGCCCATGTGGCAAGGCCATAGAGAGTAGAATTCACATAGTGGGAGAATGTGAAAGGTACAAGGAGGAAAGGGATGTGTTAGAGGAAGAGATGAGAAAAATAGACGAGTGTGACATGGAGCAGTTTGGTACACTAGATAATAGCGAGAAAACGATCGCTATCTTAGGAGATAGATGGTGGCCACAGGCGGCGAAACAGGAAGGGGATAAGATTACTAGTAGCAAAAGGTTTCTTTGTAATATATGGAAACAACGTAATGAGCGCCCAAGTGTCGGAGGTGTCTCTATTAGGAGTAGGAACGGTGCTCCGTCTCGAAAGGGATGCGTGGTCAATGGTCAAAATACTAAGGCAAGCAACAAATGAGTACGCCCCGCGCTCCTTGTCAAATCAAATGAACTCATTGAAGCTGCCATCCATATGCAAGTCCGCCCCACAAGCGGTTCTTAGTAGGATGCAGCTCACCCTTCATGCAACTCGCCAAACACCTCACGGCGCTTCGCGCTTGGTGCTAGCAATGTCTGCCTGGTCGGTAAAAACCCGACATGCTCCGTCCCGGCATTGTAGGGATGCGAGGGTATATAGTCATATGACTACGGCCGTGCACGACATGAGTACACCCCCCCCCCCCTCCCCCTCCCTCCCCTCCACCGCCTCCCTCGCCCTGCACCCTCCGCTCCTCTTCCGATCGTGAAGCCCCGTGACGCTTGCAACTCTGAGGCGGCGGCGCAGGCGTCGTTAATGGTGGGGCGCCGGGTTCTCCTAGCGCAGGAGGCCGGAGCTGGTTGATCCTGCCCCCGCGACAGCGCCGGCGCCGGACTCCGGCGGAATCATCACGGCATCCCACGCGAGAGGCTGGTTCATTCTCGCCGCGCACGAGCGGAACCGCCAAGCAGCCCCCCTTCCCCAGCCTGTTGGAAACACACGCGGACGCAAAAGGGCGCGGGCGGGCGGAGTTTATCATACAGCATGCGTATCTAGTGCTGAACATAGACCTGGCGGTAAAGGTATTTGTGTGTGAATGGGGGGCGGGTGGAAATTGGACCAGGCGACACGGGTAGAGCGTGGGGCGGGTGGCGCGTCTCCCTAAGCATGCGGCGGGAGCATGGTATATACGCACGGAACGAACGCTCCCAATCTCTTACATGCTGCTTACGTTTTTGGTTTTTCAGACGTAAGAGACAAGACGGAGAGAAAATAATGAAATGCTTCTTTCCATTCGTTCGTTATCTACGAACCGTCTACGACGACAACGGCACCGGCAACAAAGGAAACACCAACAGCAACAACACCAGCACCAATAGCAACAACAACAACAACAGAAACAACAACAACAACAACATCAACAACGCCAACGCCAACACCAGTACCAACACCAACACCAACACCAACACCAATACCCACCACCATCAACAACAACAACAACAACACCATCAACAGCATCAACAGCATCACCAATCAACAATATCAACAACACCAACACCAACGCATACAAAACAGAAAAAAACTCACGGGCGTTGCGGTCCGGCGTGGAATCCCCGTCAAACAACGAACTCCGCCAGCTCGCGTCAGCCCACCCAACGCTCCCGCCGGCACCTTGGCTACCCCTCCTGTAATCGCCGCCGGCACCACCACCACCACCACCGTCACCACCGCCGCCGCTACCACCACCAACACCCCCAACACCGCCAAGGTCGCCCGATATCCCGGCATCGTACGCTGAAAACGCGGGACGGAAAGTAGGTAGCCCCCAGCGGGCCACCTGCTCCGAGGCTGACGCGGTCGCCGCCGCTGCCGCCGCTGTTTCGGCGGCAGCCGCTGCGTGGGCATTGTTGCCTCGCGCTGCGCCCGTAACCGCGCCCCCCGGTCTCGGTCCTCCCGGACCTCCTGGCGCCGTTTCCTCTGCTATGGGCGAGGGCGGGGACGTTAGGGCGGCCGCGATGTCTGAGTCCGACGACGATGCGGACGACGATGCTGCCGCTGCCGCTGCCGCTGCCACCGCCGCTGCTACGCTCGCCATGCCAGTGACTTCGACCAACCTGCCTCCTCTTTCTCTGTCGGTTTCTCGTTCTCCTGCTGCTGCTGCTTCTGCTGCTGCTGCTGCTGCTGCTGCTGCTTCTGCTGCTTCTGCTGCTGCTGCTGTTGCTGCTGCTGCAGCTCCTGTTGCTACTGATCCTGTTGCTACTAATGCTTCTTCTTCTGCTGACCCCCCTTCTCCTCCTCCTGCCCCTCTTTCTCGTTCTTCTCCTACGTCACTCGGCACACGGACAGTGCTAGCAGCTGCCGCCACAATACCCTCCACCTCCGCCGCCACCGTTGCCGCCCCTCCCCCCACCCCCGCGCCCGCCGCCACCGCTACACGTGCCACTTCGTTCGCCGCCGGCGTCTCCGCCTCCACCGCACCCACCGCTTGTTTCTCTTCCCGATCTACAGTTACCGTTGCCGCGGCGGCACCGGTAGCCGCGGCCGAGGAGGGGAGGCTTCCGGCGGGCGGCTTGCGGCCCACCGCTGTCGCGAGGCCGCGCCGCCAGGAGAACGAAGGGCTCGACCACTTGGGCTGCTGCTCCTCGGCTTCCTTCGCGTCACCCCTCCCGCCGCCGCCGCCGCCGCCGCCGCCGCCACCGCTACCGCTACCGCCACTGCTAATGGTGCCGCTGCCGCTGCGGCTGCCGCTACCGCTTTCCTCCTTATCCCCGTCGCTACCGTTCTTACGTTCGGGTTGGGGGTGCGCGGCGGTGTGCACGGCGGGAGCAACGGCGGCGGCTGCGGCTGCGGCTGCGGCGGCTGCGGCGAGGGCGGTGTCGGCGGCGACAGCGGGGGCGATCCCGTTTTCGGCGTTTTTTTCCTCGGGGAAGCCACGGGAGTCCTCCTTGCCCTCGGCCGCCACTACCGCCACCGCCGCCGACAGGCCTCCCAGGATGCCAGCCGATGGAGGCGGGGGAAGGGAGGAGGAGGAGGGGGATGACAAGGAACAAGAAGACATTGGTCGCAGATTGGTAGACGATGGGATTGGCGATGACGATGACGAAGAGGAAGAGGAAGAGGAAGCGGAAGAGGAAGAGGAAGACGGTGACGACGGCAGGGACAGCGAGGGAGGTGAACAGCTGCCGAGCGCCGCCGCAGCCGACAGCGCGAGGAAGGAGGAGGAAACCACCGTCGGGCGTGGGGCGGAGGGGGTGCGGGGCGACGACGACGAAGACGACGCCGCCAGCGACAGCAGCAGCGACGAAGGCGGTCCCCGCGGCTTGCTCATAGTCGTGGTCGTGGTCGTCATGGTCACTTCCTTCGCTCTACCACTGCCCCCTTTGCCACCGCTACCGCGTCCATTTCCACTTTCACCGCCCGTGCCCACGGCTCGACCGCCCATCGTTTCGGTAACGGAAGCAGTAGCGGCGGCCGCAGCGGCGGCGGTGACGGTGGCAGTGGTGGTGGCGGCGATGACCTCGCTGTCCCTCTCATCGACTACGGCCGTGCCAGCAGCGGAAATACGCGTCGGCGATGACGAAGCTGTTCCCCTGGCGCTGCCACCGTCACCGGACTGTCGGGTGTGGGTATTGTCGGCAGCGGGCAGCGGTAGCGGGCAGAGGTGGGAGGACGATCAGGGGGTGGGGGGGTCAGCAGTATAGCTGCGGCACAGCAGTCATTAGCTTCTACTCGTACTACAGTATGTATTATTACTATTATTTTTACTATTATTATTACTAACATTCTTCGTGCACTAAAAATAGTATCAATTTAAATGTTTCTGTGTCAACAGAGGTATCATTGCTCCTCAAGGAAGTGTAGTACGCACATCTGATGGCAGTATTTGATACCAAGTACTGATACCTGAGACCTGGTATCTGATATGAGGTGTCTGACACTCTGATACCCGGTATCTGATATCCGATATCTGATACATACTACTAACTGTAGGTATACCACGGTACCAGGTATCTGCATGCACACCTGGACACCTCGTAATGTATACCAGGTATATATTTATTGAAAATAAAAAATAAAACAGGTGTGAAATCGAGGATTTCGTCGAAACTGTTTTTTTTGCAAGCTGTGTGTGATATTTCGATCGTGCGTACTTCGAAGTGTCAACACACAGCTTGCAAAGACGAGCTTCGACAGCATCCTCGACTTTACAGCTGTTGTTTGTAAATTTCATAAATATACCTCGTATGTACTTCAACGCGGAGCACCTGTTGCTCCTATTCAATTACTGCTGTCTGTACATACGTACATACAAAAAAACACACTGTCCGGAAATGCAGGCGTCATTCGGGTATTCCTATGAATACCCGAACTTGAGGAATACCCAACCTATGAATACCCAACCTTGAGGAATACCGAACCTATGAATACGCAACCTTATTGAGGAATACCCAACCTTGAGGGATATCCAACCTATGAATACCCAACCTTCAGAAATACTCAAACTATAAATACCCAACCTTGAGGAATGCCCAATCTATCAATAACCAACCTTGAGGGATACCCAACCTGTGGATAGCCAACCTTCAGGGATATCCAAGCTATGAATACCCAACCTTGAGGAATGCCCAACCTGTGAATACTCAAAACGGTCCTCAGGTCCTTCCACTAAAATTTCGTCCTGTTGCCCCGGGTACAGCAGTCGTGGCCCCTCCACACTACTCGTAGTGCCGGTACGCGCCAGCCAGCCAACAATACTGGCATTGTAGCGGCAACCGGCACTACTCAGCGCGCTGCCTCTGTGGCAAGCGATTCCTCAGGCACTATATATAGCGGGCAGCCGGCCCTACGACTCAACCGGCACTGGAAGTGGGGACCACCGACCCTTTTGTACTATAAAATCACCGCAAGGGAGTCACCCACATAAAACATCCTTCACGAGGTTGTAAAAACCCGCAGAATACGCGATGGAAGTAGAGGGGTGGACAAAGGGTGATAGTGGATATTTAAAATGGGGGTTTTGTCTTGGTAGTAGTAATATGACCCTCAGATCGAACCCTAACCCTAACCTGAACCCTATGCCAGTGGTCAGTGCTTGCTTGGCCAATCAGAGTGCCTAATTAGCTACCATAGGAAGATCCACTATTAATAACAGCAGTGTTTGTCCACTACTGTGGAAGTATCGCACACAGCGCGCAAAACAAACACGAGTTTCGACGAAATTCTCGATAATATGACAGCAGAGGTGTACGAATGAATAACGTGTATATATACTTCGTACACGAACATGATAGAATAACAGAGGTGTGTATGTTTTTCAAATTTCTATCAAAGTTTCAACAATAATCACGGTACACGGTACACGGTACACACATACCTGGTATGGTATAATATTTTACATACCGCGGACGAATGCGAGCACTCATCATTCCGACTTTTGATTCCGACTCTTCGCTTGCTTGCCACAAAAAAAGCAAATCATTCATCGCAGTTTGTGGTGTGTGGTGATGCTTGGGTGTGCCGGGCGTCCGTCAGTATACACCGCGTATGTACGAGGCTGAGAGAAGCTCGGCTGTTTCGATTCAGTACATAGTACATAGTGGACGAACCTTGATGATAGTGAATCTTCCTGACGCGTACCTCGATAGATAAGAGGTAGCACTTTTTTGGCTGAATTTTTTTCTGAATGACGCGGGGGGGGGGGCTCCTTAACCCATCCAGAACTGAAAAAAAAATACTATACTAATTCCAAGTAGTTTGTCCCCAAATATATGGTCTACCCCAAATCGTCGGAATTTCGTTCATTTTTGTTGCAATTTTTTTCATTGTACGAGTATACCTAAGAGGCCATGGGAATTGATCATCGGGCAGCACTTTCATTTCCCTCCAAAATCAGTTTTTGACTTACTATTAGTATAGACCTTCTCAAGCGAGGAGCGTCAGAAAACTCTGTACCATGGTGCACCTCTTATCATACCGTACCAAATGGCATGTTATCTCCTAAGGTATATAGCTATTTAGGCACTACTCGTGGTTGGCTAAGGGTATATAGTATATAGCATACGCGGCTCAATCAACTTGGGAGTTTTTCCCAGCCACATCATCCCGAGTCAACCGAATTTGAGCACCATTACGAGGACCATAATTTAGGCGTCCTGTCGTTTGGTTTCGTGCATACGTACATACTTGGTATCTTCATGTAGGACCAATGGCTTTCTGAATTTAAAAAAAAACGAATTTCGGCAGGTACATACCACACAAACTACAATACTTCACAGACGCTCCCAGTATACTTCATACCCCGAACATACTCAGGGATACATTTCGTACTCCGAGTACTGAGAGTATTGGAGTACTGGCGGCCTAGATACTGGGAGTGTGAGCAGTACTGAAGGCCCAAACACTGAGAGTACTCGCAGTATCCGCAGTACATAAAAGACGAAATACTGCAAGTATGTACAAGAAGTATCTGACGATTTTTTTCTCGAAAATAATTCACTTTACTCCCAGGTACTGGGAGCATCTGCTGTGCAGTATTTCGCATAACTACTCGTACCGGCACCTGGTACCACTGCTTTCACTGCTACCTACGTACTGCTTTGTCTTTTTGTGGTTTATCGTACGCATACGGTCTGGGGCGGGCGGGGCTAGGGGCGGGAAGCGAGGCAGGGCGCAGCCCTTGGCGATCCCCGTGTGGGCGCCAATGGTTTTGAGCTCGAATGAATATACCGGTAGACCCCCAGCGCTCCCCGCATCGATGGCGACCCCGCGTGCGTGCAAATTAAGAATCCCGGTACGAACCGGGTACCATGATGATAACCCTTATATACGAAGTTGAGGCCCTCCTCGCTCCCCGCCCCGTTGGTGACCCCGTGTGCGTGCCAAATGGTAGCGAGCTCGAATACATGACGAGAAAAAGGGCGAGCTCGAATATATGACGAGAAAAAGGGTCACTGGGAACCGCGTGCAGAGCAACCTCGCTGATGAACTCTGAACACTATTATGCTATATATCTACTGATTGGGCTTGCCTGCCAGTAGATGCTGCCAATATTCAACGTACGTCTAGAAGAAACACGAAATGCAATGCTGTAACGAAGACTGATCAAAAGGCGTTTCGGAAGGAGAGGGAAGAAAAGAGAGGAGGGGAGACTTGTTATGTACGAACCTACCTGTGCTTTGTTTGCTGGTGAGAGCCTACTTACCCAAGGGTAGTAGCGACGGATAACATTAAATACCATCTGGACTGGAGTGTTTTATGGCGTGCCTGCGCGACGACCAGTATACTGATGCAATCCAGTATACTGATTGCTGACGGAGTCAGTATAATATCTACCAGAGGTACCTCGTAGTGTTTATCTATTAATAGAGCGACGGACAAAAATTACATGTTCGTCAGTTGTCGTCGCCTTCAAGTAAGCAAACAAAGAAACAAACAAGCAAAGAACAGAGAAACAGACTTGCAATGCACGTGACCAACAGCTCGCACAGCAGCAACGACACGCAGAGAGCAAGAGACGACCTCTGGGCGAAGCCGCCACCCACTCGTGCCTTCTCGCTCTCTCTCTCTACCCCTCTCTCTCTCTGTGCATGAGCTGTAGCTCTGCTCTGCCTCACGAACACAATAGTATCGTAACACAACAATTAAAATTTCACATCACCTGTACGGCCTCCTGCTTGTTTTCCTCGTGTTCCAGAATCGCGGCCGCAGTTGCAGCGGCGGCTGCGGCTGCTGCTGCAGGATAATCTCCTCTCTCGCCGTCGCCATCCGTCATGATACCCCGCGTGCTCTTTCTCTCCCCGATCAAGCTCCGTGTGACCCTCGGCTGTTACTAGTGCTCCAGAAACACAACCAAGACCAGAATATAATGGGGCCAGAAATGCTGGAACGGGGGTTTTGAAACTCCTCCCTCTGCCCCCCTCTGCCTCTCGCTTTCAAGTAGCCCCGCGCTCGTCCGACGATAACTGCTGCTGTACCTGGTATAGCGGGGCTTCTCTTCCTCTCTGTCAGCTGTGCGCTTTTTCACTCCTTACGTAGACAACTCGGGCAGGTTTTCGGTTACCCTTCTCCCAGCTACCGCCTCACGAAAGGACGGGGGAGGAATAAGGGCAGTGCTCCCCGATCTCACGCCTGCTGCATGCTGCGGCGCACCGAACCAGAGCCCACGTCTTGTTATATTTCGATTGCCTCGAGGAACAACAAGCAAGCAACAAGAACACCATTGCGAAGGTTTCCATAGTACTCATGAGCGTTTTCCTAGGGGAACATACCATATCAGCCCCTATAAAATGCCACCATTTTCTCTGTGCCTCTGCTGCGCTGCTGCTGGATTGCTGCTTATCAAACCAACTAGGAATGATGCCTCCGATGGCTCTCCAGCAAGAGAGCAAGGGCGACGGACGGGTTGATAGGGCCGGGGACGAGATGCCTACTCCACCTCCTCCCCCTCCGCTGAGGTTTTCTTCGTATTCTCTTCTCGAGGTGATGAGGGATTTTGCAGCATTTTTTTTTGTTCTGCCTCGAAGTCCACTGCCCTACTGTCCATGCTTGCCCATTGCCCGTTGCCCACCTCCATCCCATGCTGTGCGGTGCGAGCTCCCGGCAACAGCAGCAGTAGCGCTTGCAACGTTATCACTCGCACGCCTTGCCGTGCCAGGCCTGTGTGGTCACTCACCAGCCCAGCACACGTGATGCTGCGATACGCGATCGTACATTCCCACCCTCATCCTCTTGTTGGACGTGTACCGGTGCTACGAGTTTGTAGTCTGTAGACTAGACTGCGTGTTGCGAGAGGTGACGAACAACCCTGTCGAGACCCTACGTAGGCGTGGACAAACTGAGAGGGCCGTGTATACAAGCCTGTCACGCCGGTACTCGTACTTACCTATGCATGGTGCTTCGCATGTATATGATACGGGGTACAACAATAAAGGTACCTACGAGTATCATATTATATGTACGAGTACAACAATGACATATGCAATGGGCCTACGAGAAAGATGACGGAGGGCTGTACCCGAATTTATGCGCCATCCTAACCTTTCGTATAGGACTGGAGTCCTGTTTTGGGGACAAATTACTTAGAATTAGAGTGGTTTGTCCCCAAAATGGGGGGACTGTTAAAGGCCATAATCCTACCAGTACGAGTCGTGCAACAGCAGCAGTAGAGAGTAGAGATGCCCGTCGAAGGAGACGTGCTTTGCACCCCCATCCCCTCTGTCCTGCGAAAAGAACGCCGGTCCTTCCGCCGATGGCGGTTCGACGTATCCGTGCCGCTGCGAGACTACCCGATACCTGGTATCACACCTACGTATGAATATCATAATATCAAGTATGAGTTTTGAATTTAATGTCAACGTCAACACCTCCAGTAGCTCTCCCTTCCCATGTTCCCGTGTACTGATACCTATGATGGGATGGAGCAGCAGTATCATACGGTAGTACGTACGTACGTACGTACGTACATACCAGTACGTACAGCAGTAGTATGCCAGGTACCTGGTTATAGCAGTATTTCCGGTGTAACCCTTACGACAGGATCAAGGTTAAGCGACCAAACAGTTAGGAGTGCGACATTATCAGGCGTTTTCTAATATGATGCGAGTACTCTCGGTGTGAACGTGTGAACTCGGGGCAGTACGAGTAGTATAGTATGAAACGGTAAATGTTGCTGCACGCGTGTCTTTAAAGCAACAGCAGTGAAGCAAGACACTATTAATACTTGCATTTCAGTTGGGACACTCGACGAAACCCAGCAGGCCGAGCTGTTTCGCGCAACCCCGACGTTTGTTATCATTTACTCTCGGGTCAATTTTTTCCTTTTCCCCTCTCAAGCCTCGAAAGCTATACTTCGTATTGCGTTAATACCGAAAGCTGATAGTAGCGCAGTAGCATCACGATGATACTCGTATTTACTCGTATTATTAATAGTAGCTTCCTGTTGTTTGTTGACAGTAAAATGGCGGCGCATGCTTTTACGTACAGGGCACAAACGGAGCAGGATCATAAAATCGCGCTGTGACGCCTTCAGCAGATAGATTCACTGACTCGTCGTCCTAATATGCTATCGCACAATGTACCACAACAGGCAGGCAGACCGAGTTGTAAGTACGCAACGACTTTCTAGAACATGAACACGACGAACACCAAAGACCGACGGATGATCGATTTCCCGACTTACAAAAGTTGAGCTAGGGTCGTACATACTATATGACTCTACTCGACGTTACCTCCAAGAACCCTCTCCAGGGANGAGGCATACTACCGCACTGTAGAAGCATAATATTACACTGTAGAGGCATACTACCGCACTGTAAAGGCATGGTACCGCACTGTAGAGGCATGCTACCGCACTGCAGAAGGCATATTACCGCACTGTAGAGGCATGGTACCGCACTGTAAAAGGCATACTACCGCACTCTAGAGACATACTACCGCACTGTAGAAGGCATGCTACCGCACTGTGGAGGCATGGCTCTGCTTACACACCTAAGGGCAACCTCTACTGCAGCTCCGAGACAGCGCCTGCGACGGTGAGCCGGCACCGGCACCCGCCGCGCCCCCCATGCCCTCCTCCTCGCCCCCCCTCGCCGCCGCCGCCGCCAGACCCCTTTTGTCCTTGGCCCTCTCTTTGCCCTCGCAAGAGTCCAAGAATCTGAAACAAAACAGGACGGGAAAACGTAGGGGGATGAGGGGGGGGGGGTCGGGGCACCTCACGGATGCTGTTACGGAAGCGCGATGGGGGGGGGCACACGCTCCGAAAACATCTAGAAACCCATCCCGATTAACGCAAGTACCGTGCGCACAGCTCCTCCCTGCCGGCGCGAACGGGCAAGAAATGGCGATTCTCTCCCCTCAAGAAGGCGCCCTTCCCACAGCCCCCATTCACCCCCATCACACGCCCTGAAAAAAAATGGAAACCCATCCCGCTTATTCCACCTACCGTACACAGCGCCTCCCTGACGGCACGAACAAGTAAAATTGGTTACTCTCCCCCTTCAAGAAGCCCCGTATGGTCATATGACTACGTAGCCCGTTGCAAGACATGAGTACACCCCCCCCCCCCCCTCAGAAAGGGAAGACAGTGGTTCAGAAGGGTTACAGGGAGAGTTCACAAGAGAAGAAGTTAAGAAGTGTGTAGCTAAACTTAAGAATAGAAAGGCAGCAGGGGCAGACCAAATAGTTAATGAATTTATGAAGTACGGGGGAGAAGGAATGCTTACCATGATGGTTAAGTTGTATAACTGGATATGGAAAAACGAGTACGCACCTAAGAGATGGAGAGAAGGAGTAGTAGTAAACTTGTTTAAGAAAGGAGACAAGGCTGACCCGGGTAACTATAGGGGAATAACGCTACTAAGCACTGTAGGTAAAACGTTCTGTAAGATTTTGAACGATAGAATGGGAACAATGATGGAGAAGGAAGAAAAGATTAGCGAAGGGCAAGCAGGATTTAGGCCAAACCGTAGCTGCGTCGACCATGTGTACACATTAGGTAAGATAATCCAAGGCAGGAAAGACGCGGGGCTAACAACGTACTGTTTCTTTTTAGATGTACAGAAGGCCTACGATACAGTATGGAGAAATGGGCTGTGGAAAAAGTTGTGGGAAATAGGGATAAGAGGAAAGATGTGGAGAATGATGAAGAAGATGACGGAATGTGCGAGAAGTGCTGTGATGTTGGACGGGGAAATATCGAAGTACGTTGATATCCTACAGGGAGTTGCCCAGGGATGTACGCTATCACCTAACCTATTCAAGGTATACATTAATGACATGATAGTAGCAGTAGAAGCAGCATCGCAGGGAGTCACGGTGGGGGAAGATACGGTGTCGGGATTGATGTTTGCTGATGATTTCGTTTGCATATCAGAAACACCCGAAGGACTGCAGAAACAAATAGAGAAGGCAATCGAGTACACCAGGAAGTGGAGAGTGACGGCGAACGTAAAAAAGTGCGCAGTAGTTGTATGTAACGAAGATAAGGAGAGTCCGGTAACTTGTAAGTGGAAGTGGGGAGAAGATGAATTACCGATCGTAGACCAGTATACGTAGCTTGGCGTAGAAATCTCAAAAGATTGCTCTTGGGATGCACACATAAATAAAATAATAGGCAAGGGTAAGGCACACGTAGGCAAGATGGAAGCAGTCCTAACAGACTCGCACCTTGACACTAGAATTAAGAGATGTATACTGATGAATGTGATTGTACCAAAGCTAGAATATGCAGGAGAAGTATGGGAAGGGAACGCGAAGCTCGTAAAACAGCTGGAAACAGTACAGATGACAGCAGCTAAAAAAGTACTAGGATGCTCAAGTACGACGAGTAATACAGTATTGAGAGCAGAACTGGGAATGTACCCACTTAAGACAAATAGAGACGTGCGTAAGTTGAAATGGCAATATAAAGTAAAGAACATGCCAAATAAGAGGTTGCCAGCCATAGCCGATAAAGCTGTATGGGAGAAAGTAACCAAAGGGCGAGCTGGAATAAGGTGGGATAGCGTAGTCGAGAAAGTATGGAAGGAAATAGGAAACCAAAAAGAGACGCTGGCCATAGAGAAATTTAGCGGATACAAGACAGAAGTGAAAGAAAGGATAGAAAGAAGGGAAAGGCTAGCACTGAGAAAGAAGGTGGAAGGGGAAGAACACTTAGAGATGTACGGGGGGTTGAGAGAAGGAATAGGAATGAAAAGGTATCTGCACGGCCCAATGGACTTCGCGAAAAAGCTGAAACTGCGATTTCGTGTAGGGGACCTGGACCTGCCAGAAAGAAGGAGGAGGTATACCAGTAGCCGGGAGGAGGAGGAAGTAGAGGCACAGATGTGCCCATGTGGCAAAGCCATAGAGAGTAGAGTTCACATAGTGGGAGAATGTGAAAGGTACAAGGAGGAAAGGGATGTGCTAGAGGAGGAGATGGGGAAAATAGACGAGTGTGACATGGAGCAGTTTGGTACACTAAATAGTAGCGAGAAAACGATCGCTATCTTAGGAGATAGATGGTGGCCACAGGCGGCGAAGCAGGAAGGGGATAAGATTAGCAAAAGGTTTCTCTGTAATATATGGAAACAACGTAATGAGCGCCCAAGTGTTGGAGGTGTCTCTATTAGGAGTAGGAACGGTGCTCCGTCTCGAAAGGGATGCGTGGTCAATGGTCAAATGACTAAGGCAAGCAACAAATGAGTACGCCCCCCCCCCCCCCCCCCCCCCCCTAGGGGGGGTCTCTAAAACCAAGTGAAAAAGGGAACAAAACACGGGAAAAAAATGGTTTTCGCTCATTTCGTCCTGTGATCGCAGCGATCCGGTTTGTTTTTCATTCTGACTTTCCTACGGGTGTGGTGTCGTTTTCTCTTTTTTTTTTACGCCCCAGTATGTTTCCTGATTCTTAATCCTAGAGAAATACAAATTCTGTGGTCACAGACTGTGAACCAGAGAAAAACCAAAACAAAATAAACGCAAATTAATGGGCAAGGCAAGTGAGATGCTAACGTGCCGGGTACGAGAACACGACGACGCGAGCCGAACCGACAAATAAGAAGACAAATAAAACGAATTATGAAACGAAACAGAATACAAATGACGCAGGGAGACAGAAGTGTGAGGGTATTACCTGCTGAGCTATAGGGGTAAAAAATCGATCGATTACCCAGCCCAGGGTAATCCTTATAACACTCCCCCCTCCTCTGAACGGCGGGATGTTTGGGACGTCAGTACCGTATACGGCCGTACGTTGACCTACCCGCTTCGTTTCAATACCTGGGGAACCAGGCAGACGTGTTATTTGGGGACGCACGCGCAAGCGTTTCTGAAAAAAGAAACGTTCGAAGTGAGATTCGAACCCCGTGTCCTCGACGACGTCAAATGTGAGGGTATTACCTGTTGAGCTATAGGGGTAAAAGATCGTTCGATTACCCAGGCAGGGCAGGGGGGGGGGGGGGGGGGCGATGCTGTGGGTCTGACACATTGTGTTGCCGATGTGACAGCACAAAAGCACCGGCTGTTGGTTTTGGTGGTGGTGGCGGCGGCGGTATTGGTGTTGGTGTTGACGATGGCATCATTGTTGGTGTTAGTGCTGTTGGTGGTAATCTTGGTGGTGTCGGTAGTGGTACTCTGTCACTGGTTGTTGTTGCTTTGTTGTGTACGTGTTGGGGTAGGCGTTGGTGTTCATCTCGCTGGTGTAAAAAAAATCGCCGAAAAGCTGACGATAAAAACAGGAGCGGCACTGCCTTTGCATAAGAAACGGACATCTCTCGTGCTCCACGTTCAAATGGCCAAAATGCCTACGGGTACCAGCAGTTTTATGCCTGCGCGATGCCTCCCGTCCATCAAAAGAGACTTCCCTATCACCCAACCCCTGCCTTACCGAACGCGCTGATCCTCGCCCCCCCCCTCTTCTATCCACGGCTTAGCATGGCTCCCCACCACTTATTCAAATCCCGTCACTCTTAACCCCCCCTCCGCCCCGCCCCGGCATGACCCAAATACTTAGAACGAGAAGACGACTCGTCCTTAACCAACGCCGTTAACTCCCCCACCCCGCCCCCGAGCCCTCGCCCGCCCGGTGTCCCGCCCCGCGCCCGCCAGCCCGCGCCTCGGCGCTTAGCAGCGGACTCTTCCCCTCATCAAGGTCGTAAACATTGTAGGGATGCGAGGGTCTATGGTCATACGACGACTACGGCCATGCATGATAATGAAGTACACCCCCCGACCGCCCCCCTAGCAATGTCTGCCTGGCCAGTGAAAACCCGACATGCTCCGTCCCAGCATTGTGGGGATGCGAGGGTCTATGTCATACGACTACGGCCTGCATGACATGAGTACACCCCCACCCTCCCCCTCCCGGACCGCAATTTCATGCTCATCCATCCATTATCGCAAGAAAGTACGCACAAGACGTGCACAGGGTCGCTTAGCTATTGCTGTCGTCGAGGATCCGCACCGCTCCGCCGTTCAAGATGCTCAGAAATGACTAGCAGCAACACAGCATCAACACCTCACGTGCGCTTCGCAGCTTGGTGCAGCTAGCAATGTCTACCTGGTCGGCGAAAACCCGATGTGCTCCGTCCCGGCATTGTAGGGATGCGAGGGTCTTATGGTCTATACGACTACGGCCATGCAGACTATGAGTACCCCCCCTCCCCCTATAAATATATATATATGTATAGGTTGGGTTGGCGTCGGTTGGCAGCGACGCTGTAAAACACGCCACTCGCTGCGTGAGCTAGACAACCAGGGTGCCGTTTTTTTTTGTTTATTTTGGCGGTCACCAAAGCTGGCGGTCGAGTAGAGTCATTTGTGCGGGGTGGAGAACCTTTGCTCCGCACAAGGGGAATGGTCGTATCACGTAGTGTTAATATGGTAAGGCATCCGCGAGGCAGTTACATAGTAAAACCCATTGCTGTCTCCGGAAGTGGCCACACCAGAAATTAAATTAACTCATTGAAGCTGTCGTCCATATGCAAGTCCGCCTCAGAGGCGGTTCTTAGCAGGATGCAGCTCACCCTCCATGCGACTCGCCCAATACCTCACGGCGCTTCGCGCTTGGTGCAAGCAATGTCTGCCTGGTTGGTGAAAACCCAACGTGCTCCGTCCCGGCATTGTAGGGATGCGAGGGTCAATGGTCATATGACTACGGCCGTGCACGACATGAGTACACCCCCCCCCCCCCCCCCCCCCTCTCTCCTCTCCACACGCACGAATTATGAAACCCCACCTTGTCGGTAAGCGCTTCCCCTCCTGGAAGCACGTCAGCCACTGCGGCGCCGGCCCTGCCGAGGCGGTACACGCTCACCACCCCGGTGAAGACCACCAGGGACACCAGCGCCTCCGGCTCCATGGTGCTCAGCACCTGAAGCATTGCGGAAATATCATACCGGTAGCCGGTGATCATGATGATACAATAATAAGCACAACATATCTATTTTGAAAGAAAATGAAAAGTGAAGAAAATAACGGTAACTAAAAAAATCACACAACAACAGAGAAACAAACGATCTGATTCAACCCGATCCAATCTAGTAGCCGATCCGATCCGATCCCATCTGATCCGATCCGATCCGATCCGATCCGCACTATAACCACGAAACGACTAGATCCGAACCGATCCGATCCGAACCAACCCGACCCGACCCGACCCGATCCAATCCGAACAAACCACGAAATGACAAGACAAAAACACACACACAAGAAAATGACCTTGTCAACCGAGCGGGCGAGGTCGGCGAGAGCGTCCTCCCTCATGTTGCCGTCCACCACCATCACGTGGGCGGGCGCCGCGGACCCCTGGTCGCGCCGGCGATGCGGCCCCGTGGCGAGCCGCAGCGCCGACATGCCCGATAGGACCCCGGTGAGGTCCTGCTCGGCGTACTCCACCGCCTTGCACGTCATCTCTGTGATATACATAGTAAGGGTTTCCACCGAAAGCGTTGGGATTATGTTATTTGTAATATTGATTAAACAGCAGTAAATATTATTGCGAAGCTGTTAGAAATGTTAAATGTTGTTGAATTTTTACTTCAAAACAGCGGTATAAATACAAACAAAAGTACGTACTTACAAGTAATTTGTTTTTTTTTGGAAAAACTTGATTTGTGTTTATTAGTATTAATAGTAGCAACTGCAACAGTAACATAAAAAAGCGGGCAATACTATTAACAGCAGCAGAGAAGTGCAGCAGGTATGCTGCCAGCATGCTGGGTACTCAGCCAGTATACTGGGAGTATAACGGGCTGCTGCTGTGCGTAGATGTATACTCTTAGCTGGGTATATACGTACCGAGTACACGAATTGCCAGAGTTTATTGTACTTGGCACGTCCACTACTAATAGTAGTAGTGTACAACAAACGCGGGGGGTGGAGTTCCTATGGCATGTTTAAGCAGTAGCAGCAACAGTATCCAGGACAGAGTCACAAGAAAAAAAAGTAACAACAAGGCAAAGTGAAGCTGCTGTGGCAAGTGGCAATGGTGAGAACTGTGGCGGAGGTGGCACTCCGTCAATAACTAATGCCCCTGTCGAGGAACACTCTCGTCATGCCTCGTCCTTTGCCCCTCCCCTCACCGTTCATGCGACTCGCCCAACACCTCACGTTTCGCTTCGCGCTTTGGTGCTAGCAATGTCTGCCTGGTCGGTGAAAACCCGACATGCTCCGTCTGGGCATTTTAGGGATGCAAAGGTTTATGGCCATACGACTACGGCCATGCATGAATATGAAGTACACCCCCCCCCTATGTTCATACGACTACGGGCATGCATGAATATCGAGTACACCCCCCACCCCCCTGGCAAACCCCTCGCCCCCAACCCCCGACCCCATCCAAAACACGCCAAAATTCTCAGCTCTCAGCTCTCAGCTCTCAGCTCTCAGCTCTCCGCTCTCCGCTCTCAGCTTCTCAGCTCCGAGCTTTCAACTCTCAGCTCTCAGCTCTCAAACTCTCACCAGGGAACGATCCGCGGTTCTGCGCGGGGCTTGATCCGACGAATTCCTCCGCATAGCAAGGGTTGCCCTTCTCGCAGAAGCAGCACCACCAGCCCCCCGTGGCGGGGTCGACGCGGCAGAAGGGGCTGGGGTAGGCGGAGCAGAAGGTGCAGAGGACGGGCTGCCGGGCTATGAGGGGCGGGGGGGGGCGCAGCTCGGAAAAGGGCGAGAACAGCGCCCCCGTGGGGAGGCCCAGGCTGCCCGAGGCCGTGTCTCCCCCCTGTTTGTTGTTGTTGTTGTTCGTATAGAGCGCGGAGGCATTACGCAAAAGGGAGGTTCCATTCGTTACTTTGATTGCATTTATACTGTCATTTACTACTGTATGTATAAATCCGAACATTAAAATAGTAGGTGCAGTTTGGGGAAGGGCGAAAACAGCGCCCCCGTGGCCCAGACTGCCTGCGGCCGTGCCCCCCCCCCCCTGTTGCTCGTATAGAGAACACAGAGGCGTTTCGAAAGGGGAGGGGAGGGGGGGGATTCTTGGATGGTACACAAGAGTCAGGAGGGCGGGGGGGGGGGGGGGGGGTTGCTCACAGCCGTGCATGGCGTAGCCGTATCACCATAGACCCCTCGCTTTCCCCAAAGACTACTCTACTCCGACGCCTGCTGCCGTGTCTCGCGAGGCGACCAGCTGCGTGGAGGAAGTGCTCGCCTACGGGTCGTCGGCCTATTGCACGTCGTCGAAGAGACGGCTGCAAGAAGAAGGAAATGAAGAAGGGCTTGAAGAGAGACAGCAGTAGTAGGCCCTCAACTATGGCAGTAGTAGGGTGTTAACTATGCAATTACGTATGGTTTCGGTGTTCCAGCCGCGCTATATACGGGAAAGGGGGTGGGGTGGGATGTTGCTCGTGTCTCAAGCATGGCCGTAGTAGTAGTCGTATGGCCATGTGTAGTGCCTCGTATCCCTACAATGTCGGGACGGAGAAGCACGTCGGGTTGTCACCGATCAGGCGGGTATTCGTAAGGGTGGCGGTGTAATCATGTTATCATGCATGGCCGTGCTCGTACGGGGGAACATTGTAATCAGGACCAAAAATGCTTAGTAAAAGTACTGGAATATATAGGTTTTTGTGTATGTCATAGGTCCTGATTATTATGGTCCTCCCGTAAAAGTCGTAGGGCCACATACATATAGACCCTCGCATCCCCCACAATGTCGGGACGGAAGCGAAGCACGTGGGGCTTTCACTGGATCAACCAGGCAGACGTTTGATTGCTTGCACCAAGCACGAAGCGCTGTGACGTGTTTCGGGCGAGTCGCATGTGAATTGTGAGCTGCATCCTACTAATAACCGCTTGCGAGGCCGACTTTCTTGCAAATGGATGACAGCGTCAACATACTGTAGGGGAAGGGGGGTGGGGGGTGTACTCGATATTCATGCATGCCCGTAGTCGTATGAACATAGGGGGGGGGTGTACTTCATATTCATGCATGGCCGTAGTCGTATGGCCATAAACCTTTGCATCCCTAAAATGCCCAGACGGAGCATGTCGGGTTTTCACCGACCAGGCAGACATTGCTAGCACCAAAGCGCGAAGCGAAACGTGAGGTGTTGGGCGAGTCGCATGAACGGTGAGGGGAGGGGCAAAGGACGAGGCATGACGAGAGTGTTCCTCGACAGGGGCATTAGTTATTGACGGAGTGCCACCTCCGCCACAGTTCTCACCATTGCCACTTGCCACAGCAGCTTCACTTTGCCTTGTTGTTACTTTTTTTTCTTGTGACTCTGTCCTGGATACTGTTGCTGCTACTGCTTAAACATGCCATAGGAACTCCACCCCCCGCGTTTGTTGTACACTACTACTATTAGTAGTGGACGTGCCAAGTACAATAAACTCTGGCAATTCGTGTACTCGGTACGTATATACCCAGCTAAGAGTATACATCTACGCACAGCAGCAGCCCGTTATACTCCCAGTATACTGGCTGAGTACCCAGCATACTGGCAGCATACCTGCTGCACTTCTCTGCTGCTGTTAATAGTATTGCCCGCTTTTTTATGTTACTGTTGCAGTTGCTACTATTAATACTAATAAACACAAATCAAGTTTTTCCAAAAAAAAACAAATTACTTGTAAGTACGTACTTTTGTTTGTATTTATACTGCTGTTTTTGAAGTAAAAATTCAACAACATTTAACATTTCTAACAGCTTCGCAATAATATTTACTGCTGTTTAATCAATATTACAAATAACATAATCCCAACGCTTTCGGTGGAAACCCTTACTATGTATATACAGAGATGACGTGCAAGGCGGTGGAGTACGCCGAGCAGGACCTCACCGGGGTCCTATCGGGCATGTCGGCGCTGCGGCTCGCCACGGGGCCGCATCGCCGGCGCGACCAGGGGTCCGCGGCGCCCGCCCACGTGATGGTGGTGGACGGCAACATGAGGGAGGACGCTCTCGCCGACCTCGCCCGCTCGGTTGACAAGGTCATTTTCTTGTGTGTGTGTTTTTGTCTTGTCATTTCGTGGTTTGTTCGGATTGGATCGGGTCGGGTCGGGTCGGGTTGGTTCGGATCGGATCGGTTCGGATCTAGTCGTTTCGTGGTTATAGTGCGGATCGGATCGGATCGGATCGGATCAGATGGGATCGGATCGGATCGGCTACTAGATTGGATCGGGTTGAATCAGATCGTTTGTTTCTCTGTTGTTGTGTGATTTTTTTAGTTACCGTTATTTTCTTCACTTTTCATTTTCTTTCAAAATAGATATGTTGTGCTTATTATTGTATCATCATGATCACCGGCTACCGGTATGATATTTCCGCAATGCTTCAGGTGCTGAGCACCATGGAGCCGGAGGCGCTGGTGTCCCTGGTGGTCTTCACCGGGGTGGTGAGCGTGTACCGCCTCGGCAGGGCCGGCGCCGCAGTGGCTGACGTGCTTCCAGGAGGGGAAGCGCTTACCGACAAGGTGGGGTTTCATAATTCGTGCGTGTGGAGAGGGAGAGCGGAGGGGGGGGGGGGGGGGGTCTTCATGGCGGGCAGGCCCGTGTACTCATTTGTCGTGCACAGGCCGTAGTCATTATGGCACCATAGAAGCTCGCCCATCCCTACAATGCGGGACGGAGCACGCCTGGGATTTTCACCAACCATGAAGACATTCTTTGCACCAAGCTCGAAGGCGACCGTTGAGAGGTATTGGGCGAGTCGCATGGAGGGTGAGCTGCATCCTGCTAAGAACCGCCTCTGAGGCGGACTTGCATATGGACGACAGCTTCAATGAGTTAATTTAATTTCTGGTGTGGCCACTTCCGGAGACAGCAATGGGTTTTACTATGTAACTGCCTCGCGGACGCCTTACCATATTAACACTACGTGATACGACCATTCCCCTTGTGCGGAACAAAGGTTCTCCACCCCGCACAAATGATCTACTCGACCGCCAGCTTTGGTGACCGCCAAAAAAAAATAACAAAAAAAAACGGCACCCTGGTTGTCTAGCTCACGCAGCGAGTGGCGTGTTTTACAGCGTCGTTGCCAACCGACGCCAACCCAACCTATAAATATATCATATATTTATATGACGAGGGGGGGGGGGGTACTCATGTCATGCATGGCCGTAGTCGTATGACCACGTTCCTTATCACCCCGGCAATGCCGGGACGGAGCACATCGGGTTTTCACCGACCAGACAGGCATTGATTGCTTGCACCAAGCCCGACGGGTATGGTCCGGCATGATATGGTATGTGTACAGCACGGTACTGCTGGTACGGTATTGTTCGGTACGGGACTTGTGCGACGATAGAGGTGGCACGTTTTTGACTGAAAAATGTTTCCGAAATGACGGCGCTCCTCCTCAACCCAATACCGGGGGAATTTCAACATTTTTTTGTAGCAAATATGTTTCCTTTATTTGTTTACTACTGTACCAGGTAGCATATTTCTTTCCCTCCGAACACAGTTTTTCGGGTGAAGTATGGAAGCTCCTCAAGTGACTTAACCACCTTCAGAAGAAAACGTGGTACACCTCTACCGTAGCATGCGTACCATACCGTGGTTTGGGGTACGGTATGGTTATCACACGGTTGATATGGTGTGGTATACATGGTGCGGTGATGGTTCGGCACGGTTAACCCTTATAGGACTGGAGTCCCGTTTTGGGGACAAACCACTCTAATTCTAAGTGATTTGTCCCCAAAACGGGACTCCAGTCCTATAGGGGTTAAGAGCCGTTGCAGATGCGGAGGGGCAAGTCTCAGCTCGTCCGTCTGTTCGTGGTGGTTGTGTATACCATCCATGTCGACGGCGACATCCTCTGCTTCGTCGTTATTAAAGGTCTTCGGTTCGTCATTGAAGGTCGACCCCAGGATGCAGGGGGGGGCGGCGGTTAGGCTGCACGTGTAGCGTGATGCAGGGCGGGGGTGTCGTGCGAGAGTGCTTCAGTTCCCGAGCAAAGCATATAGGCGGGTCGGGTCGATGCTTTTCTCCTGGAACTAACGCGTTTTCCCCACCTTTTTGTGTCGCTGCTTCTCCCACTCCTATGTATCGTATGTACCACCATTATTTT
>MEHQ01000786.1:5300-16412 GCA_008828725.1 Saccharina japonica
CCCCCCCCCCCCCGTCGCGCCAACCCCCTCACCTGAGGGGCTTCAAGGGACGCGTCCAAGCTGTCGCCGCCGCCCACATCGATCCCCGACATCTCCCCCTCGAGGTCTTGACGAGCTGCACAAAGACACACGGACACGGCCTCCGCCCCAGCAAGATGCCCTGGGCGGCGGCAGACGAGGCCGCGTTAGCCGTGCAAGGCGCGCCATATAGACACATTACCAGCCGTATACGACGCGATCGAACTGTCACGCACAGCTTGCAAACACGGGTTTCGAGTTTTTTTTTTTCCCTTTGAAGGTGTATTAAGGACGACAGAGCAGCACAGCGTAGCCAAGCGCCGCACAGGCCAGCACAGCATAGTACAGCACACCACGACATAACACAGCATACAGACCTGCGGCGTGAGGGCGAAGCAGGTCCGGTTGGCACCGTCCACTGGCAGACGAAATAAAAACGCAAAATCGGCAGAAAAACGCCTACTTACCGTATCTGGTATACTTCTACAAACGCCGTTACAATTTTTGCGGCCGTACTTGTACGCGCGTGGGCGAGCGTTTTTGTTTTTGTTTTTCCTTTGCTTGTTGTGCTCTCTACGTTCCACGACGGTGATTGAAAACAGGCGTTGGTGGTGGTGGCGATGGTGGTGGTGGCGGTGGCAGCGGCGCCATGGCCTGCCCCTCGTGTATAGGGTTACCTTGTATAAAAAAAGGGCGTCTGCTTTTCAGCGGAAGCTTGTGTCGTTGGCGTGTGGTCGGTCTAAAAAGTCCAGTTTGTGAACAAAGGCTACTGTACTGCTGCTGCTGCAATACGCCAGTGTGATGAAAATGCCACGACCCCAGGCACGCTCTGTTAGACTGCAACTCAAGAGGTTTTGCCGCGTATTACTGGGGGTGATACCCCGGGTAGGGTCCTCTTGAGCGCTGCGAACAAAAACGCCGATGAGGATCGATCACAGCGCTACACTACACGAGATTTCAACAAAAGCAGAAAACAAACAACCCACGTATTATACGAACATCCTTCGTGTCATTCTTTCAAGTACTGCTGTTTTCGTCCAGACGGCGGCCAGAGCGAACGTCCGTCCGGCTTCAAGGCCAAGGTTTCCGCTTTGGAGGCGTTGTGTGTCATTGCTCATGGCCTCGAAAATATTGCCGTGGCGACAAAGACAACGGCATGTATATACCATTGGGTATGTATCATAGGGCGGTTGTTCCAGGTGGGGGTATAGGGTACAGGGTACAGGGTACAGCAATGTGGAGATCAATATGTTTTGCGGTTTGACCCACTGCTGCAAATGCATACCTAACCGTTGGTGCTGCTGCACTTGCTGTACGTAGTACCTGCTGCCATAGCTCTACGAACCTGTGATATGGACTATCAATAATGTATGTAGAACTTACCTGATATACAAATACGCGCGAGAGAGTGCGTGCCTATACGTCCGTGTAGTACGTACCAGGCACGGTGCCTGGCACAGCAGCGTGGTAGCATTTAACCCTTTTAGAACTGCAGTCCCGTTTTGGGGACAAATTACTTAGAATTAGAGTGGTTTGTCCCCATAACGGGACTGCAGTTCTAAAAGGTAAATGGTGCTGCTGTCGTACGTATCTACTGTCTGTGTACAGCAGTACGTACGTAGAGTGGCTGCATTTTTGTATACTGCTGGCCACGATGGGCCAGCTCTCGATAGGCAGAGAAGGTGAATACGATCGTGCAGTCAGTCGAAGCGTCTTTAGCGGTAGCGAAGCTCGACGAAGCCGGGCAGCTGATAGCTCGACAGCTCAGCATGCTCTTCTTGTAACTATTACGTACATACCGCTGCTGCAAACTGCAAACGCATCCCAGAGGAAGTGAGCTGGCGAGACAGGGCGTATGCTCGTTAACTACGATGCATATAGTACTCGTATACGATGGACTACGAACAACGTATCGTTCTATTCGAGCAAAGCATGGAATGGCCTAAGGGTCACCTCTGCAGATCCACAGACCTGCCTGTTGCGGTACTATCGCGAGCCACACGATACTGCTGTCTTCATGGGAAGTCGTGGCAATGGAAGACGCACGACCAACATCATTGCCGCATTGCCGCCGCTTTTGCTTGGTTCGGTCGTTCAAACACAGAGAGGCCACATCCGGATTGCGAATTACAAATAGAGCTTTTTTCTGCGAGCTGCACTTCGGAACAACCACGGCACTAGGGACTTTGCCTGCAAGAGTGCAGGGGGGCACTCACCTTGACTCTTTGGTATCCGTAGGTCAGGCCTATCCAGGCCTTTCGTCCTGCACAGCGGCACCAGAGAGAGAAGGCTGTGCTGAGGTTCCATCCTGGATCACCCTCGTAAAGCCGCCCGATATTGTACGGCTTCCAAACATTCAAGGAAACCCCTACTCATGTTTGAATGTGTCTCCACGTCTCCGCGTTGAGACATTTTCCTCTGGCTTCGTGGAAGCTGTGCTCTCGTCTGACGATGGCCCTCAGAGCGCCCTGCCGTCAGCTGGCAAAAGTGTTGGGCTCTTCCACCGCTAGCGCCGCAAGAAAATGGCAGCCAGCGGGATCCATGTCCGGTTATCACGTGTGTGCGATGGTGGCAATTCCGGCTGCTATCGCTCCTGTCTCGAGTCCATCATCATCATATGAGACTCCTCCGATGGTGACCGCAGGGCAAAAGCGACTGAAACACGGGAGCAAGAAAGGTGTGACTGCTGCTGTAGGGATGGGCACGCGGGTTTGTTTTGGCCGTCAGTTGCGGCTTTTCCTTGGGCGTGGTCCTCAACCGAGTTCTCTTGCACAGGCAGCATACATAGGGCATGCATATACGATGTCCACCTTGCAACTCTGTACTCGTGCTGCTGGGGCTGCGGCTGCCGCTTGTGTGAGCGTAGCGGTATAGTATACTGGTAAAGACAGAGTAGTAGAGCAGCCTTTGTTGTAAGAACAACAGCAGTTCAGCAGCTGCAGTACTCGTAGTCATCTCTGCAGTATGTTCCAGACAGAACACTACCGCTGCTGTACATGCACGTCAAGTAAGCTATTCGTACTATTTACTCGTACACCCAACAGTGCGAAATGCACCCTCTTGGCTGGTGTGGAATCGACAAGCTTCTGGGCAGACGTGAAAAGTTTTACGTAACCTTACTTGCGTTGCGGGCCAGCTGGGGGCTGAGAGCAGGCTACTTCCGACGACCGAGGACACTCGTAATCCTTGAAACTTGTGCGAGCTGGGTGCTTTGCTACTCGTGCATGTCGCATATATGTGCACATGCCTCACGTACACATAAAATATAACATACCTGGTATATCATACCTGGTATCATATATACAAACTTTACTTTGTACTACATACTCGTATTAATAGCAGTCAAGAGTCTATAGAGATATCGATGCATAGCGCCACTGGCATAATACTCGAAGTGACTTGTTGATAAAACTCACTCGTACGGGGGACGATAGTAAATAGAACCAAATATTGTGAGTAAAAATACGTAAACATAGAGTTTTTTATGTGCGCCGTAGGTCCTATTTACTATCGTCCCCCCGTAATATCAGCCCCTCTGGGAGTTGTTGGGATGACATCCAACTCAATGTGCACCTGTGGCGCTCCCAGTAACCCAGTACCTGGGAGTAAAGTAAAGTACGAATGAGTACGAGTACGTATGTCCGAGAGAAAATGCTGGGAGCATCTGCTGTGCTCTGCTGTGCTCTGGTGTTCAGCCGTCTACGAGTAACGTTACGTAGCGCCGAGCAGTACGGGCATGTAGGATCATTTCGTGCCCGTGCCGTACGACTCCTTGGGTTGTAACTTGGACACCAACTTGTATACATCCCCACATCTATCGAGCACACCACCCCCCCATCACGCATTTTTTTCTTTTCTTTGACGGTCGGTCATAGCAGGCGATCGAGTTAGATATTTTGTACGGGGTGGAGAACCTTTACTCTGCACAAGGGAAATGAACGTATCACATACCTGGTACTGGTAGTGTTTATGGTAAGGCACCCATGAGGCAGTTACGTAGTACTCCAATTGCGGTGTCTGGAAAAGTGGCCACACCGGAAATTAAATTGACTCATTGAAGCTGTCATCCACATGCAAGTCCGCCTCACAAGCGGTTCTTAGTAGGATGCAGCTCACCTTTCATGCGATTTGCCGAACGCCCCACGGCGCTTCGCGCTTGGTGCTAGCAATGTCTGTCTGGTCGGTGAAAACCCGACAGGTTCCGTCCCGGCATCGTAGGGATGCGAGGGTCTATGGTCATACGACTACAGCCATGCATGAACATCGGGTACACTCCTCCCCTATCACGCAGTGGTCATTACTGCTGTAATCACTGTATTTTCCGTCGGACATTGTCCGTTCAGCTTAACCCATTCAGAACTGCAAAATGTATCCCACACTAATTCCAAGTAGTTTGTCCCCAAATACGTGGGACCAGTTCTTAACCCTTATAGGACTGGAGTCCCGTTTTGGGGACAAATCACTTAGAATTAGAGTGGTTTGTCCCCAAAACGGGACTGCAGTTCTAAAAGAGTCAAGGGGTTAACCGGTCCCTCATACAATACACAGACACCGGAGATAATTACGGTCAATTGCTGTGATTTCTTAACCCTTTTAGGACTGCAGACCCGTTTTGGGGACAAACCACTCTAATTCTAAGTAATTTGTCCCCAAAACGGGACTCCAGTCCTATAAACACTACTACGGGGAACCACAGTAAACACGACCTACGGTACAAACAAAAACCTACCAGGTACATATAGATTTCCCTACGTATTTGTACTAGAAATATTGCTACGTATACATTATTTGTTTCTATTTACTATAGGTCCCCCGTTTTATGAATGCTGATGTACCTGGTATATACCTGACATGTGTTTGAAAAAAAATAAGCAGGGGGCAAGGCAGGCAAGGGGCACAAAGGCGCTGCTTCTGCCTCTCCGGAGGAGGAGGCCGAGAGCCTGGACGACATCGCCGGCATACCCGACACCAAGGCTCGCTTCGACCGAGTTCTCGAGGTCCGTCAAGCAAGCAGCACCGCGCGTTCAAACAAACGCAAAACAAGTCGTACCTACACCTGATATATACCGGAGGCGTGCAGTGATGGGGCATGCCTTATGTAACGCTTTTCGTTCAGACCAAAAAAAAAAACTGGCTTTGACTATTAGTATGCTCCTTAACCCATTCAGAACTGAAACAAGAAATACCACACTAATTCCAAGTAGTTTGTCCCCAAATATGTGGGATCAGTTCTGAAGGGGTTGACCGTTTTAGTCCTGCACTGTACGTACACACATCAAAACCTCGACTCTAATGCCAAGTGTTTTGTCCCCACATCGGGACTGCGGTGCTAAAGGTGTTTTAACCCAGCATCGTTGAAATGACGTTATTAATAGTGTGTTCACAACATTTTTCGTGATATATCTACTATTACGGAGGACCATAGTTAATAGGACCAAATAATGTTAGTAAAAATAGGAAAATATATTGGTTTTTGTGTGTACCGCAGGTCCTATTTACTACATTAGCCCACCCCGTAATACTGTGCAGGCTTTGGGAACGGTCATCGGGTTTATACTTCTCGCTTTGTTTTTTTTCCAAAATAGGTTTGGTGGGTGGGTGGGTACAAAAGGGGTGGGGGGGCGTACTCATTTGTTGCTTGCCTTACCTCGTAGTAATTTGACCATTGACCACACATCCCTTTCGAAACGGAGCACCGTTCCTACTCCTAGTAGAGACACCTCCAACAGTTGGGCGCTCATTACGTTGTTTCCATGTATTACATATATATATATATGTTTTTTTGCTAATCCTATCCCCTTCCTGTTTCGCCGCCTGTGGCCACCATCTATCTCCAAAGATAGCGATCGTCTTCTCGCTACTATCTAGTGTAACAATCGTCTATTTTCCTCATCTCCTCCTCTAGCATATCCCGTTCACACATCCCGTTCCTCTTTGTAGGGGGTATATAACTTCTGAAGTGAGTAGCCTATTAACAATGGTTTTTAGATGCTACCCCTACCGCGCTACCCGCCACCTGTAACTGGTAGCCTGGTAGCACTCTAACACATACATGTATACACGTATATACCGGGTATACATGCCCGAACGGGCTTTCTAATAATCTTGATCGTGTTCCTGGCGTGCGCTCCGGTTACCTACGCTGCTGTGTAAAAAAAAACAACTGTGCAGGGCCTGAAGCACGACTTGCAGGGCTTGAGAGGGGGCAAGACGGATCCAGGTGAGGCTTGCACATTTCCACGCCGCTTTTTGTTTTGTTGCCTTTAGTTAGCCTGACGCCATGTGGCACGCGAATGTTGGACTGCGAGACGTTGAGAACCGCGTCTACTTCGGTCGGTTGGTCGGTCGGTTGGTCGGTCGGTTGGACGGTCGGTCGGTCGGTCGATCTGGGCTTCCGTTCTCCAAGGCTGGCCTGCTCGTGGACTCCACTACTACTGCTGGGATGTGGGTAGAACGTCATGATCATGAATGGGCGTGTGGGGGTGGTGTTATCATGATGACGCGTGTATGCGCGAGTCGATCAGCGTCTAGTTATTGTTGCGCTCTAAATTATCCTCACGTTGTGATAGAGAGATTTGCACAAGCCATAAACTCTACACGCACAGACCGAATAGTTGTTTGATCCCCCGTTCGCCTACGGCCATGCATGTCATGAGTACCCCATCCTCCCCCTTCGGTGCGCCGTCTCGAAAGGGATGCGTGGTCAATGGCCAAATGACTAAGGCAAGCAACAAAGCAACAAATGAGTACGCGCCCCCCCCCCCCCCCCCCCCCCTCCTCTCCATCTTCCAAATAGTGTTCTTCTTGCTTTGCACACCACACGATCTTCGATTATGGCACACCGCGCTTGTTGCTTGTACGTAGCGAGATTACCTTATCTCCCTGCCAGCCGTGTGGGTGCGGTCGGCTCTTTCTTGGGGGCTTCCCCTCCCCACCCCCCCACCTAACCACACCACATGCCCTATACTCTACCTCTCCCCTTCCCTACCCTACCCTACCCTAGCCCACGTCACGTCACCCCACCCCACCCCACCCCACGCCCTACGCCCTACTTTGCGCCCGCGATCAGCTATGCTGGATGGGATAAAAGTGGAGTCATACGGATCGATGTCTCCCCTAGCTTCGGTAGCCCAGGCGTCAATGAAGGGGCCTCAACTCATCGTCCTCACCCTTTACGACCCCGAGGTGAGCCCCCCACGCCCCCCCCCCTTTTTTTTCTTTCGACCGTTGGATGGATGTTTTGTGACCGTTGGGCGAGTTGCGCTTGTTTTTCGTTCGTTGGTTGGATGTTGTTTTTGCCCGCTGGGTGGGACGGTTTTGGACCGTTGCGTGAGATGGTTTTGTTTGGGCTGTTGGGTTGAGTGTTTTTGTCCAGGGCTCTTTACAGGTCATGACCCCAACAAATCACGGAAGTGTTCGATATATCATGGGTCGGGTTGGGTCGGGTCGGGTCGAATCGAGTCGGGAGCTTTGCAGACTCTCACGGATGGGGCCGACCCGACCCGACCCGACCCGACCCGACCCGGCCCAACACCGCGAGGTTTGATCCGACCCGTGAACTCCCTTGGTGTTTTCAGACAATTGTCTTTCGTGTGTTTTATTGCTGCGAGTGCGGGACCGCCGTGAAATGGCAAGGCCGTACAGGAGCCCGAGGGCACCCGGCAAGCGCACGAGAGATCACAGGGGCAGAAGACCCTGTGTGTGGTGGAAGGCGCTGCCCAAAACGGGCGTGCGGGGGATGTACAACCCTTTCGAAGCTTGCTTTTGTTTGTTCTTGTATTATACGTAGCAGTTATTTTAATTGAAAACGCCCATGAAGTATTTTAGTACTCGTATGTATACAGTTACGAGCTGTACCTTCTTGATGTTTACTGTCTAAATAGTGGCTTCGCCGCTGTGGTTCTGGCTTTTTATTGTGTGTGCTTGTATTGAGGTTTTTGCTGCTACGTGCTTGAGATGGGCCTTCGAGTAATCGCCTTTAAGAAGCTGTGCCGCTTTTGTGAGGTTGCCAATAAGAAACTTTGTATGTCTCCTTGAGCTCACCTTTTCACAGCTGTGGTTCCTTAGCCATGCTGCTATATACCTGGTACTTGTGTACAGGTGTTCGTCTTTGAGATCACCGCTTAGATTGTTCGCTTTTTGTTAAAAAAAAACTAAGCTGTGAGATCGGAATTTTTCTCAAAACTCATATTTGCAAGCTTTGTACTATAATATATTGTCTATCGAGGTTGCGTACCACCATGAGTAGTTGGGTTCATCGCACCATAATGCATGAGCGACGCGTGATATTTGCCTGATATGGGTAGCACCTAATGTTTCTGTTTTATTCACTTGATTATAGTATAGGAGATCTATACCTCACCGAAAAACCGTCCCTGAAAAAAAAAAAATGTAAGGTAAGACCGATACAGACGGCGCGTGCCTCTGCTCGTCGATTTTCATCGATTCCTATATCGTATACCGACGTACGTACAAAATAAGGCCTCATGCAGAGAACCCGGGAAATCGTCTTATGCACTCGCGCCGGAACTTTGAGCGCCCGCCATGCGAGCTACAGTGCTCGGATCGAGCTCAAACCTCGACCAGCGTGTCCGGGCGGGGCTTCCTGTGTCGGCATTCGTAGCGTTTTGCCAAAAAGTGCTCGTGCGAAGAGATATGTTGCAAAAAAAGACGATATTTCCATAAACATACACATACATATACCGCCGAAATATACGTAGGGATCATTTGTATCATAAGTTAACTCGAAACGGTCCTGTATACGTATACGTTAGGACGGAGTATTCAAGATCCCCCCTGCTTGTCGATTTTCATCGGTTTTTGTACGTTTGTTTGTGATCGCTGTTTTTTGCCTATTATTAATAATAGATGACGAAGGCTGTGGAGGAAGCCGTCCGGGAGTGCGGCATGGGCCTCAACCCCAGCTCGGAGGGGCAGGGGCAGGTGAACGTACCCATCCCCAAGCCGACGAAGGAATCGCGCGAGGCCGTGGCGAAGGTCGCCGCAAAGCAGACAGAAAAGGTACTGTTTAGACAGAAAAATGTACTTTTAAGACAGAAAAGGTACTTTTTAGACATAAAAGGTACTTTTTAGACAGGAAGGGTACCTTTTTAGACAAAAAGGTACTTTCAGTAGTCGTACCGACAATGAATGTGCCGATTTTTGACGGTCTGGCTTTTCGAGCCGTCAACGCCTTTTTGTACACTTATTTATTATTACTATTACTGCAGACAGAAACGGTACTTTTTAAACAGATAAAGGTGGCATATTTTCCAACCAAACAAATGTGTCGGTTGGTGTGATCTAGGTGTTTTTTCGGGGTCGTCAAGGCCTCCTTACACTCATCTACTATTAATGTGACTATTTCGGGGGACCGTAGTAAATAGGACCAAATATTGTTCGTAGAAATTGAAAAATGTATCGTTTTTTTGTCTGTACCGTAGGACCGTAGGTCCCCTATTTTCTGTGGTCCCCCGTAATAGTATTATTGCGAGGAGTTCTTGACAACTGTCAGTCAAGATTCCTGACGTCTGTCAGTCAAGGTTCTTGACATCTGTCAATCAAGGTTCTTGACGTCTGTCACTCAAGGTTCTTGACGTCTATAAGTCAAGTTCCTTGACGTCTGTCAATCAAGGTTCTTGACGGCTGTCAGTCAAGGTTCTTGACGTCTATAGTCAATTTTCTTGACGTCTGTCAATCAATGTTCTTGACGGCCGTCAGTCAAGGTTCTTGACGTCTGTCAGTCAAGGTTCTTGACGCTTGCCAGTCAAGGTTCTTGACGTCTGTCAGTCAAGGTTCTTGACGGACGTCAGTCAAGGTTCTTGACGTCTGTCAGTCAAGGGTTTTGACGTCTGTCAGTCAAGGTTTTTGACGGCCGTCAGTCAAGGGCCAAAAGTGCCTTCAACCGACATATTTGCCGAGAAGAATGAAAGTTACGTTGCGCGCAGAGTGTGTTGGGAGGTGGGGGGTGGGTGAGGGCCCTCCCCCCCCCCCCCCCGCGCCCCAAACAAAAAAAACGTCGATTTGCTTTGCTAAGGGACATTCCTCCGTCCAACCAGTGTTCATCAAGAGCCCGCGTCCGCGCCAGCATCAAGTAACAAGCAACGGCGGTAACCATCACACCGTATCGTATGTCCGCGCCCACTGCTACTAGAGACGAACGGGCGACCGCGTAAAGCTCGTGACATGGCATAAACGGGCAAAGGCCGCAGGCCGCTTGCTGCACGGTGTGCTTGTTAACACGCACACACATACACACACGAACGCACGCATTGCTCACGCACACGCACACACGCGAACATATCGCCACTTTTGTGACTTGACACAAAAAAAAAAAACTCGCAGCCCCTGAAAAAAAAAAGGTTCCAAGGTCTTCCTATCCCTCCTCCAGCTCCAGACCCCTTGTATGAGTTATCCTTTTCTCCGAGAGACATCTATTACAAATACCTAAAAAAAAACAAAACCACTAATAAATAGCCTAGACAGTGAGAATCTCCGCCTTTTTCTTCTCCAGCATCTTGTTGGCGCTAGCTTCCGCTGTCTGCGTGCACTTGTCGACCTGTCACAAAAAACGGGAAGGGGGGGGAGGGGGGGGCGGAGGGGATAGATACGACAATTATGATGATTTTGGTATTTCGGGGAATGTTTCATGAGTGATCAACGTTGAATGAAAATGATGCTGCACATAGTCGGAAGGCAAACGCAACAAAAATAGTTATCATAACAAACGGAGCCGGAGTCGTAAAACCGACAACCGCGAACGCGCACAAGCAAGTGCACAGGCCGCAGAAGACGACCCAACGCATAACTTTTCGCTCGATAGCGCATGCTACATACCGCTGTCCGGAAAACTCCCGCCGTGAGCCTGTGGAAACACAAGCGAGTATACATAAAGCAAAAGAGGCCGCTTTTATAACGCGTTTTGGTCTTACAGAGAAAATAACGATTCAACACGGCCCTGAGAGAATGACGCCATTTGTCTTGTTTATCGCAGCCCTTAGTCGCAGGTGTCGCCAACAGAAATTGTTACCGACCGACCGGCTGACCGACCGGCTGACCGACAGACAGACAGACAGACAGACAGACAGACAGACA